>VUYV01000066.1:2022586-2150954 GCA_008711295.1 Anarhynchus alexandrinus | reverse complement strand
TTTTTTTTTTTTTTTCTCCTCTCTTCAGGGTAGGTTAACGGTTGGACTTGATGATCTTAAAGGTCCCTTCCAACCTCACTAATTCTATGATTCTATTCTATGTTATTCAGGTTAAAGACTGATGATGTTAAAATTAGTCTTAATTTTTTTTTTTTTCAGAATTATGCTATTTGCAGATGAACTTTGTCAAAGATGCTGTACCTGTGTCAAAGGTGCAGCATCACTTAGTCCTTGATTAGGTATATAGGGTTGGAGAGGGTACTGGGAGTATTGTTTTCAGCTTGACTGTGGAAGCAACACAGATTCTGATAGAAATGCAGCCATGCCAGAGCTAGGCTGGCTCTACCCAAAGCTCAGGGAGATCTGTTCCTAAAAATGTAGTGGATTCCTCTTAAATCAGACACAGCATCAGTCACTCAAATTCCTGTGACTGGTCAAAAGTCAGTTCAAATGTATTATCTGTGCTATGACTTTGGGATAATTTACCCGTCTTGGATGCAGTACTGCATAAAAACAGCTATTATGCTCCTGGACTGTGATGCCCAGTCATCATTCTCAAAAAAATCCCCAACCAATCCAAAACCAACCACCCACTTTTTCACATTATATAAAAACTGTAATTCTGTTCCAAAACAATAGATTTGTGAAACTTGCAAGTCATTTCTTCTCTGCATAGGAACAGTAAGGCCTGCTTCCTCTGACTAGAACCAGCTTTGGATTTTCTTGGGGAGGGAAGGGAAGGAAAGGAGGCTGTGCATAAGAACAGCTGGAAATACTAGTCTCTCTCCTTTAAATAAATTTAGACTGAGAACCATTCCATGGAGGGCAGGAGAAAGGAATGGAAAACTTTACTTCCACAAAGTTGTTAATGGTGGAGCCATTCGTTTCCACAGTATTTAACTTCCTTAGTTTTTACAAACATTCAGGAATTTCCATTGAGAGCACGGAATAAAATCAAACCCAAAGACAGCTGCCTGTAAGACAATCTTTCAATAAAAACATTCCATTTAAGAAAACAGAAAGGAGCTAAGTATTCAGACCAAAATAGAAAATGAATTTCCCTATACTAAATAACTATAGGCGTGTTTTTCCAAGCTTAGAATAACTCAAGTCAGGCAAGCTGCTAATTGGCCTGATTTTTTTCAGAGCTGCTGGCAGGTCAGAATGTCTGAAAAACCAGACCCTACTTATGTATATAAATATGGCTTTAGTTGCCTGGGAACACAAATGTGAAAGATTATCCTCAAATAGCACTTACTCTATATATACATAAGACACACGCAACTGCTACAAAGCTGCAGCATACCTGTCTTGCAGCAGCCACTACTTGCTGTTCATAGATGTCTAGGTTTCTGCCCATGAGTTCCAGCGCAGCTTGTCGATCAACCAGGGCTGTCGGGTTAGGACTCAGTATGGACTCATGTTCATACACAGCAGCAACATAATGCCCCTCCCTCTTAACTCTTCCTGAGACAACTTGATAGCAAAAAAAGCAGATGGACAGTTTCCAGCACAGATCCACCATGGTATATGCCATAAATCTAGAGGGAAAAAAACCCCAAACCGGTGGGGTGGGGGGAGCTTGAGCAACAAAAAGCAACAGAAATTTAAATTTATGATTAAATACAGACTGTAACTGAGACTCTCAGCAGTGTTTGAACCAAGTGTGTTGTTTTTACATTCCTGAATGACCACGTGCATATTGTTTCTAAACCTTAAATCTGTCTACGTTGGTGCTTTAAATAACTGTGTCCTGTTTAAAAGCATTTTTGCTTCATATATAGTTCTACTGATCTCCTTGCTCTGTCTCCCTTTCCAATTAACTTTCTTATGCATTTATAGATCTTTCACAGCATATATCAAAACGTCTTTGGGAAAAGTTAAAAGCAGCTCGCAAATTTTCAGTTTCTCCCCCATTTGGTGATGGAGGATGTATTTAAAAGTAGCATTTCCTAAAATTATTTGGACACAATATTTAGTAGTCAAGGAGTGATATAACTTATTTTATCAATACTGAAACAAAGAACTGCCAAAAGAATTACACTAGCTACTACTTCTGAATTTATCTATCTTTCTATTATGAAAATGCCTCTCCTGATGGATTACAGATTCACTCTATTCCAACTCCACGTATGTAATAAATAGACTAATTTGTCCCATACAGTGTGGCTTTTTTCAACATTTATAAAAAATGTTGAGTGCATTTCAGATCTGCATTCCTCCTATAAAATCCAGCTAGGTAAGGTTAAAAATGCTTTCATAGTAACAACAATAAAGCAAAAATCCATACAAAATGCGGAAAAATTGCACGACTGAGCTTTTCTTAGAAAAAAATGAAAAATTAGTGAGTCCAGAAAGCTGGGGTACTCTCTCACACATGGGCTCCCCATGCAGCCTTCTGACTTCCCAAGGTGGGAAAATACTTATACAGAACAAGGACTGACTGACACAGTCAATGGCGGTGCAATGCTTAAGAAATACTATAGAAATGCCATGTTATTCTCACAATATAAGAATTCTGTATTTGTCACCACAGTGTTACTAGTGTCATTAAGGATTTATATCCTGAATATAAAGTTGAAAGAACATGCAGGAGAGATGCACTGATGCTATATATTGATGGCCCACAGTCTTCAAGTTACTGACTTTTTATTTGTATTTGCTCTTTGGTAATTCCTATCCAAGAAAAAAATATGTTCCAAAACACTCTTAGTGCTTTTCAATCTTTGTGATCCACAACTCCCTGAATTTTTCCAAAGCAAATACAGACTCTGAAAGATACACTCATGAAAAGCCTTCTCTAGTTCCCATTAGGAATTCAGCAGGAAAAGGGGATCAATTTTAAACTAATCCCATTTTTATATTTTATTCATGTTATATTAACTGCAGTTTTCTACCTAAAAGAGAAAGTCTGCGACAAGTTAACTTAAAGTATCTATTTTCTTAAATTGTGGAGCGAAAGCAGCTAATAAGCAATCCTCACTACTGTTGGTTTGGGTTTTTTTTGTCTAATCACCAACAGATTTAGTACCTAACAATGAACAAATTGAAGCATTTAGTAAGTAACACCTTAGTTTAAGCCACTTGTTTACTTCCATGAATTCTACGCACTATTTGCAACTGGTTTGATAGCAACACAATCCTGTGCAGGACAGGAAAATCATAACCTTAGTGCCTATGGTAGGCAGAAGACCTGTTTTCTCTACCAGAAAGCTTTAACATGTAATAACACTTGTAAGGGTCCAGGAGTAACTTAACTATTAGATGCTGCTAAGCTCAACTAAATATTCATATTTTCTTGAGGCTTAATTTGCCAATGTGTCCATCCATACATGCCCTCAACAGTAAATTTAAGTTACCTAAAGCACAATAAAAACAGAATAAAGCCTTGGCATCTCTGTAGACCCTTGTATTAAAGATACTCCATTTATATAAACAGTTTTGAAAAGTGATGTACAATAAGCTACCCTTGCTATTCTGCACCTCAGTGAAAACACTCAGTACTTATGGGGGGGTTGATTTGGCAATGCATATCAAGAACAGAGGATCCTATTTTGTCCTGTGCAGCTCAGCTTTGCAAATGAAATACCAAGGTACACGTGAAGACATAAAGCAGTAGCAGGGGGAGGGAGAAGAGAGGTGGGAAGCCTCTCACCAGTTAAGGAAGCCACTGAAAATAAACACACAGTGTTGCACTTCACTGACAAAACTATCTTTTCTATTTCTGTCATCCCTTCAGAGCCAAAACGCCTATTTAGGACAGGAATGGGTTCTAGTCAGCCGTTCCTCAACAAAGTTGTCAACTAAGATGTAATTAGAATTCATCACTACTAGTGATGGAAAAAGTTGGAGAGTTTCAGATCACAGGATGGAACTGCTATGCGTTAGAAAAATAGCCTTTTTGCCTTCTAAGCCAAACACACTAACATAAAAAATTAACAGGTAATGGGCTTCTACAAAATGTTGCATTTTACAGACGTGCTTGGTGAATTTTCATTTTTCTGCCATGGTTTACTTTCCGGTGGTCAAAAACCCTCTAAGATGAATCCCTTCCTCGTTTAGATACACAACATCCTACTACACGATCTCATCTGGCTGAACCTGGGCCAACTAAAATAATAACTAAAGTAATTCCTCAGAGTCCTTATCCTTGGTTGTGATTACTGCTAGTCCCACAGACAATGGCTGAGCACTTACGTGAGTGCTCCCTAATGCCTTTCCCCTATTTGACAGCTTAAATAACAGAACCCTCCTATCTAATGGAGTGATTCTAACAAGGAGAGCTGTAACAAGCTCCAAGGCTGGGCTTGGGGACCATAACCTTTCCAGTCAAAATAAGGACACCATCAGGGTTTACTCAGCCCTTACGCTGCAAGACTCCAAATAAGTCTCAGCCACATTCTGTTTTGGTTTTGGGTTGTTTTTACCTAACAGGAAGTGCTACATTATTTAATAAATCCTTTCCTTGAAGAGAAATTAATTTAAGATCTACAGAGCTGTCATCTCACCTGAGCCACAACTTTAAAAGAAATTTTCATGAACTGAAATGCTTTATAATTTCACCTCTTTTTTCTGACCCTTTCCTGTGATTTATATGGCCTGGCAGGTACGCTTCAGTAGGATCATCTCACCCATATGTAAGTATTTTATAGCAGTATAACTGTCATGCAGTCACAGTATTCTAGTTATAGTTCTATAAAAAAGGTAAAAAGACTAGTGTTTAAGTTTGGATGCTGATTCAGACAAGTTTTTCCCTCACAGTGCAGACTGTTTTCCTATTCAGTTTTTCAGAACTATCTAATCTCAATATATTGTGAAGTAAAGCATCCAGTTACTAATTTTTCAACAACTTTGGAAACTCTCACCATACATAGATGTATACACATAGAAAGGCAATACATACCCTGCTTCTTAGAATGTTTATACTCAGAAGAATCCAACAGACTGTAAAAAACAGCAGCAGCACAGCACTAGTCTGGGTCCTCTTACGTGATTAATAGCAAATGCCTGTTAAGCTATAGTAACATAGACACTAATTACTTGGCAAAATATTAGATTTGTTATGAAAAAATAAGTAAAACTCTTTTTCACATTGACATCCATGAATTGTGATGTTGCAGCCACTCATACAGAATATATAGCAGAACAGCCCCTACAGAGATGTAAAAATACAGCGATATTCAAGTTTTTTCCACTGATCCCTCCTGCCTACTGCTTTTATATGCTGCACTATATTTTAATACAGTATTTTACTATATAGATTTTAGGAAAGGTTTTTTTTAGCAATGCAATCATAGCTCAATCAAAACAAGTCTCTTGCATTTCCTTTTCTGAAAAATGCTTATTCTGTATGCAATGTATTATATGACCTTGCTCTAGTTTCCAGGCTTTTATCCAGAGGTGCAATCGACTTTTAAAGAAAGTTTCCCATTCTAACATAATGTTTTACAACATGTTGTCTACATTTCACAGGATTCCTGAAATATGCTTTGTCTCATAATTAAAAGATCTATGTTATCTAAGTTATTAACAGAGTGAGGACGAACTGAATGCTGCCATTATTAGCGGTTTGGCTCAAACAACTCAAGATGGCAGCACAACCGACAAGCCAGAGGGTGGGACAGAGCATGCTGTTAACTGTGTCACTTCTCGGACTGCTGCAAGCTCGGCGTGCCCAGGATGGGCAGAGCCAGGTAAAATGGTGGTGCACCATCCTTCGGTGAGGATTTTGGAGAAGCACCTCACACCACACTCCCGCTTCTCCCCATGAATGCTGGCGTCGGGTACCTTCATCTAAAACCACCCTGGACTTTGCCCCGTTCTGTGGTAGCAACCTCCCACCGTCTCCACAAAGCTGGTGTGCTTCACAGCGGAGGCGACCGCCCTGGTTACAAACGCAGTTTCGCCCTGCGGCTCCCACAGGCCTTCGCGGTCGAGTTGCCACACGCCAAGCGCGGCCTTAGGGGAGCCGGGGCCGGGCGGGGGAACCCGACCACCCNGCCGCTTAACGGCCAGGCCCCGCGCGCCACAAGCCTCACGCTGCGCCGCCTCACGCTCCCGCCCCCTGGTGGCTGCTCGGCGATCGGCCTACGGCTGCGTGGGGGCGGACGGAAGGCAAGGCGCCTCCCGGCCTTTGATTGGGTGTCCGCTCTAGCCAATAGGAGACTTCTCCGAGCCTGCCAAAGGGGTCAGAGGTGGACACCGCGGCTGTTGGGCCCGCCCCCTCCGCTGCCTCATTGGCCGGGCGACGTGCCAGTCAGCTGCAGCCGACCTTGGGCCCGGGGGTCCTGTTCCGTCTGCTTCCCCGGTGGGCGGCCTCGATTTGTGCTGGGGTCGGGCGGTAGCGGGAATGGCCTCCGGGAGCGGTGCGGAGGGGGAGGCTGTCAGCGGGGCCCAGCTCATCGCTGAGTCCCTCAAGGCTCAAGTAAGAGCGCGGGTGTGGGGGAGAGCAGTTTCCCTACGGCGAGCGGGCGGGGACACTTCCCGCGGCGCGGGGGGCGCCCGGCCCGGCCCGGCCCGGGCCACGGGTGCCCGCGGGGCTGGAGAGAAGCCTTGCGCGGCCGGACTCACCCTGGGCGCTGCTGCCGTCGTCCCGGGGGCGGGCACAGCGGGCGAGAAGGGCTGGGCCTGTCGCCCTGTGGGAAGGAGGGAGGTGCCGCCGCAGCAGCCCAGGGAGCGGGCCCGGGCCTGGCCCTGCCAGGTCCCTGTGCCGCCGTGGGCAGGCGTTTGTTGGTGACCCCTCTGCGGCTTCCCCCAATCCTTCACTTAGTTTTTCCTTCTTACGAGCTTGCACCTTTCCCGAGCTCGGCCGTTGCCTCCGTTACCGTCAAGCACTACCAGCTGCCATTTGCAGCTTTGCCTATGGCAGCTCCACCTTTACAGTTATCAAATCTCTGTGCTGTCTCTAAACTTGACACAGTGCCAAACTGACACCAGTCTTAACAAAAGACTTTCCATTTGATCTGTGATACGTGAAAAGGTAGTTCAGTGGTAACAAAAATAAACATAGTTTTTTCATCTATAAGTTTCTTGGACATGGTACCATCCCAGTTGTTTTCTGTGGCCTTTTTTCTGTTAATTCTCTCTGAAAGCATGAGAACATGTAATGATAGGAGGAATTTTTGGAAGAGTCAAAGTTGACATACTGAAATAGGAAGATGATATAGCAGAGATATCCCAAAGTACGAAGTGGTCAGTTAAAGAAGCTAAAGGTACATTGACTGAGAAGTTGAGCTGAACGGTTGTGGAAGCACTGGATTTTGGAGGCCTACAAGCAGTGGAACAACTACAGAGGACTGAGCTGCAAACACCAGCTGGCATTGTATACGTGCCCACAGTGGCCTGTAAACTTTTACATGAATATATACGTTTTTATGATTTACTTTTAGACTGCCTGTATAGTTAGTATGACTGTGTTTCACGTGTTTATTAAAGCTATCTTTTGGAAACAATTCTGATTTCTTCTAATGCTTTTCTTTTTAGAATATTGAATACATGTTTGGCATTGTGGGTATTCCAGTAACTGAAATAGCAATTGCAGCCCAAGCAGTTGGAATAAAATATGTGGGAATGAGAAACGAACAAGCCGTAAGTATATATCTATAGTAGGACCAATTCTTTCTTTTAACTGGTTTACAATGGAATGAAATCTAATTTACCTTTTCTTACCAGGAAGAATGTGGTCTGTGCACGTTCTTTTAAAGAACCTGTAGAGAGAAGCATTTATTGTCATTCTAGAGTAAGGGAGAGCATTGGTGGATTGTGTTGTGTGTTTCTTTTTTCTCCCTTCCATTTTTAAGTGCTCCTTCCTTTTCTCATAAGGGAATTTTAACTTTTTGTCATTTTCAGATGCCTTTCTCCAATAAGGGAGAGAAGATAGGATGAAATAGGGACAAAAAGAATTTGAACGAAGCATTGTACTGGAGAAAGAACAAATGATCAATTTTGTCTCCTTCAAGTAATATAATGTCAGATTTTATCTGCCAGTTTTTGAGGAGGCTCATCCAGGTTTTTTGTTTTTCTGTAGAGTTTCCAAGATACTTCTCCCTCAAATTTTTCTACCATCATTTTCTTTTGCTGATGTCCTCCCTTCCAAATTAGGACAATATTATCATTGTCTCTCTAATTGGTAGTAGTTCTAATTCCTTTTTCAGAGCTTTCTTAGCTACTTCTTTCCTTTTCGTTTAGAAGGGTGTTTTACTTAGGAGTTATTACCTACCTAAAAACGTAGAATTTTCCTTGTCCTGTTCTGTCATTGCAGTGCCCAAAGAGGAAAGTTTTCCTGGTAATAAACTTGTCCTGATTATTTTCAATAATTGTAGTATCTCCTTTACCTTAACTGTGTTTTAAGAGCTCACCAAACGGCAAACCGTAGAAAGTTATAATGCTTCTGAATGCTCAAAATTAAGCACGAACATACATTTAGTCTTAATTGTATATATTTCAGCTTCGTTGTCTAGGTATCAGAAAATAGACTCAAGCTCGTTAGCATTTTGGTGTTATGCCACTAGTTCTCGATTTGCTTGGTTTTCCCCAGTAGTAACTCTTTAAGCATTCAGTAGTTTCTTAAGTGGTGTGAGGTTGAATATAATAACCTCAGACTTATACCTCATTTTCAAGGATTGCTACACAAGCTGACTCTATATTAGACTGCTAGCAAATGGACCATCAGCTTTCCATACTCAGAGTTGCTCTACCACATTTGTCAATTTTCTATAGCTGATACCAACAAATAAATATTTTGTTTGATTATTATCTTATCAGGAGATTTTTCTTGTGTTTTAACTTGTTTATGGATCTTGCCTCTCTATGAACACCATTAATTAGAATTTTATCATTTTTACAAGGAACTCCTTTTAATATTCTGGACCTGCACAGTATTCAGGTGTCCATATTTTGCAGCAGTGTTCTATTTCCACTATGTAGTTCATAGCCTTTGTGGATTGTCCCAGATATCACTAAAGTATTATAATAGTAGTTCTCCTAAATCAAATGGTCACAAGCTGTATCTTTTTGCTGTCTAATCCTTACATCCTTATGTTGGTATGTGAGAACTTACAGAGGAATGCATATCTCTACATAAAATCTGTAACAAGTGAGAGAGGCAAACATATAAAAATATGTTTAAAAGGTGTATTTGAGTCCTTTGAAGGACTGGGAATTCAACACAGTCTTTACATGCCTGTAGGCCATTTAGCAAGTATTCTAGTTTTAGCTTTGGTTATTGACATGATTAAAATTAATTTCCTCTTGTGTCTGTAATTAACAGAGAAGATTGCTTTGCACTGCCAAATGAGATGCTGTCCTATTTTTCACTCTACTAAACTCTTTTCTGTTAGAGTGAAGAAGACAAGAAACTTTCTACTGTGTAAATGGTGAGATACTTTTGCTTAGGGCTATCCATTAGCTAATCCATTAGCTAGTCTCCTGTGGCCTGTAACTTGGCATAAGTTTGCTAGAAGCAGTTTAACCCATGTCCCGTATGCCCCTTGAACATTGAATAGTAGTGGTGCAACTTGATATGGGCGTGTGTTTTGTGTATCTGTCCCTGGGTAATTAGAGATTGCTGTGATTGTTTATAAGGCTGATAACCCAGGTCAGTTTTAAACTTCAAACAAAAACCTTTACTATATTGTTATTCATTAACAACACACATTGCTAATGTTTAGGTCTTAATCTTTCATAATCATTAACACTACGTATTCAAAGCAGTCTTTTCTTGATAATATTATCTTAAGTTAATAATATCCTAGAGCTGGTACAGTATAGTTAGCACGGATGGTGCTAGCTGTCAAGGGAATCAGACTCAAGAATCCTTCAATAAGGGCAGCTGGAACCAAAGTGGACATCTTTTTTCTCCGTCCTGTAGATTCAAGATCTCTTTTTTATAAGATGTTTTGGTCTCTGAACAGATTTTACCCCTTTGCCTCCATGCCTGGACTATGGCCCATGCAGTGCTGAATGGGTGTTTCTTTCCCAGGCCAAGACAGGTGCCTTATCCTATTGTGCATCTGTTAGTTGGGTTTTTTTTCCTCCCTTGCTTAGCCATTGCTGCTTTTCCTAAAGCAAAAGCAGTGTCTTACCAGATCTCAAAGTTACACTTTTTCAGTGACCAGTAATTGGCCATCAGCAAGTTGCTTGTTATTCTGGGACTGCTGCTTTAAACCTGTCTCCATATTTTCAAGGCCTGCACTTTAAGTTGTATGCCATAACAAAAGACATCATGTTCCAAGCTCAGGTTCGTACAGCAAGTTCTCGTAACAAGTTGATCACAAGCCCTGCAGGAACATTTAGCATTAGGTACGGTTAACGTAAGGGCTTCCGGCCTGCGCCTAGGCACGGCAATACTATTTTAACTGGGCTACTGGGTACAAAAATGCTTAACCGTTGTTTACTAGCTATGTTGTATTAGTTTGCTTATGTTTTGAGTTGAAGACAGACTAATTTAGTCAAACCCTGCTTAATGTCCTTCTACTTGGATGGGAGCAACAGGCCTCTGTTTTGGCTACAGTTCAAACTCATGGGTGCTTGCAAACTTTGAGTTCAGTGCCTGCATCTGGACCTCCTACGTTTCTTCCTAGCGTTGATTGAGGGCTTGGTGGTCGTTGGCATTTTATATGCCTACGTCCTTCTTGCCTGTGTGAGGAAAATAAGGATCTGGTTTCAGCTGATCAACTGTGTTGTGACCGTAACATAAGTGCCATTGCTTATATTTTAGTGGTGGGGGTGCAAGGTTCACAAGTAAAATAGGTTTTCTTTCTTACTGTTCACACACACACAAAAAAATCTTTTAAGTATACCTTCAAAATTATTTACGATCCCGTCTCCTCTAAATACAGATAGATTTAGTCACGTTGCTTCCTTGCAGAACGAAGCAGTAAGAGTTTTAATGGCAATGACTGTACATGAACCCAAATTCTATGTGCTGCTTTGTTTTGCCACTCAGTTCTAAAAAAATGATTGCCATGGAAACTCCACACCATGCTTTGAGCTCCATTAACAAGATTTTTAATAACACCTACTCCAAATATTTCTAAACTTTTGCACACAGATGTGTCATCAAATTGTTGTCTAATTCTTGAATATTAGTGACATTTTTCTTCTCCATGTCAGAGGCTTAAGAAAAGTAGAAAGAGATTTTTCTTGTCAATGTACTTTTTTTGTCAACAATTCCCTATGCTAATGCTGCAAAGAGAATAAGGGCAGCTTATTATTCCTCTACTAAGCCCCACATTTTTCCCAAACAGTTGGTCTGTATCTGTAGGAGCATGAGGATACTAAAGACAGTTTCTCCGTCTGTGTAAAAGCTTATAATAAGTCTGTGTTTTCACTCATTTAAGTTGACATTGCTAACATGCTTTGTTACCTAGAATTATTCATAGGTTTGAGGAAAATGTTTAGTAGCTTTGTAAACATTTAGAAGGAGCTTTTGTGTTACTTATTCTTCTTATCAGAATAGTACTCAAATGAAACTAAGAAACAAAATCCCAACTCTATTTCAAAATGAAAGAGGCAGGCTATAAGGCCAGGAGCTTACTTTACTTTTTTTTTTTTTTCAAAATGACTTTTTTCCATTAAGTGTTAGAACTTGTTGAATTCAAGACAAAAGAATGAGAATATGAGGGAGGGAGTTGGCAACATCACATGTGTGAATCCTTTGGAGTTCTCGGGTGGCCCATAAGCTTCTGCTTCTACGTGATCTCATATTGTCTTGTTACCAGGTGAACTTTATATCTGAATATTTAATATTATTACAGGAATAACATAAGAACATACTCCATAATAATGCTGCTGCTACGCTATGTTAACAGTTGTTGTAGGCATTACTTTTGTGAAAATTATTCAAAATACAATTTTTCTTTAAAATGTCAAAGTAGTTAAAGCTAAGTGTGATACCAGAATCGGAATGAGAAATACAGCAGCTCAGCTTGTAAAAGACAGTCCCTGATCCTCTAATGAATCTCTCCAGAGTGTGATTTCAACCTTTTGCTTAATTTCTGAAATATGATGAGTCATCCCAGGAACCACTGGATTTCTGTTCATTGCCTTTTTCTTGTAAATCCCTCTTCCATGTTAGTCTAGAAGGAAGAAGTTTCTTACGCTGTTCTGTTCATTTTGCTTCCTTGGTTATGGGATTTTTCTTTTGTTGTCTTTTTATTGGTATTTAAATCATAAATATTCCCAATGTAATATCCTGGAACAACAGACGCCTGAAACATGGAGGCAAGTTTTCAGACTTTTCACATACGCCTTCATGAACACACCTTGTAATGGGGAGGGTGAAGAGGTGCTTCTGCTTATATTTAAGCTCTAATGATCAGGGCAAAGTCTGTATCTGCTTATTTTCAGTGGTTTTGTTGAAAGTTTTGTACACGATATCATTACATGTATATATAATAACTATATTATTAACTTTAATGTCTTCAACAGGCCTGTTATGCTGCATCTGCTGTTGGATATTTGACTGGCAGGTACGTTTTGTACTTATTAATATTTATAATAATATAATATGAACTGTATCGGACTCAACAGTTAGAAGCTAGGAATGTTTTTCTGTTTTGGAGCTGAGTGTTTTTAGTGTATGCAGATGTAGGGCAGTTAAAATGGAACATTAATTTTAAAATAACTGTCAATAACAGTTATATTTCTATTCACAGCAGGAACAAGGAAATGCTTAAGCTCATATAAGATTGTCCATCATATAACTTTATTTTTTCTCTTTTAATTTCTGAATAGTAGTTTAACACCATTGGTATGAGGGGCAGAAATCACACCACCGTTGTTTGTTGCAACCTGGTGGACTATACCTTAGTCCACCTTAATCTATACCTTAATCTCATCGTCTGGGTATATTATTCAACAAATACCCTATCAATACAGAGACTGATCATAGGCCTTCCAGTCTCCCCTGTGCTGCTTCTGACACAAAATACTGGCATTTCCTCTTTTCTACTGCATTTTGCTCGTAATGGGAAGCGTTCTGTGGCCTGTGACTCGTGAGATGTGCTTCTTGAGTATCTTATGGATCCTTTTCTAAAGTAAACATCTGATGTCTGCTTACTCACAATGGCAGACCTGATGATGCAGGTGATCATTCCTTATTCTGTCTGCAAGCATGACATCTGTGTTATACAGTTTTGTAGTTTTTCTTCCTTTGAATAATCCTCAGGTAGTAAGCTGATTTTTTTTTTCCTGATATGTAAAGAGTCTGTAAAGCTACTAAAGAATGCTCAGTAGTTAAGAATTGTCATTTTTGTCTCATCACCTGGAACACAAGTGCCTCTGCCTGAATTAAACTATAATACAATTTTTCTTGAATTGGATGCACTTCTTCCTTTGTGAGCTTTCTTCATTGATATCTAGTGCTAAAGTGGAGCTGAGAAAACTGCAAACATAAGTGCCTTACCAAATTCCATATAAATGCTAGATGATGGAGTAAATGCAATAAAAGAAGTAAGGAGCTGTGTTATGATGAGCCTGCCTATGTTGCAGACCTCTGTGTGGGTGGCACTTAACAACTGTTCACTTGTTTTTTCAATTGGGTTGATACAGCTAAATGATTTCTGATTCCCATGTCTCTCTTTAGTCCTTCATACAAAGCCCTTGCCATTCATGCATTTTGATCACAAGTAAAGCTTTAGTAAGATGCTGAAATATAAAATATTAATTTTTGTTGGTGATTAATTCGGTTTTCCCTGTGCTCACTTTCCTTTTCTTTCTATCTCCTTTTTTTGTTTGTTTTTCTCTAGACCTGGAGTATGTCTTGTAGTGTCCGGTCCAGGTTTTTTACATGCTCTTGGTGGGATGGCAAATGCAACCGTGAACTGCTGGTAATTTAACTACATTTTCCCTCTAAAATTCTAACAATTGTTTGCTGTTATTTGTTGCAGATGTTGAGCCCTGCAGTATTTAGTATAGGATTTTTTTCTTTCTTGTGGATAATGAGAAGGGAATTCTTCATTTATCAACCCTAAAAGTAATTTAGTTGCATTTTTTGTGTTCTCACGGATACAATTCTCCTTTTTGTCCTACCCCAGTATGCATATATTGGAAAATCTATCAGTATACCTGATTGTATGGATACATTTGAAAATGAAGTCGATATTCAGCCTGTAATGCTTTATTGATTGTGGAGAGTCTTAGAGGGTTTTTCTAAATTTAGATCCACATTGCCTTTGAATTACTGTATTTCATATGTGAACAGACTGACAACTGCATTATTAAAATCCATATTTGCTCCCCACATAGACATTTAGAGCAGTAATTAAGTATTGAATTAAATGATGTACAGAGCGATAGCATTTACACCCACAGGCCTTCACTGAGACATGGCAACTTTAGCTGGTCTGCCACTGAAAGCTGTTCAGAAAGCCGTATGAGGTATTTTGGGTAGATGTTCTGGTAATACTAAGCATACATGATCTGGAGCATTGGATTAGCAGTGGCTGATAGATAAGGGAATGCTAATGATAATGGGAATAATGTTGAATAATGTTGATAATGGGAACGCTAACAAATAAGTCTCTGACACTTTGAAAAAGGACCTCTAGTGTTCAAATTGTTTTTTAAAAAATGAGTTATTGACTAAAGTTTTGCTGTCCCTATGTGACTTTAGATTAAAAAAAAAGATCATATGAAAACCTTGCTTTTGAACAGTCATGGATTTGGTTATAAGAAAGAAGCATTCATGGCACTTGCTTATGGATTTGCAGGAGATGTTTCTATTTTCTCACAAACTGAGTTTTGTCTGAGATAAGCTCTGTTTACCTGACTTGATCTTGCATAAAACTGTACTCTTGGCAAAAGGTGAAGGGAATGACTTATCTAGTTTGGCAGAATATATGACAATATAGTAAGAAGACTGGTTTTCACTGACCAAACCACAGTGTTTGGCCAATGATTTTTTTCCATTGGTCATATCAGGCTTGCCTTTTGCCTGCCATGTGCAAAAAGGAGAGAAGGAAGCATTCAGAAACCCTAAATTTAGCCTAATGAAACTGATTTTCCTTGGCTCCTTCATTAGCAGGCACCTCCATTGAGTGTTTGAGAATCCCGGACATGCTTTTGAATTTATTTTTGGCTGGCATTACCATTGTAAGAAAGGGTGCTATGGTTTGGAGAGGAAGACTTAAGTTTTTTTCTGTTGAGTTAACTGATCAGCTTTCTGGCCCATTTCACTAGACAGCAACATGAATACTTGGGCAGGCACTACAGAGGAGTGTTGCAAGGGAAGAGCAGGAGTAGCCCAAGCAAAGGAAAGGAGAGGAAAATACCATATGCGTTGAGGGGTTTGGTTACGGTGATCTAATGCAGTCTGCCACAAAAAGGGACATAGGCACGTATCATCTCCACACGTTTCTCCTGGCCATTTACTCCTGCTTCTTGCCCTCTTGGCAGCTCTGGCACTTGTCTACCCCAACAATCACATTCAGTTCATTATTCTGTCAAAAAGCCAACCCAGCAAAAATAAGTAAATAATATCATGTTACATAAGTGATCTAAATTGGCCCAGTCAGCGGTCAGGCAAGCATCAAGCACCTGGGTGAGGGAGAGAGTAGATTATGCAGCTGGGAGCAGAAGTTGGAGAGGTCTTCCCCTTTTTGTTGCAACAAGGTGTTAAGTCTTCTGCTCTATACCATCCCCTGCAAGGAACTGGCATGAGGAGACCAATTTGTAGGGCAAGGTTAGCCCTCATTGGTGTCTACCAGGTGTCATGCGATTCCATGGCATTACACTTGGCAATGTTAAAGTGCTACAATGGCTTAGCTTTGGCTCATTTCTCACAGAAGTAAGCTAATGGTTGAACTGGCCCTGCTGGTTCTGACTTTGAATAACTCAGACTAAGTGGATAGTCCTTAAAGCTCGGTCTGAGTTCTCCTCCTGAGCCTGGAGAGCCGTTCTTCTGATTCTGCTCTGTTTCAGTCTCTTCCAGGTGAAAGAAACATCTTCTGTATCCACTTGAAAGAAATTCAAGCAGTCTGAAAGCACAATTTGCTACCAATTGTGCTTTTAAATTGTATTGCCTGAGCACAGGTTGTCTAAGTAGAAGAGCCTTTGGTTTACCCTGGACACTTGTCACAGTAAGCTCTTGGACGTGTAAATCTAGCCAACTAGGTAGCTAATTAGGCTTTGGTAAACTGCGTTTCCAAGGGTAAAACTTTTTGTTATTTCATGTTAAAAAAATACCTACAGTACTGCCGCCTTCTCTCCTGCCTCATTCTGAGCAAAAGTTTTTGTATCTCAGTTTGGCTGTGAGAATAGGCTCCAAAGAAGAATTTGCGATAGTTTTAAAATTTCAGTGTACAGCAGCATGGTGAAATACCATGCTCTTTACATGAGGTTGCAGTTGAAATTTTTTTCAGTTTACTAAAATTCTTCTCCTGCAAGTATGTAATGCTTGCTATTCTTATTAGTTTAATTGTAGTCAATGTTTATTCCTGCCTCACTGTTGTTTTTGACTTAAACTACATGCAGTAATAAGCACAGCTCTTAAAAATGTCTACGTTATTGTGACAGTAGTCACAATATGATCATCACAGAAATGATTTCATTGGGAGAAAAACTTCTTTTCGCTTGCAATTATGTAAACTTTCAAAGTGGAACCAAATCTTTGCAAGGTGTAGCTGTTGGAGTTGGCTTGCTTAAGAGTAGAGCATTCTCTTTGTTATATTTCAGTATTGGGAAGTAGTAGTAATTTCATTTATTGAAACATTTAAATAAATTTGAAAAAAATAAGTGAAAGGAACATGGCTTGTGTCACTGTGAAACAAACTGGTTATATATGGATAGTCATAATCATTTTGCTGAGGGAAGAGAATCAGCAGAATGAAATATCTAGAGTGTACACCAAATGGGTTTTCCATAAGGATTTTTCATAGAGGTACGATATAGCCTGAAGTTCTCATCTCACCGTGCCAGGGGATTAGAACTGAGATTTTTGATTTGTGGCAGAGAAATGACCTGGTTATGAAGCTTGGATCTAGATACACATACCCCCAAATTTTATGGGTGATAAAATCCAGCATTATGCATTGAGCACACTGTAAATGTTTCAGCTTAACACGTTGTATGGATAAATGCAGTCTAAGGAAAGACGGTATCTGAAGAGAAATTGTTCAGGAAAATAAGCCTAGAAAGCTATTGACCCAATACTTCGATTTAGAGTGGATGAATGAGCAGATTAATAAGCCAGCTTTCTCTTAAGTCAGCATTTAGCATTTTAAGGATTTTGAGTTTGACCTACAAACTGAATAAAAGTCCAGTTTTCATTCACTGTAGGACAATAATTTATTGTATTTTATGGAAATTATTAAAAAAATGTGTTCCTGTGGAATGTATAACCCATAATGTAAAGTAATGCTGCCTTTGTCACATAGCTATGAACTGATTTAAGAACAGGACCACTTGAAGGCACGTTAAATTTTTGTTCATCTCTTTGGTCTTTGTTTTTCGTGGTTTTGTTTTGGTGTTGTTTTTTTTTTTAGTAAAAACTGAATGCAGGGACAAATGAAGAAGTGCTGTCACCTACTCAGCTAATTTCTGCTGTGTTCCAAATTGTATACGAAGAAAATCTAATATTTCTGAAAATATTGTTTCTTACTGTGTTTCTAAGTTCTAGTGTTTGTGCATGTTACAATGCTTCTTATGAACAAATATCTTAATACTTTTTAGATCAAGCAATACTTTTTAGCTTTTTAGATTAGCTGTTGTCATTCCTCTCAACCCATCTTGTCACCAAAGTTATCAAACTTTAATGAAAATTGCTAGCAATGTGACTTGGGTTTAGAATTTTTGTGCCAGATGTGGATCACTTAATACAGTCAGACTGTCCTAAAACTAGTGACCCAAAAGCTGCCAGGAAGTCTGCCGGCTGACATGCTGGTATTTAGAATCCACTCCTGTATAGTGCTGGTCACTTTGTATTCCTGTTGAGATCTGTGGATGCCGAAGGTGCACAAACGAAGAGCAGTAGGATTTGACCATCAGGAGAGTTTACAGATGTGATAGCAGTTATAAAATATATATGTGTGCTTAAGATTGTGGGTTTTGTTGGTTTTTGTATACTTTTCTAGGCCTTTGATTGTTATTGGAGGCTCTTCGGACAGAAATCAGGAAACCATGGGAGCATTCCAAGAATTCCCACAGGTACGCGGACATACAACTTTGTACAAAAAGATTAGAGTTAAATAATTGGTGTTGTTTCTTCATTAGTGTAAGAATAACAATCCCAAATGCTAACATTTCCTAGCAGATCTTATGATGCTGTTGATTTGCTCCATCTACTGGTTTAATATTGACACTGCGTAACTACAGCAGGTTATTTGGATTGTCTTTGTCCACAGTCATGTTAGAATTCATGCTCTGTTTAGGTTCTCAGCTGGTATAACTGCCTTTGTCTGTCTGTTCTGAAATGGAAGAAAGCAAAATAAACTTTCCAAGAAAAGAACCAACACCACTTTCTGGAAAAAATACCTAAGCACTCAGTGGGATGAGTATGGCTTTGACAGTTTCTACCAACTGCATTTTTGTGTGGGAGTTTTCAACTTGTTGCTTTATTTGGCTATTTTTCCGTTTTATTCATGTTGAAATGAGATGGAAACAAGCAAATCATTTTGATAAATAAATATAATGGTTATATGCTTTTATTCAGGTTGAAGCTGGTAGGCTGTACAACAAACTAACTGTCCGCCCAAGCAGCCTAGAAGTTATTCCTGCTGTTATTGAAAAGGTATGAAAAAATACTAAATTAGCAACAGAACATTGAGTAACTGTCTCCTACTCTATAAGCTCTGAGGGTTTATTTTTTGTGTAGCTGTTACTGTAAATAGTTTGATCCTGCAGATGTTAGGTGATGGTTGATTGAGTAAATTAACAACCAGGGAGGTTTTTCCTATGAACTGTGCCGTGAAACAGGTTAGAAATAAATTCTGGTCCAATCTGATGCTTACTGATCTCTGCAGCATTTTTTTGTTAGCTTCAGTCAGAGCTGGAAAGATTTTTATGAAAGAAATGCCTTTAGGGAGAGGTGCAAGAACTAGAAATGCAATACTATGAACTTCAGCTCTTTTACCAGTCTTATTATGTGAAGATTTGGAGGGGCGAGGGTGGTTGGTTTGGGGGTTGGTTGTTGGTTTGATGAGTGTTTTGAGAGAGTGAGAGAAAACACATCCTTATCTCAACACTTCAGAAAAGGTTACTAAAGTCTCTTCCTCCTGCTGTAGCAATGCTTTAGCCATGTCAGCGTAAATTCTGCATACAATGATACTGTTTCCAGAAGTGCAAATTCAGCAGAGCATCTACCTGTAATAGAACTGGAATCAAAAGTAATAGAAAATGGAGACATTTGTTGTCTTGATTTTCCTCTGTTTGTGCTACTTTAAATAGAATTCTGCATGAAAGTTTAGTATTTCCAAATACAATAGTTGATAATGCAGTTGTCTCATAGTAAATTAAACAAACTGTGCATCTACTGAAAGGCTTCAGATGATATATAGTGGAAAATGTAAATAGCTATCAAAACTTGAATTTATTGATATAAATCAATCCGTGGGAGCTTTCCCTGTGGTGGTTCAGCAATATGAAACAGCATGTTCCTTCTCTGTCTGCTGAAGGGCTTTTTTTGTTTTTTACATAAAAAGTTTTTTAAAATTCTTTCAAAAAGTGGTTAAAACTGTGTTTATCTGTTTTCTAGGCTGTAAGAACCAGCATATATGGTCGTCCGGGTTCCTGCTATATTGACATACCTGGGGATTTTGTGAATCTTCAGGTGAATAAGAGCTCTGTCAAGTGCGTAAAGATTATATTAATTGTTTTTCAAGTAACTTAAAACTAAAATTTATTTTATTCAGTGACTTTTGTATTTTCTTTTCTGAAACCAGTACAAACAAGAAGATGATAAACAAGAACAAGAGATTAAATAATTTGCCACAAGGCTGAAATGATACTAAAAATCCAGCCTCTAAGTGTAACATTGCATCATAACGTGTCATACAGATTATAGTTTGTAATGAAATCTGGAAAAAAGGAATGAATTAATATAATGGTAGTACAATGATGTCACATTGTAAATCTCTGGAACAACGCTACCTGTAAGATTAAAGAAAAGTGCAAGAAAAACTTCAAAGCCTGTTTTAAAAAACGTATCCTGTTGTGATAAATGCACTGAGTAACATGGTGTGCAGCAACTGCAGTTTTATGCTAAACAATAGGTTTTATTTTTCAACATTTCTTGTTTTGAATTTTTTTAAGAGCCACTTGTTTTGCTTGACTTCCAGGTATGTGGAATGCTGCCCACCACCTCCCATTAGCACAGCTGAACACTCTGCTGTATCCGAAGCAGCATCTGTGATTGCTCGTTCCAAACAGCCTCTGCTAATCATTGGCAAAGGTAGCATGCTTTGAGCTGTACAAGTTTGGGACAAGAACAATGACCAAAGTGATTTCTTTTCCCCATAAGTATTAGCCATCTCTCTTTCACATTTTATTAAAATCAAATCAAAACAACCAAAACACCCCAAACAAAATTCTTCAAAATTTGATGTTAAAATCTGCTGTGTTTTTAGAATATCTTTATTCTGTTGTGTAATTGTTGCCTTTTTCATCTAGGTTAAGAGAAAAGTCAATTGATAAAATACAGGTTTAAGTAGAAAAAAACCAGATAACCATTGTCTTAAGCATAGAGCCAATACCAAGGGATCACTGTCAAAATTCCAAACAAATTCTGTCAGAATACAGAAATTATATTCTTTCTCTGATGCTCTGGCATATATAGCAAGAATCAGAGTAACCAAAGATCATTTTTCTATGTGGACTTACTGAAAGTGCCAGCCTACCTGTGTGAGGACATGAAGCAACACAGCAGGTGCTGCCATTACTGCCATTTTACAGACTTTCCATTGTATTCTGCCAGTGTATTTCATTCCTGAAATAGAGGTGTCCCTAGAGCTAGAGGATAATTATTCTCTGTGCTAGTTCACTTATTTTGTCCCTCCTTGTGGAATGTCAGTCACTGCAGTGTCATTTCTGTTGAAGATACAGGTCTGCCAGGAACAGAATTTGAAAAAATCAACTTGTTTCACCCAGACTGTTTTCCTGCGGATTGGGGAACAATCTGTGTCTTAGAGAGAGGTTCTATCTTTAACCAGAGAGTGAAATGATTGAGATGAGATGGACCTTATAATTGATTACATAGTGAAATAGTAGACAGAAAGTAGATCAGGAGAGGTTTTTTCCCCTCTCTCTGGCTTGATACACATGAACAAAAGAGTGTTCTTTGAATGTGAAAAGGTAGAAAACTCAAATTTGTAGATACGCATTTTGTTGATGTCAATAATTGAGAAATAATTGTGTTTTCTTCAAATCTACTTAACAAATGTATCTGGACTTTCTGCTATATGTTGTTGTTAGCAGAATTTTTGGAAGAAATATAGAAGTTTATTCTTCAGGATTTAAGACTCATGGACTTAAGTCATTGCACAGGGGCCAGTCAGTTATTCTAGATTGCCTGGTCAACTTTGATTCAGCAGGCTTGTACTGAAGGTAATATCATGGCAAACATATGCACAAACCCATATCTTCACAAGGTCCTCCTTGAGCTTCTCTTTTTTTCATTACAAACCTAATTGGGCAGATTGTTATGGAGCATGCGATACAACGGCATGCAAGGGGCAAGCAAAAAATGACATGATGCAACACTAAGGTTATCTCCTGTTGCTGCTTCAGAAGTCTCTGCCCCATAGTACAAAACTTCACCCGCCCAAAATTGTCATTTTAGACAAACAAAATCTCATATTTTTCCCTGCCCTGCTTCATAGAAATAGCTAAATAGTTCAGCTGAAGTCTTAAAAAAAAAAGCTTTTGTCAAAAATATGGGAAATTTGAACCCAAATACCCATAGTTTGGCATTTTATGTTTTGAGTTCTCCAGAATGAAAAATAACAGGCAGTTTTCGTAATGGGAAATAGTATTCTTTCTGCCACTAATGTAATCAGGTTAATTGAAATTCAAGTGAATACAGTAGGTTTCTGTAGTATTAAGCAGTCTCTTTCATTTCATTCAGGTGCTGCTTATTCACATGCTGAAAACAACATCAGAAAGTTGGTGGACCTTTGTGGACTGCCTTTTTTGCCTACACCAATGGCAAAAGGAGTAGTTCCTGATAACCATCCAAATTGTGTAGCTGCAGCAAGATCAACGTAAATATAAAGAAGGCTTCTAATCCTAACATCTGAGAAACAACTAGGAATTGTGGTGGTCTACAGATGTCAGGGAAGACAAAATGCATACAACAAAAAATTTTCAACCATATTTTGCACCTAATGTTAGAGCACTGAAGATCTTGCTTGGAAAGAGACAACAGATTTAGGTGGATCACTTTTGACAGTGCTTAGAGTGCTGGGCAGGAAGATTCCTTATCTGAGAGCTAATAATCTGTAACTGTGAAACCTATGGCAAGTAGATTTGTCAATGTTGTTAGTATGTATTTGATAACCTAAAGTGAAACTGGTAAACAGTTTATGTTAAACATTTAACTTAGTGCACTAGGCAAACTACTAGCTTTTTATTTTAACACCATAAACAGAAGCTTGAGATGCACACATTGCAGCTGAAGTTTTGGTATCTGCTGTCTCTGCATGGTGTTTGCAATACACTGTCACTAAAGTGCAGTTTATTTAAAAAGAAAAATAAGGTATTTCAAACTACACTGAAGGACTATGCTTTAAGTAACTTGTAAGAGCTCTTTTTGGCTTTTGGGAAGATGAATGTGAATGAACTATTTAAGAACCATACTAGGTGTAAATATGAATGGAGTCAGCTTGCAGATGGAGCATTTATATACGTTGAGATTAAAATATTGTCTGTTGTTGAGCATCTTAGCTTTATCGCTGTTAAGCATGCTGTTAAGAAAAATGGAGAATAAAAGAATGTATCAAATATTGTCTACCCAGCTGAAAGGTAAATTAACAGGAGTCTAAACTGAGGGATCCATAACAATCTTAATTTTGGCACCCACTGTTGCCATTATCACAGTAGTGAGTCTTTTGCTTTAACCTCAGCATCATTATAGCATCTTGTTAGTCTCCTAGTGTAACGATTCCTTTCCCAAACAGAGTGTATTAGGTAAACAGTAATTAATTTTCTTCTTGAGTTCCTAAACTCACGAGTGGCTTGATGATTGGCTGTGTAAAAGGATACAGGGTTTTGGGGCTAAGCAAGCAGCTTAGAGGAAGGAAAGGTTATATGTGTATTCTGGAGTTTGCTGTGGTGGTTAAGATTACTTCTGATTTTGAAAACACTATTAAATTTAATAATAGTTCTTCCTTATCTGGTTCTCTTATTTCCCTTTATTAGGGCATTACAGCATGCTGATGTTATCATCTTGCTTGGTGCAAGGTTGAATTGGATTTTGCATTTTGGTCTTCCACCAAGGTTTCGACATGATGTAAAGGTTATTCAGGTAAGCAGGAAATTGATTATCACTTGAAGGAAGTCCTCTGTGTTCTAGCATTGCCTGGAGCAATTATTGTAAATTACTTCACTACTGTACTTCATGTGACAAATACTGCCCTATGGGCAGTGCAGTACAGGGCATATAGTTGTGGTAGTTCTCCAGAAATAGTTCTGAGATCTTTAATTGTGGGGGTTTTTTACCAGCTTATTTTTTCTAAAAATGGTTACAGCGTTGTTCCAGCTCTCAAGGACTTGGTGCTGCTGTAATGAGGAAGGCAGACACTTCTATGTATTTGACTTAATACAGGATTAGACTCATGATACTTGTGTGGTCTTTGGAGCACTGGAATTTCCATGATTGAAAGCAAATTGTCTTGACACTGTGAAACCTTTCATACTGTTTGACTGCTTTCTCAGCTGGATTTTTTTGAAATAGAATTACTTTCAGATCCAGAGTCAGTCATTATAAGAGCTCAGTCACTCAGAAATGTTAATAGGAAAAGAGGAAGAAAGGCTATTTAACTAATTAATGTATTTGGCAATGTGCCAGCTCTTAGAAAGATAAGTCATTCAACTGTTTATGTCCTTAAAATTTCCTCCCTTGGAGTCTGTGATCAAAGTGCTGACTGGCCTGCCTTCACTGATCTGGAACATAATCTCAGCTTCCAAAGTTTGCATCTTTTCCAGAAGAATAACATATATTTTTAAGTTAGACTTCCTTTTGACTTATGAAATAATATATCTTTTATGTTTCCCTTTTCTAAAGAATGTAAAGAAAATTTTTTTTGTCTCACTTAAAGTAATTTTTTTTCACTGTCAAGGGTTAGTATTAAAATATTATTTCAGTTCATAATTTGTGTGACCTGGTCATAAATTGGTATTCCATGTAACCTTAGAGGTCTCATACATCACATTTTTTACATACATACATTCTTTATCAAGAAAGTGGGGAAGTTTCTTCATTGATCACTATTTACTTTTCGGTTTCTTCATAGTAGCCAAATTCTTACTGCCAAGTAACATACATAAGCTTTTTTTCAGTAAGAAAATTACTGATTTATGTAGATTTTAAGGCTATACCTAGGCCTAGATTTTTAGTTCTCATATAATTATCACTAAAATCACCACCGCCTTCTCCTTAATGTTCTAATAAAGTTCTATACTGTCTGTAAGAGTTTGAAATAAGCAAGCAGTAAATTTTAAGGATATATACCTTTATTTAAAAGGGTATGTACCATAGGATTTTACTTTGAATAAAGCATTTCCTGATATCGTTTCAATGAAAGAAGTTATCTGTACAGACAGAACAAGGTATGAAGACATTGTTAGACAGTGTTCCTCACTTGAACTAAAAAAGATTCTCTTTAATATCTTTTAATTAATGGTGGTCTTTCTTTTTGAAATATAGATTGATATTTGTGCAGAAGAGCTGGGGAATAATGTGAGGCCAGCTGCAACTTTATTAGGTGACATAAACGCCGTGACTAAGCAGGTAATGTAATGTCAGATGTCCTTTTGTTTTGACTTTAATTTCCTCTGATTTATATAAAGTAAGTTACCAGTTTAAAAAAGAAGAAAAAATTGTTCCAGGAAAACCATTTTTCAGGCAGCATTCATGCTGTGCATCCAGTCTATTCCCAAATTAAATGTTAAAGATTCTGATTAATGTTACTGTGATTGTGCTGGGATCTTTTTTGATAATGTTATTCTTGATGCTCATGATATTTTTTTCAATATGTTGAAAGAAATCTCTGCAACGTTTCAATGTTGTTCCAGCTCTTAGAAGAATTCAGCAAAAGACCATGGAAATATCCTTCTAATTCAGAGTGGTGGAGGAGGCTAAGAGAGAAAATAATGAACAATGAGGAAAGATCAAAGGTAGTGTTATATTAAAGAAAAGAGGAGGTTTCTTGCCTTAACAGGTACTGATGCATAGTCAGTTTTGTCACTGGTCTATATCTAAGCTCCTTAATTACTTCTGACAGTCACGTCAGTGACTTTGAAAATTTATACCATTCTGGTACAGGCTCACTCTTGTCAGGTTTATGAATTGTAAGTGAAGTCTTAATACTTAACTGTAAGTTAAATATTTTAGGTTTTGTATAAATTCAAACTGTGTGGAAGTCATTGAACTTTGGGATTGGGTTCTTGAAGCTAGTAGTAGAAGACCACAGCCAGAGCTGCTGTATTATGGGCAGTGCCTTCTAAGCAATGGGCAGGTACTCCAAGTACTCCCAAGGGGAGGTTAGCTTACATTCTTAGTTTTCTTCTGTGGTTGTGCTGTTTAGCTCTTTAGCAGTGCTAGTTGAAGTATAATCTTACGTTAAAAGCAAGTAGCTATTAAGGCCCAAAGGCCACAGATGCTTGGCATATGCCTGACTTTCTGCAACTCATATTCTGCAAGTTCAGATGCATGTTTCCGAGATTGGGATCTAAAATAAATTCATTCTAGCAAATCATTCTTTTGAACTGCCTCCCAGCACACAGATGACAGCTCACTTGTCAATAGTCAAACCAATGCGCAGAAAAATTTCACATGCCTGTCAGGTTAAACATGAGTTTTAATAGCTTCCTGTTAATGGTAGGCCATCCAAGACTTGCTGAGCTGACCAAGCCTCTGATAAATACGTTGTATCACCAGAATCAGATACAGAAGGAATGATCTTGATGTAGCACATGGAAGACCAAATATTTAAGCCTTACCCAGCAGACTGTATTTTTATTTCTATCATGTCTCAGTTCTGCACCTTATTATGAATTCTATGCATAGGAGTTACTAATATCTCTTATTTTTAAGGGATTAGCATTACAGAAATCCCTGCCTATGAACTATTACACAGTCTTTCATCACATCAGAGAACTGATACCCAAGGACTGCATCTTAGTAAGTGAGGGAGCAAACACCATGGACATTGGACGAACTATGCTTCCAAATTACTATCCCCGTCAAAGGTGTGGTATTTTCTTTGTTGTGCTGACTCAACAGGCTAGATCTATGCATAAATATTTTCATTTAGCTGAGAAGTATGATGATCCGGAATTTTTGTAATCCTTTTTAAAGGTTCTAAATAAAAAATAAAAGTTTAGTATGTTGGGAGAGGGGTTAAGGAACGTTTTCCACTCATACGCTGATGTCCTGTCATAGGTTTTAACAATTCTGTGACTTGTCTGTGTGCTCTGCAACAGAATGGTGATAGTTTCTCACTCATTTGTGGAAAGTGAGTGAGGAGCATCATGTTGAATTCCCAGATGTAGATGTTTATTTCTGTGCTCAGAGTCTGTGGTAAATATTGATTTAAAATAAAAACAATTGTTGCGATTCTCATGTTGAAAAGAATTCATATGAAGAGGTTTTTCTTTGCAACACACTTAAAAACGGGGAAAACTTAGGAAGAATCAACTCATTTTGAAAATCAGATTATATATTGGGCAAACTTTCATGTAAACCTGCATGCCTAAAATGTAGGCACTCAAATTTGCAAGTGTTGGTATGTCCCTTTAATCATTATGTGTAGTGTAGTTTTAATGTAAGTAGGAATCAAGTGCTGTTTCTTGAATAAGGGGAAAAAGTGAGTTCTGCCTGGTCAGGTGAAACTTCTGATCTGACTGAAGCTTGCGCCTTCTTGTGAAAGTAGCACTGAAGTCCTAAATGAACCTAAATACTTCTTTGTAAACAAAAAACAACCAACCAAACAAAAAAAACCTACTTCTAGTAAAGCTGGGGCAAGAGTTTGCATTTTTTCTCCCCTTACTTAAAATAAGGGCACAGTAATGTTAATGGTTGTCTTTTCAGATTGTTTTGCACGTATCTGAAAGCATATTTAAAAGTTAACCCTAGAATAATCTAGTTCTTTATGTACTTTTGTATCCATTATGTGCTTCTGGCTGAAATGATCTAACTTAATTACAGCTTTCAATTTGATTTCAAAAGTTGAACAGAAGACTAAAATTTGAACAGCAGTATTTAACCGATGGCTTTCAGACTTCTAGTTATATTTTCAAGGAATTAAATGTAGAAAGATTTCATGTAGTCTGCCTATCTGTACAGTAATTGAATGTTTTTGAAATATTGTTACTATGCAAGCTAAAAGCATACAAGAATAGTTCTTTATTGTAGTACAACTAGTGTATAAGAGTTCTTAATTTTAATTAGAGTTCCAGTATGTTTATATCACTTAAAACTTATGCAGTCTTATCAAATGTTTGACTGAATGTAATAATCTATACATTTGGTATCTCTTTATACCAATTGTTAATGAAACAATGCTTGAATAGTATATGGCAAATTATTAAAAGTAAAGATAAGTCACCATGGATTAACTTAAGAGTTTGAGTTGAAATAAAGGGATAGTAATTCTGTATTCTCCCCTTTAGGCTTGATGCAGGTACCTTCGGAACGATGGGTGTTGGACTGGGTTTTGCTATAGCAGCTGCAATGGTAGCTAAAGACCAAACACCTGGAAAGCGAGTCATCTGCATAGAGGGAGATAGTGCTTTTGGATTTTCTGGGATGGAGGTGGAGACTATTTGCAGGTAACTGTTTTTTGCTCGAGAAGATCCTCTTCATATATTGCCAGGATCAATTTAACTAGAAAGCCAAGGATGCTGATGTTAGATTGGGTACTCTTAAAAGCACATGAAAGCAAGCCAGAAAATATACATGGTTGTTTTTATGCTGTTGTGATGAGCAGATCATGTTTTGGGGGGCAAGTGATTGATTGATTGATTGATTGATTTTATTTATTATCCTTTAAGGAAAAGTAACACTTAACACCTTGCAGAAAGGTGCGAGTATTTCAGAATTCTTCCTAATGCATCTTTTTGTAGATACAACTTGCCAATCCTGATTATCATAGTAAACAACAATGGGATTTACACTGGTTTGGATGCAGATGCCTGGAAGGAGATGTTAAAGTTTGGAGATCCTGCTACATGGTGAGCAGCTTCAAAGTATGTCCTGTTAATTAAGGAAGAAGTGACCAAAACGGTCATTCTCTTTACTTTTAATGCTTTGTGATCCAGATTGAAATTTTACATAAAGTGAACTTAGTCCTAGTCTAAGTTCGTGTAAGTAGAAACCAGTTACCAAAACCAAGCAACCAACCTAATCCTGGACTATTGTTTACACAACAGTGCAGCAGAGAGATAACTGTGTATTAGTTGTCTCAATTTCCTCCAGCAGTTCAGGCCACGCAGTACAGAGTTCATAGTGGCGTAACCTCCAAAATCATCATAATTTCCAAAATTACCTGTGTTCTGAGTTTACACTGGGATTCTGCTTCTGGAACTGAGATCTCCGTACCAAGAGAACTAAGCTAGATCTTTGCTCAAGAATGTCTTCAGAAGATGAAAATGAGTATGCTACCCAATGAGCATAGATTAAGTGGTATAGGAAACATAGCTCTTACAGCCTGGAAGAATTCATCAGGCCAGCACAATCAGGAGCTTACACTTTAAAATCAGTGCTGAAGTAATTAATTTGGTCACTTTGGCAATTCTTCCCTGCCATTAATCAGGTTTTCCATTTTGTTGCAGTGTACCTCCTGTTTCTCTCCTGCCAAATTCACACTATGAGGAAATTATGTCTGCCTTTGGAGGTAAAGGATACTTTGTTAAAACGCCAGAAGAATTGCAAAATGCTCTGAAAGCAAGCATGACTGACAAGCAAACACCTTCTCTTATAAATGTAATGATTGATCCACAGTCTGACAGAAAGAAACAGGTACTTATCTGTTTTCCTTTCTTTTTCTGTAAGCTTGATGTAGGCAAGCCTTTGAAATCCTCAGGAAGTATCACTTGAACTGCAGAGAAGGCAGAATGACTGTCTTTAGATTTGGGAGATAGTAGAATGGGTGCTTTTACACTGTGCCATCTGCTATCCTTGGGTTTTTTGTTTGTTTTTATTTTTTTCCTTTGACTATTATTGATGCATACTTTCTTTAATTAATGTTTCCAGAACTTGTGTGTGTTCTTTTCCATTCCTGACAAAAAGATATAGAATGTTTTTGAGCAGTCTTTATTTCCTGTGGATTCCATCTGGTAGTTAATACATATTTGTGTCCTGTTCCTCTTACTGTTTGTCCATTCTGATATGTTTTTTATTTTGGGTTTTGTTTTGTTTTGTTTTTTTTTTTGCTTCCAGGAATTCCCCTGGCTGACTCGTTCCAACCTGTAGTAGAAGATGAAGATAATGGCAGTGCGTTAAGGAAAACCAAATTGTTTTCCAGAAGTGGAACTGGAACAAAGTGGGATTTTACAACTGCTATTAGAGGAATCTTTAAATGTTGAAATTAAGTAATTGTAAAATGAACAAGACACATATGAATGTATACCAGGCCTTCTAGCAGATTGTACAGAAACACTGATGATAAAATTACATACTTCTTTTACTCAGAGTTAAACCCATCAAGATTTGTGAATTAAAATCTTGGACATTCTGGATGAAGGGAGTAAGCTTGAGGGTTTTATACTGACAGAAACATAGAAGTCTTTGGTAGTCTGCAGTTAAAATAACTTCATTTTTAACTGAACACCAGCATGCTAATTGTTAGAGACTTTGTCCTATAAGGACCAAAACAAAGCGTCTTGTTGGGAAAAAGTGCGGTTGCCTTATTATGTATTGAAGCCCATTGGGTTGTTAGTCACTTCCTAATTTTCCAGGTTGCTTTTTCAGCTCCTACTGCAGGCAAAAGTTCTGTATTAAACATGCCAACTTACTCAAGGGCTGAGTTTCTGTCTATTGCATTTGTTTTAGTTAACTGGGACTTACGGTGCTTGCAGGATAAAAAACATCTTAGATTTTTGTTTGAAGCTTTGCTCTTTGCAAAGGCAATATCGTCCCTGTAGGCTGAAAACAGGACTTGATTTATTAGTGAGATTTCCAGGATTAATAAATCATAGATCTTTCTAATCAGAAGCATTTAAAAAAATCACCTCTGCCACCAACAACAAAAGAACAAAAAACCAAGACCAAAACCAAAAAAACCCTCACCAAAACAAACAAACAAAAAAGTGTTAGGCTGTAGCTTAATGTCACATCACAAAGCAACCACCGGCATTCATGCTGTGGCTGGCTAATTGTGCAACAAAGGCTCTTCATATAATGTACTTACTGTATAGAAACTCAGTGCCCAGCTCACACTGACTGTGATGCAGAGCTAACATTTAAAGCAGGTAGTTGGCCTACCTGAGGTTGTCTGCTGTGTTTTCATCAGTTGTTGCATCTGACAATCTGACTTAGAGCTCAGACTTTAAAAGTGCTTTATGCTTCTACCATGGCCTACAGCAACTACTATGTGTTACTATTTAGGTCTGTTCTTATATGCACTGGGAGGTTCTTTGTTGTTACATATTTAAAAGGGAAAATTCTGGCTCTGATTTGCATTTTGATTGCTTTATTGTCTATTATCCATTGACATTAAATTAGTTAACTAGTGGAAGGCACTTGGATGACCCAAGAAAGAGGAGGACTGGGCTGGCAGGGAATACTGGCCTACAGTTAGATTTCTTGCAAAAGGCTTGGTGTATTAGTTCTTGCACTTCAGTCCATGTCTGGCACAAGGCCGTGGGTTACTGTTAGGCAGAGGAATGTCTCTGTACATTTGTGCAGAAAGATAGTATCTGCCATGAGCAAGAGTACCGCGGTCTGACTAGAGGTACCACTACTTGCTGTGTGTTTGGGAGTAGCCCTGTGGCACTATGAATGCTTGAGTCAAGAAATGTAATATCCTTAGGAGGGCTGAGAAGTGCTAAGGCTGCTAAGACGGCAAAGTTGCTATGTTCTCTGGGGTACTCTGCAAGGAATGTGGAACAACATTGGATCTTGTAACTGATTTTGTTTCATTCTTCTTTTTAACTCTCAAAAATTGATTGTATTATGTTGCAGTGATTAAGCACAATCCATTATAACTATGTAAAATGCTGGGACTGACCACAGTGATTTTGATCTGATCATTTGCAGTGGATAAGGAAATGCAGAAATTCTTGATTTATATTTGAAAAGTAATAAAAATTGATTTTCATACTGTTTCTCCTTTCATGAGAGTATTTGAATTATGTCAGCATTTTGTGTCAGATGTTGGAAATCAGCTTATGTTGGATTTTTAGAAAAGTTGTTGAATAACCACAATAACATGCACAATTCGTTTTAATAAGTCAAGATGCCTGGAAAATGGAAAGCAAAGAATTTGAAACTGTGGGGAGGCAATAACATAATTGATAACATCAGTTTGGATTTCACTGCGCTTTTAAAAAGCTCAAGAAAGAATTAACACTGCATTTCCTGTAGTTTTAAATAGACTAATACCGTGATATAACAGAAATGTTTAGATTGAAATTACTAGGTTTTTTGAGACAAGAGAGTGCACGATTTCCATATAAAACCAAGGAGAGTGAAATCTGTACTACTTTGTTTATATAGCTTACTTGCTTGTTACTATGTTTTACACCATGGAGTTGCGTGGAAGAGGAGCGTTAGGCAGACAAAACTGTATGAAAGAAAACCCTTTCAGAGATGAGACAGAAACAAGGTATCTCTGAAATGTCCTGACTTTTTATTAAAAGGAGCGAAAAATTACAGGTGTCATAAGTCTGGGGAATGCTGACCCATGTCGTTTTAGCCAACTGGAAATTTTTCTTCAAGGCTTGAGCACGGAATGAAAGGTATTGAACAGACTCAAGACACCAAACTCGAGAGGAAGAAAGTGCTTGGGCCTCGGCTGAGGCAGGATGCTGTGGAAAAGGCACCGAGTGTAATTTACTGAGACATACCAGGAGAAGTTAGTGCTTAAATATGGCACGGTTTTCAGTCTTTTTCTTGTCATGGCTTTCAGGTAGATAAAGAATATTTGAAATTTTGCTAGATCTGTTATGGGTGACCTCCATCAATCATTAGTCTAGTTCCTGTGAAAACTTTCCTTACAGGGGCCTGCTCGGTTCCTGTGGTTGGGAAACCCAGAAGTTCAGGCCAGCAGCACTTGTCGTCTTCAAAGAGAGGAGACTTGCATGCATGAAAGGGGTTGGAACCTGTGACCAACAAGTGGTACAGGAAAAGTATTACAGAGATGTCCAAAACCCACCAGGTAATTTAACTGGAACCCCAGGTGAAACCATCAGCAGCCATGACAAAATGGCCAGGCATGAGAAATAAATAAGGTTTGTTACTGTCTCAGCACCTCACAAGATAGTCTAACGTGCTGAGTATGGTTCCTGCAGCTTCTCGATGCACTCAGCTTGCTAACGGTTTAGTGTACAGTAATTACTAACTTTTTAATGATCACGTTTCACCTTTAGTCTACAGTGAATTTTGTAGACTGCCAGTCCTGTGAACATTTAGGTATATGTCGTGTATTGTCATGTTATGTCAAGCTTGCCTTCAGTTGTTTTGGCCATGTAGCATATATCCGTTTTGATAAGGAATCACGTATACTTGGTCTGGCTAGATTTGTTTTCAAGCACGTGCAAAGCCCCAAGTACAGTTAAAACAAGCAGTAACGCATCTTCAGGCCTGCCACTCTGTACCCAAGAGACTAGCACGCGCTAGCTGTAAGCTACAGTAACAGTCTTATTAAGAAATGTGACTTCTGCCCTGACTACGTCATTCCTTTATACATTGGAATCAAAATCCCCATTGCAGCTCTTTTTATGCTATTTAAAGAGCTTGGTGGCTGTGCGTAGAGAAGAAGAGGGTGCTTGGCACTCGCCTACTTCATGATCTTCTGGGGTCAGACCAGGTATCAGAGCTGATCATCGTTATGACATAACAGGCAATGCGACTTCTGCTGGTTTATTTGCTTATAACTCAATATTGTAATGAGCAAGAAACAGCTATTCTGAAGGACACATTTGCTGTTCTTTTGATGATTTGACGGAAACCAGATGAACAGGGTTTAAAGAGGCCATCAGTAAAGCAGACCCTTCCAGCTAATTATGGCACACGCTAATATAAATGAGAATTATTTCAGTGTCTGTTCTTTCCAGGAATCTCTGGGCTGCCTGAAATAGTGCAGAAATAAGTAAGAGAAATTAACAGAATGACAATTTGCTCGATTGAGTCAATACTGTAAGAAATTTTTGGGTTTCATCTGTCTTTTTGAGGGGAAGATAGAGAAGATAAGGAAGCGCACTACTGAAAATCTTGCATAGAATATTTTAATCTGGATGGTTTTTTTACGTTTTGTCAGCTACAGGATGTCTGAGCAATCCAACTAGTAATTAGTTGTGTGGATGCAGTGAAGTGGTGCTTTAGAAGACAGGATTTGAATTACTGTATTTTGGAGCTGAAGAAATGGATTAGCAACCCATCTAGGGTTGTGTAACTGATGATGGACATGAATGTTGGCACCTTAGAACATCTGTGCACATAGCTGATGGGAGATTTCCTCTAGTACTTAGCGTTGGTAATGCTGCCACGTGAGGAAGATAGTGGAAGACTCATATAAGTCTTTTTACACCTCCAGGCTACACAGCAATGTAAGTTTTTGTGGCTCTTGCTTCCAGAAAGCAATCACTATTCCTGGGCATGAGTTTTGTGCGGTGACTACGTGTAGCTATTGCGGCATGAAACTCAGCATAACCTGCAAGCCTACCTGAGAACCACATTGTTGGGCAGAGAGGCCCTTCTGCTCTCCTTATGGTGGTGACAGTGGGTTTCAGACCTCTGCATCACCTTGCAGCTGCAGTGGTGACCGCAGTGTCAACACACACTCAGGCACTCATCCAAGCTAGAGCTCCACAGTAGCTGGCTATGAGTCCCTCTCTAATGAAATCAGCACAGTAAACATATAAAAAAAAAACAGCTGACACTTTTTTGTAGTGCTTGAAGAACTTGTCATCTGTCTCCTTGGCACTGTCATTAAGACAATGTGCACGTATGGCATTTTATAGACCTTGGCCCTAGGAGGTGCTGATGTCAATACTGGTGGACTTGCAGGCACACCTCAAGTTCCAGGCAGAGCAGCGCATCCTTGTTACAGCAAGGAGGCATTGGCTGCTGGGATTTCGGTATGAAACCCGCATCAGCCAGGCCGTAAGCCACCTGCTTGCTCTGCAAAAACAGGGATATCATTCAAGTGCTCAGAAAATAAGTAAAAGTTATGCTAGGAAAAAATAACATTTCAGCCCTACCAGGGATTTTAAGCTACCACAGATAAGCAGCTAATACTGTGCCTCATTCTATGTAGTTGAAGTCAGTGAGACCTTTATTACTGAATTTAGCGTAAGAGCTGGTTCTCCTCAGAGTTTTCATCCCTGTATGCCAAATTGCCACTTGGTAAGGATCTCTTAAATACAAATGACTGAAGCTTCAGAAGTAGGACTTTATAGCGGAAATGCTAATACAGCCTTAATTATAGCTCCCTAATTCTGCAAAGGGAGCTGGGAAAATGCATTTGTCTAGTTTGATTAGGCTCGGCTGTTATCCTGTGTTTGGAAGACGACAACCCTGGCATGCCGGAATGACTGGGCAACGCGCAGTGCCCAACGTTTCATATGTTGCTGCAGTAAGAGTGCTGCTTGGGCTTCGAGATTTGAAGCGCTGTAAAAAGGCAAAGCCTCTCTGCCCATAGCCTGACCCAGCACCCCTTGAAATTGGTATGAAATTTGCTGTCAGCTTACAAAAACCAGGGCAGCTTGAAAAGGTAGGTGTGGGCTGCCCAACAGCTATGGTGCCAGAGAAGTCACATTGAGTTCTGCTTGCCGGGAAAAANTTGCCGGGAAAAAAAAAAAAAAAAAAGGCAAATTTGGCAATACTTCTTCCTACTGTTCTACTGAGACCTATTTCTTTAACCATCCCTGGCTTTATCCTCTAGGTTCTTTGGATAAACAGGTGAGTGTTGTCCTCAACTACAGCTCTCCAAGTGGGTTGGAAGGGACCTCTGGAGATCATCTAGTCCAACCCCCCTGCCAGAGCAGAGTCACCTACAGCAGGTTGCACAGGATGGCATCCAGGTGGGTTTTGAACGTCTCCAGTGTGGGAGACTCCACCACCTCTCTGGGCAGCCTGTGCCAGTGCTCTGCCACCCTCAAAGTAAAGAAGTCCCTCCTCAGGTTTAGATGGAACTTCCTATGTTCAAGTTTGTGCCCGTTATCTCTTGTCCTGTGACTGGGCACCACTGAAAAAAGACTGTTCCCATCTACCTGGCACCCTCCCTTTAAGTATTTATAAGCATTGATAAGATCTCCCCTCAGTCTTCTTTTCTCTGGACTGAAAAGCCCCAAGTCCCTCAGCCTTTCCTCATAAGAAAGATGCTCCAGTCCCCTAATCATCTTCGTAGCCCAGGGTTCAGCAGCCATGCTCCTGGTTTTGCGGTCTGCCCAGAGGTATCCCTGAAAGGAGGGGAAAACCAGCGGTGGGAAGGTGAGGCATCGTGCTATTTTAAAGACGAGGTATCTGAAGCTTTTTCAGGCCCTGGTTTGGCGTGGCACCTGTGTGCATGCTTCATTTCAGGAGCAGCTTCATTGATTTCACTTGCATGCCTGGGGTTATACTCATCATTAAGTCTTCTCCTGACTTCTCCAGGTTACGTTCTGATTAAACCTTCCGATCAGTGGTGCTCTGGCCACTCACCTGATAGGGAACCTCTGTAGGAGGCTGCAGTGCCTACGTTAGGGAACGTTCAAGGTGTGTATGCACTGGTGTTCGGATCCATGTTTGCCTGCGTCTTAATGGTGTAATGGGTTGTAGTGCAGTACAAAAATCAGGTGCTGCATTGCCGGCATCCATGAAGCTTTCTGGAATGGAGACTTCTGAGACCAGAGTGAGCATTAAAACAATAACATTAATATTTTTTCCAGCAAGAATCTTCACAGAGAAAAAAAGAAAAAGAAAATTGTGCTTTGTGGTGTTTAATTGATTGGGCTTTTTGGCAAACTAGATGATAAATCACTTAAATTAGGAGTCATGAGAGCCAATTACTGCCAGATATTCTTCTGTTCTGTGCCTCCAGCAGCACTGCAGTGATACTAGTGCAGGCAGTGAGTTTGGCAGACCTTTACTAATAGAAGTAAATAACAGCAATGGACAATCCAAATGAAAATAAGATGACAGAATTACCCTGAAGACCATTTCCATCTCCTCTAGAAGTAAATACCAAGAGCAGACTGAGTTATAGCTGTGACTTGTTTGTGGTTCACCCCCCTAGGATGCTAAAGGCTATTTATCCGCTTACACGGTAGCAACCGTAGATCTCAGCTGGCCTGGAATCCCATCCTCAGGGCCATTGTACACATGGATTGCCACAGGCATCCTCTTTTTTCCAATGGAACATTTTTCTATGAATAATTCTAGGATTTTGCATGTTTGTCCAGGATCTCCAAATACCTGGCAATCCCGGATGTATCTCTTGATTCTGTGCAGGCTTGTGAGCGTGTGTGGCGAGTGCATCTCGTCCAAGAAGCATCAAGTATCATACATGTCCTGCATGGCAGTCTGCTCCTATGCAGTAGTTACAGCCCAATCAGAACCTGTTGGACACCACCATCTAGTACCCGAACATCTTGAGGTGCCATCAGACTTTCTGCACATTTGATCGATACATTCAGCAAGTCCATGGGATTCCTGCCTATATGGATTTTTACAGCTGGCGGATGCGTCGCAGGGAAGCACAGGCTTTCTGCATGTCTACTGCATTATGTATGTGGACATATTTCTGCTATTCATTAGGTGAAATTTTATACAATCCCACTGCGAATGCTAAATAATTTGCAGTTTGAGAGGCAAGGTCTAAAAGGTAGATAACCAGGAAAGGGGAAGAAGAGTAACGTTATAAAAGTCAGCGGCTGAGTTATTGTTTTAAAATTGTTCTACTTCGTGCCTTGCAACATTATAAGGCCACAGTGGGGTTCTTCCAATAGCTTTGATGGAAGTCACTTGGCATTATCCCGTAATCTTTAATCACGTTCATAACTCTTTCTCTGTAGTTTGTTCCACTGTCATCAATAGAAAAAGAAATGTGCGCATAGGAGGAAAAAAGTGAAGGACTGAGCCTTTGAGATAGGTCTGAAGGTGTAAAGTTAGAGCTTGGAGCTCAACTTTTTAAAATCAGGGTGAGACCTGGGCAGTTCTGGAAACAAATAACCTCTGAAAGGTGTAAAAAGAAATCAGATTTGCTACCCTGTTTTGCATTCCTGCAAATACAGAGTATAGAGAATAGAGAAGGTCAGAAGGCCACTACTTGTTGTGCAATGTGTAACATCCATTAAGTAGCTTCTATGCAAATAGGGTTGCTTTTGGAAGTTGTCAGGCATCAATGTCCTGCCTTTACCAGGACATCAGTGTCGTGCCATCAATGTCCTGCCTTCGCCCTGTTCATCCAGTGGGTAATCTGAAGGCTTACGAGCAGTGGCTTGCCTTTAGCTGGCCAACTGCCCTGGGACCTGACACCCTGCTGGGTGACTGGCACCAGTGGAGCTGCCAATTAAGTCAGAACCTTCTCATGTGATTGAATTTACTTCATGCTATGGTTGAATTCCCTTTGTCGCACAGTTAGTGGGTCTGTTCCTATATGGGCTTCTGAATTAGATCTAAATACACCAGGAAACAGTGAAGCCATTCATGGTTTTTCTGCACTGACTATCTTATTTACTTCAGCAGCTGCCTTTGTACTTGTAGATGATACCATCCTCTACAGTAACGTTAGCTATGTTGTCAAAGTATTAAATCTAAACGTTAGGCGTAACTCATTGAAATGTGCCAACTTGAACAGGTATTTTTATTGTGAAAAACAATTCTTGCTAAATATCTATCTAACAAGGAAAACATAATTATAAAGAATCTTTTCCATCTCCTGCACTAATTGAATGAACAGAATTCTTCTGTGCTACTTTGCAGACATAATCTGTTATTGAATTATTGCATTAACACTGAGTTGCTGTTTTACCTTTGCCCCACTCAGCAGAAGAGCTTTCAGACTTGTGAACTAGAAAGTCTCAATTATCTTTGTCCTTCTAACTAGAACTGTGTTCATATAGGACCTTGAGATTGATGATATTTTAACAACATTAATTTTCCCTTGGCTTGTTGATGAAGGACCTGCCAACCAAAAGTGGATAGGACTGGGAAGAAACCTTCTTTTTAACAAGTATTCATTAATTCTTGCATAGAAAAAATAGGTTCATAAATCCTCCTTACGTGTAGGATCATCAGCACATTCTTCCACTCACTTCTAAGAGCTCAGGTCTGGGTTGAAAAGGCCGAGCAACAGCTACTTGAGCAGGTAAACTGTGCAGACTTATTTTTTTTGGTTGTGTGTTGGTTGGCTTTTGACATTTTCAGTTGCTATGGCATCTACTCAAAATAGGATTTTTAAAACTGCAGTTGAGTCCCTGTGATAAAACTGTGGGGATCTTCATCTTTGAACAATAAACTGCAGGTGACATTTGGGGCTCTGGGGTTCTCACTGTGGAATAATTTTTTTAAGTCAAGTCCTCAAAACCCTTTGTTCTTTCTTGGGCCATTGGGGTATCTTATAAGAGGCAGAAACTGCAAAGTGTGAATACTTTGCTGTGTTTCTTTCTTAATATGATGTCATCTGAAATAGAAATACTGCTGAAGCCATTGTGTTTCCGTTCGATGAACGGTACTCCTGGTATCATAGTAGCAATTCTAGGTAAGACATGAGTATGAATTATGCAGGAAGAAACACTTCCTCTGTTTCTAGCAAATCTGTAATTTTGTAGCAAAATTTTAACATTTTTTAAAAATATTTTTATTCCCAAATTTTTATGGGATCTTCTCCAGTGGTTGCACCATGAAGTCATATTAATGTGAGTTTTCACTACACCAGCAACAGCAGCTGCAGTGAATACAGAAGGAAGAAAAAAAATTCCTCTGTTATTAATTGCTATTTGGATGATAGAGACGGGGACTTATCTTTAATCACAGAGCATTGGCTTTAACTACCTGGTGCAGAGCTCTCTGAAGGGAGCAGAAGCTTTCCATTGGCTTCATGGGCCCAGGGGAATAGCTGGAGGAATGAACTGCTTGACTGAGCAAGTTCACAGATGATGGATAGCTCAGGGGCCTGGAAAGCACACGTCCGTCAAGTTTCTCACACCGTGTAAGACTCACTCTGCTACGTGACACTTCCCCTTCCCAGGATTGTCTCTATCACGTGTGCCGATGCCACGGAGGTCAGAATCACGCCACGTAGCTAGGTGTACATCCTTGTCATCTAGCGTGGAGCGCCAGCTGGCATGGAGTGTCAGTCTTGTACGCTGTCACCTGACTAAGTCTAAAGCAAAAAGCCCACAGCTATTGTCCGTTTTATTTCAAATGGACTTCATTCTTCTCCCACTGAAACCGTTAGCAACCTTGCCAGCAGGTTTAGCTGGATGTAAGTAGAGGAAACAAAAATGAGTGCTTGAACCTCGACGTGGCCTGGCTTGCTGCCTTGTAATGAGAGCTCTCCTTTGTGTTGACCTAATGGTGATGCCTCTAAAAACTAATGAGTTGATGAACTACCTCTACATCATGATGAAGATGTGTCTTCAAGTGTAAGTCCAAACATCTCCTTTCAAGTACTTTGTGGAAGATGGCATGTTTTCCACAGCAGAGTGTTTGCCTACAGAGCTTTCTTCTCGCAGTGGCTGACAGCCAGTTCAGGTCAAACAGGCTCAGACTTCAGAGCGATGGAGATGCTAAGTCAAAAGAAAGGTGAATGTTGTCAAAACATCTGTTTTTAATCAGGGTTCTGCACTGAAAAAGGTGAATTAAAAATCTCTACTTAAGAATTGACCGCAGAGCTAACTTTTTTTTTTTTTTAATTTAAACTCAGAAGCAGACCTGGCTTTCTGTATCACTTCTGGCTACCTCCAATATAGCGCTCACACCTGTGAGAGAAAGATATATTCTTTGTTCCTGTCTTCTTTAGAGCAGGTCAGACGGGTGGATGTTTGTGAGAATTCCTTGCAATATTCTTCAAGCAAAATTGTGTTGCGTTTTTACCCAAACATGCATTTGTTTTCTATGCCGAAGAAGCAAGAACTGAAATTGGTAAGGGGGTGAGGGAGGAGGGGAAAGATATGGGTCCTGGTTCTTTGCAGTATTATTGGATTAGTTAATTTTCTTGTTTTGTACTACAAATTTCTACCAAATTTTGTATTGCTAAAAGACTACAGGAGGATTTCAGGAGGATTTGAAATTACTCACTTGTTGCTTTGACTAAGTATTGAGTTGCTCAAACATTTCCAGAGGTGAATCTTTTGATAAAATATTGACACTTTAACTTTTGAACAATTTTTTCCAGCATCCATGCAGGCTTCTAGTGTAGGGATTGCCCACTGCTTACCTTTATAATCAGGCAGCTGGACATTTGTCTTACATACTTAGGGCTTGTCAGGAGAAACTTTGCAGGAACTATGCCTTTCCCTCTGAAGTGCTGCATGCCACGAGAACTAATGGCACGCACTTAATCCGTGGTCATCTTGGTCCAAAAAGAAAGAGGCCAAACTACTAGGCTTCACTAAAAATAGCCAAATACTAAAAAGTAGCAGACAGTGGAATAAAGTAGATTAAATTAAAAAATAAATTCAGTTATCCAAAGTGTTGCAGTACTGGAAAGAGATTTTAGAAAGCATTATGGTTATATTAAGCATGTCCTTTAAGGATATAAATGTATAAGGCAGATGTGGTTTTTCCTATCAAACCATTACATTTAGAGAGATTTTGTTGATATGTTTGCAATGCCTTGAAAGTAACAGCCAAGGCTGTTTACCTAGAATTGTGGAAATACATCCCTTTGCCCTTTAGTGGTGTACTCAGTAGGAGTTACCACCCAGGGGGACTTGTCATCATCTCTGTCAGTGAGTACTTTTCTCAAATGAAAAAAAAAAAAATCAATTCTGTAATTAATCCAAAAGATTTCCATGTTTGTCTTGGGAGGAACAATAAACAGTGGGCAAAGAAAATCATCTCCATCTGGAAGAGAGGAAGTCGTGATGGTTTTCATGCTGAAAGCGTTTCTGCTTTTCATGGAAACCACGGTCGGATCCCAGGCAGAAAGGAGGATCCCTGTGCTGGTTATTCAGAGGACAGAAATCTATTTGCAAAGCCCTGCCGGTTGGAATAAGGCAGAGAAACGCCAGGCTTTTGTACAGGTAACAAGGGCACACGCTGCTTTTCAGAGAGTCAGAGGTTTGTTTTCTTCCCACAGTGCTGTTTAGTGCGTTGACCGTCACCACCCCCGGAGCCGATAGCGTTTCACTCACCCCATCATGGCACACGGTATTGTTTCTCCCACCTGTTGCACCCTGTCAGTAAACTCTTTGTGGTCCTACGATGTCTGGCACTACCAGTGATACTGTCATTTTAACTTAAATCCTAAATAATAATAAACTGTTCTGTGGTTTGAGAAGCCTTTGTGGCATCCCTCAGCCTGAGCTGCACTACAAGCTGCCACGCTTGTGACTATCAGTGATAAGCAGATGTTAGGTCACTGCTCAGCTCTCTCATTAAGGCAATTAGTGACCTGTAGAAGATGATCAATCAGGGATTTTATCCATCTCGACGTCGGTGTCTGGTTGCCTGCACCGAAGGATGCTGCTTATAGTCCAGGTCATAATTTCTCCCTTTCCTGCTCATCGTTATTATTATTATCCAAAGCGCCTTTTTGCTTCTGTTAGCAAAACCAGAGTCCCCCATGCCCCAGTTTTAGCAGCTAATGTCCACAATAGGGGCAACTGATCCAGCACAGGAGTTAAATATAACTGTGTCTAGTGTAAGGAGAAGATTTAATGGGAAATGGTTGGCATTCTTTCTTCCTAAAGGCACAAGGGGGGAAGGGGGGGGGGAGAGAGAGAGAGACGTACACACACAGACACACACACGCATCCCACAGCGAGGGAAGAGGCAGAGAGCAGGCAAGGCAGAGAGGGAGCCAGGGGAAGGAGAGAGAGAGAGAGATCCCCAAAGCAGCCCTGCGCCTCTGAGGGATCTGAACCTGCCAGGGCGCAGCCAGCATGGTGGTCCTCAGCCCACACCTCTGGGGACCTTACCTGCAGCTTTTCTTCTGCTTTGCTTTCTCTCAGACTGCGCACGTTGACAATGTCTTCTCACTTTCAGCAGGTAAATTGCTTTAAGTCTTGTTACTTTTCCTTGCTTGGAGCTCTCCTCCGCGCTCTCGATTCTTGCGCTTTCCGGTGATTGGGAACACAGGAGAAAAAAAAAAATTACGACTTCGATTGCAGATCTCGGTGGAGGAATTTTTGCATTGCAGACCTGTTCTGCCACATGCCAGGACATTTGTGTTGCTTGGTTCTTTTTGCTTTCTGCTTTATTATTTCTGGTTTTAAACCCCTCCCTTCCCTTCCCCTGGAGAAATAATAGACAAAATCATCAGCTGCTCTAAAATGCTTTTTTTCCATTGGCTTCTATGGTGCTGTGCTAATTCATGGATCTGGCCCAATTAGTATATTACTTGCACGTCTGCATGTTTCTTTCTATTTTGGATGAGCTTAGGTAGATTACAGCGAGGGAAAGAAAATGAATCTCAATGTATATCTGCTTCTATAAATAAAGCCCTGACCTCAATGAGCGCTGCCGGAGTCCGACTGGATGTTAGCAGAATAAACATCATCTGGCTCTGGCTATGACACTAACAAATACTCGGATGACTTACATAGCAAACAAGAGTCCGCTGCATGGAAAATCCCTGCTAGGCAAAGGCAAAACAAATTAGTTGTCAGCTGAGCCAGGGCACTGGAAATCCCACTTAATAGATTTTAGAGTTTCATCAGCAAGACTTTCCTTTAGCCGCGTTCTGTGCAAAGGAAGGGGAAAGTTGGTGAGGGCTCTGACTCCATCTCTCCTTTGAGGAACTTTCACCAGCTCGTGGCAAATTGCTGTTTCCCACCTTCTGTCTGTTATTCTGTATCTGTCAATAGAAATGCTTCTAGCTAACATCCCAGATTCCGTCAGAGTCAAATCTGAGATGGTTCAACTGAGATTTATTTGTAGGTCAAGGTCAGCTGTACCTACAGATCTTCCCCATTTCTTTCAAATGAAGACAGTGACCAAAAGGGTGTGCATTTTAAGATTGTACATAAAAACAGCCTTAGACATGAATCTAAAGACATATGGCCTTTTTCTCTCTAACATCTCGGGTGCGACCACAGAGCCAGATAGTTTACATTGAAGGCATTTAAGAGAGAAGGGTGATCAGGAGGGTAGCTCGTAGGAGGTGATAGATTTCTGCACTAAATAACAGTAACAGTACGCATGAATTCTTCTAAGGGTTTTGTTTTTTAAATCTTTTAAAATGTGCAGAGCTAGTAGACTGTATTTCACTCCCAATAGTTTGAACAGTCCGTTCATTTAAAGATATTCTTATTCAAATAATAAGATTCTGAGGACCACGAGTAATGCAGATATCCTGTGGGGAAAAGCCCTATAGCATTTAATAACACATCCATTAGAGTTCTGTAGTCATTTCAGATAGCTTTTAAGATAACATCTAGAGAAGCCTAATGTTCAAAGAAGTACATCCTTTGAAAAACAATTTAATCCATTCTTTTGAATGTTTAGGAACTAATAATTTTTTCTCCTATGCTCTATAGGATGCTAAAAAGCATTTAGCCTTGTTATCATTTCCGTTCAATTGGGTATACTTTTTCCATGATGTTGAGGTTAGTTAATGTTGAGGTATGGGAATCATCAAGATTTATTTTCTCTGATATATTCCAAATTGCTTTGCAATAACATATAAGTTATTAGACCTCAAAATTGTTTTTCAAGGGCTTTACATTTATTTGACTCTTGTAGACGCCACATAGAAAAACAAGAATTTTACGTTTCCATGGCCTGCATGATCTGGCCTTTCTCCTATGGCACACACTTGCGTGTCTAGAGAAGCCATTTAAACTGTTCTCTTGAAAAATAATGGTTCAACAAGCAAGTCTTTTCTGAGGGGGAATTTCCCATATGAAGGGAAATATGAAGGAATATGAAGGAAAACTTGTAGCCTATTATTGTCCACATGGGTGCTTTGGGGCAGAAGGGTGCTTTAGTATTTCATCAGCAATTCAACTATGTTAACAAGGAGCTATGAACACCATTTGAATCCCTAAATCTGCAGCAGTGAGAAAGCTGAGATAGAGTATCAGTAATTGCACAGCAATAAAAATATTTTACAGCAGTAGTGCCACACGTACAGGTTTAATGTTAAGGATGGTATAGCGTAGAAGTCGAAAGAGTGCTTGGGGATGGCAGGCTAATCTTCCACCCAAATATCATGTCATGAAACAGTAACCTGCCCCTACAGCCCTTGAAACTGGCTGCCGATAGCAGCAGGTGCTGCCTGATTGCTCTTAGGGCCAAACTCCACTCTTCACAACAAAATATTTTCCATGGTGCAGCCCCCGGGGGTTGCCCGTGAGAGACCCCCCCAGGGCTCCCCAGGCAGTGACTGGTGACATAATGGCATAAAAAAAAATTCCTTTAGTCCTTTGATTGCATCTGCATTTTAAGAAACATCTCCGAAGAAAAAAGTTCTCTATTTTCTGGTAGAAATCTCACAGTGGGTACAGAAGGGGAATTAATTCCATTTAAATTCTGGGTTATTTTAATGGTTTCTCAAATGTTCTGTGACTGTCTGCTGAGTCAATTATTTGTATCTGGCACCAAGTTGTAATTTCACATTTAAAGAATGGATTTCAGCACTGTACTTGCAAATTCTAAAACTAATCACATTTAACAGTGAGGATGTTCTTAAATGACAACTTGTCTTTCCTTTAGTTGGGAAAATAAATTTGGGTGTTTTCCAGGTATGTCCGAAAACTTCTGGGCTAAAAGTACTTTTATTTCTGTCCTTATACATCTTTGCATAGCAACAGGTCACAAATACAGAAGCTTACAGGTCACAAAGCGGTAACTAGAAAGCAGAGATAAACAACCAGTAAGGGGGAAAAATGTAGAATAATCGGGGAAAGAAGAATAATCTGGATCTTGGTCTGTTTTGCTGCCAACTCCACCATATAGTCCCATCAGCCTCAATCAACAGCGCATCCCTGTTTCTGGAAGTATTTTTAATGTCATGTGAGCTCCAAAGGGTTGAGTCTCCTGGTGCTGACGCATCATTTCTGGAGGAAATGCTTCAGGGAGTAATATTGCAACACCCTCGAGTATGTGGCTGTGGTTCCACAGGGCAGCGAAGACCCCCAAGGGTGGGTAGCTCAACCCTCCCGCAGACAGCAGGTTTCTTTTCAGGGTAACCTGTCATATCCCACCCTTAAGCCACTGTGTTTATGATGTCCTTTATAACCATTTTTCAGAGCTCTGCTCTACTGAGGTTGCTGCACAGTGCACTTGAGTGGGACATCTGAGTGCCTCCGCTGTTGCACTCAGGTAATGAAAACTAGGCGCGAATTTTATACTCATTTTTGGTAGGGTTATGTGCACCAGTAAGAACCAACCTGGAGAAAACTACCTTCCAAATTCAGGGAGTAGAAAGACTTCCTTCCACTTCCGCTCCTTCCTTCTCCTCCGCTCTTCTACTCATCCAAGCTGAAGGTTTCTGAGGTTTTATGGAGAGATGGGGAAGCATTTAAAATACCAGCAATAGCTCGAGAGAAGAGCAGTATCTCAATGCTTCATCTGACCCAAACTGCCTTTTATGCATGCCACAAATTTATCCCTTGATTGAATTTTCTCCTTCGATCAATATTGATGAACAGCCCTATGAAAAAGAATATGGTTGATTAATTTCAAGGAACAAAATGGGATGCTAACATCTGAGCGTTATTGGCAGTATTCCTCATGCTTTCTTTGCCTTTTTGCCATTTCTTTGCCTATTTCCCATTATTTTCCTAAAGAAAATATTTCCCCATCTCATTGGGCAGGTGGCACAGCCTTTTTGAATCAGGAAGGTGTGATATTAACCCGCAACCAGAGGTCGTATGGGATAGCTGCAAGAAACAGTTCAGCTTTCTTGAGGATTGATGCTGTTGGAGCAGTAAGAGCTGCAGTGACTGGCAAGGCGGGCTGGGAACGTGCAGGGTGACAGCTTTGGCTGGGCAGCACAGAGAGGGCACCTTGGCACCTCCTGCGTCTCTGCGCTGGGAGGGAGAAGGCATTATGCATTTGTGAGAGAAACAGCAGGAGAAAAAAAACACAGAACCAAGTGGTGTCCTATGAGGAGAGGCTGAGAGAGTTGGGGTTGTTCAGCCGGGAGAAGAGAAGACTCCAGGGAGACCTTATTGTGGCCTTCTAGTACCTAAAAGGGGCCTACAGGAGAGCTGGGGAAGGACTTTTTACTGGGGCATGTAGTGGTAGGATGAGGGGGAATGGTTTCAAACTGGAAAAAGGTAGATTTAGATTAGATACTAGGAAGAAATTTCTCACTTTGAGGGTGGTAAGGCACTGGAACAGGTTGTCCAGAGAAGTTGTGGAAGTTCCATCCCTGGAGGTGTTTAAGGCCCGGCTGGATGGGGCTTTGAGCAACCTGGTCTAGTGGGAGGTGACCCTGGCTATAGCAGGTGGGTTGGAACTAGGTGATCTTCAAGGTCCCTTCCAACCTAAATCATTCTATGATTCCTGACGTTGAGGGAGTTGGGGTCCTGGCTGGATTTCTGTAAAAAGAATATCTGACCCCATCACCAGTTGGGTTTTTTTTTTCCCTCTAATGAAACAACCTGCAGGAACCCTAAATATTGTCAAAATGGACAGCAGAGATGTCAGGCAGATGTTTTTTGTTTCTAAGGGGAGTAATTGTAAATATTTATTTATGTAAAATTACAAGGCAAAAAATTATCAGTGTGCTTGCAGGAGTAAGAAAGACGCAGAAGGAGTTTAAAACAAGACCAACAGTAAAAGCTGGAAGACTCTCAAAGGCAGCAGCCAGAGCCTACTAGGAAAGCAGCCCAAAGGGTGACCAGCAAGCAGAGATGAAGCTTTGAGGGGCAAATTATCAGTCCAGGGGAGGAAGCTGGGCTCTGCTCTGGAAAGTCAGCAGGGGCCCAGGAGATGCCCACCATCGTGACGCTATTGGTCAAGGGGTTTCTCATGGAACATGCACAAGCAGGAAAGCTTTGGTTGGATTAAAATTCCTGATGGAAATGAGCCACTGGCAGAGGCTACAGCTTCGTTAGGAGTAGGAAAGCAAAGTAGCATTGGCCACAACAGAAGGCAGTCACCTGGCTGTGGAACTGACCGGGCAAAGGTCTTGGAGCTGGACTTGGCTGGGCATTTAAAAGCTTTCTATCTCATTTGTGGCTCACAGAACCCTGAAAGGGAGGCAACGCATTCTTTGAATAGAATATCTCTTCAGCTTGTGAGAAAAAAATAACCTTGGGATTGATCATTTGCACTTGATAGCCCAAATAAGTGGCTAAGAAGATTAGCCAAAAGAAGGGTTGTGTACTGGTTACCCTTCTAAGCTGATAAAGCTGGCGGTTCCTGAACAGACTCTGGGGAACAGCTCGGACTGTCTAGTATGGTGTGGTTACTGTTTCTTTAAGTAAAAGGGTCTTTAAAATAAACACAGTTAGATTAAAGAAGCACCCTATTTGACTTTATCTGTAGTTTCTCCCCTGGTAGATACAACCTGTGAGAATACCAAATCGGGTTTCCTGCTCAGGTCAATGCAGATAATACACAGGGGTGAAATTACCTGAGGATTCGTGGACCCTTCTCTGGTGGTGTATGGCGCAATGCCTGTGTCGAGTCAGGTGAGAGCAGAGCAGCCACGCTGGTGCACAGCCTGTCCATGACTTGGTGCTTGCACCCAGCTTTGTGTCGGGAAGGGCAAGGGGAGACCGATGCAAGCTGCAATAGCAACGGACCCCCAGGAGGTCCTGTGAAATTAACAGTAGACCAGTGAGTAGAAGCCCACTTGATTTTGTGGGTGAGGGACAAGGAAAGGACATCAGATGCAGTTCAGGAGGTTGTGGCATTTGCCTTGCAGCAGTGAATAGAAATCAGAAGAGGACATGGCCACTAGTGAGGAAGATGGAAGCTGGTTGTGGCAAGGCTCCTTAAGTACAGCTCTGGGTCTCGCATGCAGGAGGGGCAAGGGGCTTCTGACCTGCTTGTGGCTTTACTGGATGACAAGGCGTTCGGCTTGTCCAAAAAAGGTTCAGTGACTATAATGCAAATGAAGGGAAAGGGCTCAGTGAAATGCTGCTTCAGGTGAGTATCATGAATGTTCATTTGCTCAAGAAAATGCATGTCAAAGGACCGTGTGGTCCCCCCTGTGTTCCCCTGTTGCCCTTGGTTTAATGTAAAGGTCAACTCATTTAGGTTCATGTGGTGAGCTGATGGGGGTGGAGGCATCATGAAATACAGAGGCCAGGTTTGATACCTGGACTCCAGCAGGAAGCTGGGACTACACTGGTGGCCAGTTCAGATTTTCTTTCTGGTTAGACAACGTGTTACAAGTAAGGCAGGCGTCCAACTTCAGGCTGTGGAAGCTCCTTCAGAGACACAACCCAAGCAAAGCCAGTATTTTTCAGGTAGCTATTTTGTGATGAACAAGTGCTCCTGCCACCAGGGACAGAGGTCAGTAGAGGAGCTGAGGCGGTGCTTGCTTGGCTTTCCAGCGAAGGAAGCAATAACCGATCTGAAGGTTTCTCTATAACCTGTGAATGTTTCTGACAGGCAGCAACCAGGCCAAAAGGGAACCTCAGCTGAAAGTGATGCTGCAGCTGGCATGGAGATCCCAACCGATTCAGGCAAGCTTGTCCATGCTGTGTTGTTGATGTGACAGAGCATAGAGCTATCTGTAGTCCATAGGTACTGAATGTGCTGGTGAATACTAGATTTTTATTGTGACCAGACTGGGAAGCGGAGGCTTAAATTCCAGCACAGCAATGCAAGCTGCCTAAAAATCAGGTGTTTCCAGTGAAAGTATGAGAACTCCACCGACAAGCAGTCCAAAGTGCTGTAAAATCAGCTTATTCCCTATGCACTTGTAGACAGTGCTTGTAGGCCTCTGGTTCTATTACAGACAGTTTATTTGTGGGTTTGTGAATATTATCAAATCCCTGCACAGGGAGGAAACAGCCTGTGACTTTGCATTTTAGCCTCCTTGGTTTTTAAAGCCTGTTTGTATGGGACACAGAGGCTTCCCATAGATGGGCTGTGTTGGCACAGGAGCACCAGCAACGTGATTGCAGCAAAGGAAACTGCTAGACCTGGTTAAAACTACAGAAAAACGTAATTTGTGTTTATACAAAAGGAAGTTTATTGTCAGGATAGGCCGTGCATCCCTGCAGTTTTTAACTCTCGGTGTTAGGATACTGTGTGATTGCAAAATCAGGGGGCACATTCAGCTGTAACACAACATAGGACTCACTCAGGACACGTCCAGGAGCGCTATTTCATGTTGCAGCCAAGTAGGTAGAAGATCACTGGGAAAGCCCATCAGTTATAGGGGAAATTCTTTGAGGAAGACCAGAAATAGGTGAGAGATGAAAAAACCCCACAGGAATTAACAGACCCCAATCTAGATGTTCTGTGTCTTCCTTTCTCCTCTCCAAGTAATCAACGCTTTAATGAAAAGGAAATTGGGGAGATGCTTTCTGTAATCACACAACTGTAATGGTAAAAGGGCATTTGAGGTGGGAAGATGGGTATAGGAAGAATGCAGAAGAGGGCTGAGACAGTGGGTGAAAGAGAAAAGAAGCTGTTAACTATTTTTCCCAGGAACAGACAAGTGTGTACGCATAAATACCTGCACTCAGGGAATGGACACAATTAAAGGGAGAGGCTTTGTCTAAAGAAGGCAGTGCTACAATTTCAGTTTTCTTCTACCTGGGGAAAAGTGACCATGGATTTTTATTTTTTTTTAGCTTCTTGAAACTACAAAGGTAATGGCTTTTTACAATACCAAGTCAATACAGAGTTATCTTTTTTTGTGAAAGGCAGGAAACTAAAGTCAGCTGGGCTGTGAATCTGCTGCAGCGAGAGAGTCATGAGGAATTGATTTAGTCCATGGTAACAAACTTTCAAAGAAGAATTTGAAGGCATTTCTCTGAAGTCTCTCTGAGTGTATGGCAACATCCACAGTCTCATAGGGATTGTCTGGGACTGTCTGAGCATATGGTGGAGCAACATCAAAGTCAAGTACACTTTTGATCCATGCCAGCACTGACAGATTATGATCTTGCAGTTGTGGAAGGGTGGCACTGGTGTCTCTCTGCTTTGTTGCTGCTGATCTTACAGATAAAGTGGGAGAGGACTGTGTGGCAGTGAATGATATGCCAAAGTCTTTTGGGGCTGACACAGCAGCCATCTTGTATTAATCTTCAGGGTTTCAGGCTCTTCTGTGGGTTGTAGTAGGTTCTTAGGCTTTAACACTCAGAGTATTTCTGGTATTGTTCTGGTGTGACAAGCAGTTGAGTTTTATAATCCGGTTTGTAAAATGACTGAGATGAGATGCTGTGGTTTACCAGACTGGAACTCTGTTTCTGGTATTGTAATTGAGTCATCTGTGGCTTTGGGGGGACTCGCTTAACTCCTCTGTGCCTCAGTTTCTCATGCACTGAAGGGGGGCAAATAGAGTTGTCAATGTCATTTAGCAGTGTCTAGAGCTCTGAACCTCTGCAAATGAAAGGCAATAGAAGGAAAATTGCACAAAATAGCCCCTTTGTGGTTATTGGGAATTACAAGCCATGAGTTTATAAGTGTTCCACCCTTCAGATTTCATTGCGATTTTCATGTTCTCCTGAAACTGGAGCGCAGAGCCAACCCAAGCAAACGCTCCTCTTTCTTTCTGTACTGATCTCAGAATTTTCCTTCTGTAGTCAATCTGAGAGAACAGTATATGACCTTTTGGCGTATGCATTGCCCTCACACATGCGCATACACACAAATGCCTGAAGTATTTGTGTATAGGGAGCAAAAGGCCTTTCCCTCACTTCGAAATCTCACATGCCCCTTTGCTTTCCTGCGTCTTGCCATTTCTGCAGTGTTTTCTAAGGCTGACCTGCAAAGATGCAGCCGCCTACCTCTCTCCGGCCGAGCTGCGAAGGGCTTACCTGGGACTTCACTGCCCGTGAGCAAGCGGGAGGTACCAGAAGATACTGGGGGACACGGGCTGAATATTAGATGGGGACGGAGGACAGAGCGTCCTTGCTCCTCCGGCCGGGTGAACACCGAGATCCGCCGTCCAGGCAGCGTGCCAGCGTTCCTGCTATTGTCAAGCTTTCTGAATGTCGGCTGATTTTCAATACCTTTATTTATTTATTTATTTATTTATTTATTTTTTTATTATGACAGCTCTGAGTGTGCGCCCGTTGGTAAAGTCCACGTTACTGCTGCCACAGCCCGTAGCCACTTTGGGGATTAGAAACAGAGTATTTTCAAATTTTTATTGTTTTTTTTCTTGGCTGGAAAGAAACTTGGAGGGTTTCAGCTGGAGATTTTCATTTTCTGTCAGAAGGATAGGGAATTAATTTCTGACCAGCTTTGCTCTGTTCCTTAAAGACTCTGAAGACCCATTTCAAGCAGGAGGAACACAGGAGCGGAGGAAAGATGCAGTCCCATGTTTTATCCCATAAATCCCATGGGAGCGTCCTAGGTCACTGCCTCCTCCGCACAGGCACCATTACCTAACTGAAGGGCTTGATATATATCTTTATCATATTTATATTAGCTATTAGATATATTAGGACATCAACTATAAGGTCTAAGTTGAAAGGGTACTGAGAGATGCAGACCATTTGCTAACCTGACTGTCCGACCCAGCTCCAGACCTGGGCTGTATTCTCAGCTCTGCTTATATGTGCTTATAGCACATTTTTGGGTCACAAAGCTTTGTAAAACTCATTTTAAAGAAGTATTTATTGTCAGTGCTGACACATGTCTTTGGGGCTTTAAAGGAGGAGAGTAATACCTGTATCTGCTCTGTAAATAAAGGATTTTGACCTGTATGGCTCTCAAAAGGCACCTTTGACAAGCTCTTAAACTTTACTAACTTAAAAAAAAAAGCACCTTAGTCACCTTGCAAGAGATGTACAGAATGGTATGGGGTGGCTGCTGCCTGTGGCGTGCTGCTCTCCTTGCAAGGAGGGTGAGAGGGGCCTGAATGAATGACAACAAAGCAGATGAAAGTCTCAGTTTCAGCTGGACAAGCCCACATTCATTAACTGACTAGTCTGCCCAGCTCGTTTATTATTAATTCTGAGCGCCATCCAAGTGGGAGAAGCACCTGTGATGGGGTGTCAGCCATCAGAGGTTTCCGTCTAGCAGAGTCCTGCCTGACACAAGCTGGGCAGGCCACCAGCGCTGCTGTCGGGGTGACAAGCCTTTGGATAGCAGTTCGGCTTCCCGTCAGGGCTTGCTGGATGAATGTGGTCACAAATAGGAAGGGAAACACACGCTAAGTATCTTTTTCCTTTCTTGTCCTTTCCTCCTGACAGTTGGCCTATAGCTTTTAGATTTTAGGATAAAAGTAACTTTCGTGGTTTACTTATGATTTTTTTTCAATGAAATCCTATAAATTTAACCTGAACCCAGGACAGCACTTCTCTGCTACCTCCATTGCAGCCCAGGGAGTTTGTAGGGTTGAAGGTCAGCTCTAGGATCAGCTCTAGGGTCTGGGTTCAGAGAGCTCATATGAACCCCGCTCTGGAGGACTCAGCCTGGGTGAAGGCTCCCTTCTGCCTCTGCATGGGACCATCTCGGATGAGAGTTCCCAACTTCCAGCTATGGTCAGAAACAAGCAGTCTGCAGGAACAAAATGAAACATTGCAACAGCTTGTCTAAAATCTATTTTCTGATGCAGCTGTTGCCAGTATACCCATAGATTTATACAGTCACTTTCTTGAATTAGATTAACATATAGTCTGGACCGTAATAAAATAAAAATAAATATAATAATAATACATGTAATAAATATAATAATAATAGAAATAAAAATTGTTTGTGTTTGAAAATGGTAAATATTTTGTGTTTTAAAGCTAACTGTTACAATTTTTATGTTCTCTGAAAACGTTTGCCACTTAGGCGAGTCCTATAAGGAGTTTTTCATTTTGCCTTCCTTCTCTTATTGAATATGTTCTTTGATATTGAAGCTGTTGAAAGAGCAGTTTCCATATGAGATATGTAAACACGCGCTCTGTGTAGGCAGGGTCTTCACATTTCACAGAAAACTATGACAGTCCTATTCTTGGGCTGAGATTTTTTCCACTGATGGGGACTGGAGTATTTTGAAGCTGTGTTTAGCAAACAAAGCTAACCTGGGGCCTAAAAATATACATTGCATTTGCAGAGATCCTGTAAGCCTGTCAAGGTAACCCTTTTGTGATACACAAGCCAAGCCAACACTGTAATGGTTGTACGTCTTGGCTCTATCGCAGTTACGAAACCCATACCAATGAAATGCAGTGCTTATTGGGAGATCAAATTATAGCAGTCATACCTATAGCCACTCTGTGACTCACTCATTTTTTTGCTCCCTCTTCTGTCATATCCACCTGCCATACCTGAGCGTGAGAGAGAGTGACGGAATTCAGGATAAGCCAATACAGAACTTAACTCTACATGTCTTTGTATTTTATTGCTTGTGAGAACTGGAGACAGACAAACTCAAACCTTTGCTACTTTTCAAAGGGCACTGGCATTTGCAGTATGTATTTAAATCTTTAAATGAAGCAATATAGAAAATTTTTTTTTTTTGTTATAAATCCGCCTTTTTCTTAAATTGAAGTTTTTGGTTGAGTTTCAGACTTGTGAGGAAAAGTTGAGAGTCTTCTTTACGGACCCTTTCATACTTTAATTGACTAATCTCTCAAAGGTATCATCGCAAATAGTGTTTTGATAGATAAAAAATTCTGGATAACATAAACTACCCCTAAATGCTGCTGAATCATACTCCTCTGGGCAGCCCTTTTCTGCGCATCAGGACTGAGAAAATGCTATTCCCATTAACGTGGGATGGTGCAATTGATGTCATACATTTTCTGAGACATTTGAAAAGCTAGAAGTATCTCTCTCCCTTAGAAAACTTGCCTTGCATTGAGATGTGACTAATATCCAGCCTGCTATTGATTTGCACACAAATCTAGCAATTTTGTCGGGTTTGTCTTCCTAGAAACTTAATTTAGAGATTTTCTATTAATACCAGATACTTCACCATAGGCTTTTCTTCCTACTGTATTTGGCTCCCTGCCACCTTTCAGTTCACAGACACCCATTCTAGCTGCCACTGGCCAGAGGAAGAAACCAATAGACATAAATAAATATCTGCTGTTCTTGGCAAAACCTTTGCAGAAGGCCCCCACCCTGATTAGAGATGTATTTCCCAAGGCGTAAGTATATTTAGAAAAAAAACCCATACTGTAAACGCATCATCTTCATACCCTTTCTCTGTGAATCTTTGGTCACAGCTTCTTATGTTGTTGATCGAAGTTTACCTCTTAGAAAAGGTTAAATATGTTGTCGAACACAACTGAGATCCTGCCTTACCAGTCAGCCGGTGGCAAAGCTATTGGCTAAATCTGGGTTGCAGAGTATTTACTCTTTGGGATGATGCACAAATCAGAAACAAGGCAACCTGGTTCCAGTCCCGGGGGAAATATGGGCAAATGTGCTGTGGAACAATTTCCCACTCTGTTATCACAGAAGTGCTTGAAGCGATTCGGTACATGGGGTAGGTTGGTGGACAACACCACAGAATGCTTCTTGGTGGCACACGGGCTGTAACAGGAACCAGAAGATGCCATTTCTAATACACTTTTGGAACGTGGAGTGTATAAAGAGAAATATTTTAATCTATTTTCTAATGTTGCCTATCTGACATTTTCCAAAATCAGCCTGTGTCATAGCCATGTTAAGAGCTTAAAACTCTGCATAGCCTTCAGCACAAGGATCTTACAGACATTAGGGACCACCTGGCTTCTTAAATCCCTGCTTGGAGTACAGTGTTATAGTCAGTGTACAGAAGGATGTAGAAAAATCCTGTGGAATGGAAACTCCCCTTATTCTGTAGGAAATGTTTGTGGTATTCAAGACAACGGATGAGTGTTTGTATTGAACAGATCTCCCTTGTTTGGAACAGAAGAAACAGCTCAACCGCAGAGCGTGCTGCCTCCTCGGCCCTCCTCCACCGCCCTTGTTTCCACCACCGTACTTCAGGCACGGCTGGAGCTCTGTAAGTGTGGCCTGGGAGCCTTTCTCTTCTTTTTACATGAGTTTTTGTGTTTGACAAAGGCTGAAGTATCCTCTGGAGCACTGCTTCATGGTGTTACTCAGCAAACCCGCCTGGGCTGTGTTGATATGGTCCCATTAGGACAATCATTCAACATCCCAGACTGGGGCTTGAAGTAAATGTCAAATAGATCAAGGAATGAAACAGGGCTGAGTTTGTTCAAGCAGCTAGTTCAAATCACTTAAAATATTCCCCTTACTCTGTTTTGGAACCTTCCTGAGAATAAGGCAATCCTGAAATAAAGGAGATGGAAATGCAATAAACCAAGTAAGGACAGAAAGGTCATTTCTCACCCTACACAATGATTTCAGAGTGTACATTATATACGTGTCCTGTTTTGTATCGCATTTCCCTTACCCAGCAGGTGAAATGAAGGTCCTGAAATCCTCCTATGGAATCTATTCACATCATTTCATTTTGCAGCAAGAAAGATGAGTTTGGGTTGCTGGTATGGACATTCACCCACCTAGGCATGTGCCTGCTCTATATGATGTGTATCCATACACATTCGTTAACATATCAAACATAAAGGATACAATGATATAATACTTATTTCCAGGGTCTGTTAACTCCAATATATTTTCCACCCCAACATAAAGAATTTTTCTACCTACGGAGTAATTCCTATTTCTTAATTCTACTGTTGTAAATGCTATATGCAATTTCTACTATATGTAAATTCTGTGATTATGGCTAGTGTTATGTAAATAATGATTAGAAAGATCTCTGACAAGAACTAACCTAAGAAAAAATACAGTGTAAAATCCCCCGTTGTCTTCAGAGACCAGGATTGAGCTCAGGGTGCTGTTCCCCCAAACCAAAACCTAGTTACCTTCCCTTTCCTCATCCCCTCTTCTCCCTGGGCCATGGTTTCCACAGAAAGGCAACCCAGAGACAAGATCTCTTTGGGAATGTGGTGTACTCCTTCAGTGATGATGAGGTTGGGACCAGGGTCCCTGAGATGCCTCCAAGCAGCCCAGAGAGTAATTAATCTGAGTATAAAATTACCCTTCACACCATCTCCCCCATAAAAACCTGAAATAAAACTAAGTAGTTACTAGAAGGATGGGACCCATGTGAATTCACTACAAGCAGTTTGTGCTTTGGAGTCTCTACTTGGAGTTTTTCTGAAAAATGACTTTTCACTTGGAAGATGAAGATTAGTTCTGTCAACCCAGTGTCTCTGGCTCAGTGTTTATCTGTGTTTCCAGAGGAGATCGCTTTTGTCACAGGACATAAATAAGCCAGCTTACTCATGCAAGCCTAATTTTGAAGTCAAAAGATCAGACATTCATTGATCGTTAAAGGTCTGCAGTGAATGAATGCCTACGGGTTAGTATCTTCTGGAGCGAAGTTCACACTGCCTATACCCTGCTGAGCATAGTCTCTATTATTAGAGCAAAGACGCTATTTTTGGAGAGGAGCTACTACTTGTAAAGTGTGATGGGGAGAGCAGGGTCGAGTCTAAGAATAGGCCAGGGTTCCACAGTGGCCTGGAGAGGAAGAGGATAAAGCATGGGGCAGGACACTCTGCCAATGTGGTAATGTTAAAGCATCCATGAAGATAACCTTGTGACAAACCCTAGGCTTCTCCCTAAGGGAACGAGTAAACTCTCTTGAGGCTGTAGCGTTTGGTGCCTGTTTATTTATGCATTTCTCTGACATGCTGTGTATGGTTGCATGTTCACTCATATCTTTCATGTTACGTAGAAGCTGCTTGCCCTGGATATGAAAGAGTTGTGTTTGGAGCTCCAAATAATGCAAGCTTCCTCTCTGCCCGAATTGCCTTGCCCCGCAGGGCCTCCTGGCCCCCAGGTGAGTGATGCTTTTGTGATTAAACCACATCATTCTCTCACTTGCTCCAAGGTCCTTACAAAGCTGTAAAACATCTTATGCAAATGCTTTTTACTGCTTAATAAGCATACCAAGCTCCAGCTTAATTTCATTTTGATATGACTATGCATAAATCATGTACGCTTTTTACCCTATGTTCTCATCCCTGCCTTGCATACTCCAGTCAGTTTCGAGTTCACCCTTCATTTTTGTGGAGTTTTACAGTGGGTAGCACCCATCAAAAATCCAGGAAGTGCAATCACTTCCTTCAGAGTCTTTAGACTACTTTTTTCTTTGCTTTAGACGCTGTTGTCGTTTACGTGAGGGAAAGAGCCCATGGAGTGGATGTACAAGAGGTGCAATGAACTTGAATGTTAGTGGAGTACATCCCTCAGAAGCAAAACACCTACAGTAAACATCAGAGACAAGGAGGGGCTTCAGGAGGGCAGTGGGACGGGATTCAGGAGATGTGGGATCTCCCAGCTTGACTTGCAATATCTCTGCCTCTGACTTGCTGGGTAGCCTTGGGCCAGTCCTTTTGGTCTCCCATTTCATTTTCTACAATTTGTGCATTCAGAAATCTTCTGAGGGAGGTCAGAAGTCTTCTGAGAAAATGGCCCACCTCTAGGGAGAAGGTTTTTGTGAACATCCCTGTAGTGTGGAGAAGATCACCCATCTGCCTTTCTGTTCCAGTTCATTCCCTCCAAAGAAAAATGCAACTTTTCAGGGACAGGTACTTCCAGTTTCTCCTGGGGCACAGGCAGTCCCTATCTGTGTGCCGTGCCTGGTGCTTTGGGACAGTGATCTTCCTCGAGGCACCTGGGTGCTGGTTTTATTATGGTACAACTAATAGCAGGCATGGCCCGGGACCTTCACTGCAGCAAAGCTGTGACCAAGGCTTTGGCAGCCTGAGTAGTTAAAAAGCACCCAAACACTCTTTAAAAAGTAAGGACAGTTCATCACAGTAAAGGTTCAGTTATGTGGCAAAGAGCTTTGCTTTAATTATTTAGAAGTCAATACTTCAGAAGGTATTTGTAAATAGCCTAGAAGATGCAATGTGAAAGCCACAAAGTCTTGTTTTATGAACCTTGACCTTTTCTGTTCTGCCATTTTGTCTTTGCTGAGGTGCAGGATGAGGTATACTCATTTAACATGTGAAAGATGAGGTGTGGAGAGAAGCGATGTGAACCGTTTGTCCTGTCCAGTATTGAGAAAAGTCTTTTCTGCATTATGAAACAGCCCTGCAGTGTGGTTGGCCATGATCCAGAGTTGCAGTACATGTGAAAGAAGCAGTTGTTATTTCAGTCTTTGGTAGACTGTCTTTTTTAAAAAAAAAAAAATCCTTTTAATACTCTCTTTGACTTAAATTGGAAGAACAGTAATATTAATTCTGTTGTTCTGCAAGGTCCATTGCTATAAATACTAATAATCTTGTATCCAAATGATCTATGATCCCTCCAAGAATATTTTTAAATAGAGTAGGCTGGCAGATTTTATCACCATGGCAGACAGTAGGGTAGGTATAACACAGCTTTGGAATTTTTAATTATAAATTGCAGGACTGTGTCTTAAAATGGAACAATGTTAGACCCAGCAGTTCTTTGGGCAATACTTTTATGACAATGGTCACTTGGAAAGAAATGTTACCATTACCAAAAAAAAAAAATCTAAGAAGTATTTATGAATTCTTTCCTCCTGTAGCTTGCATGACTTTCAAAGGAGTTGTGAAATCTCATACTGTTGACTCACAGCTGAATTTTAACACTTTTTCATAAGAAGGAGAATTAGATTTGTAATGATGTAACTCAGAGTATAATTCCTCCCATGCGTAACCTAAAGTAAAATGAAAGAAATAAGACAGAATTTGGTTCTGACTCTAATAGGGTGCATTCTGTTTACATTATTGAAAATCAAGGTAACTCTACTGACTAAAATAGTTGGAATAATTTGCATTTGAGGGTACACTTTGCTCCCATTCGTGTATAATTTGCATCATGTTTTGGACAGTATAAGACAGCCAGGATCCAAACCTACAGTGAGTGATTTGTACAGTGAATTTAATGCTCCTCTGATGCAAGCTCATGGGATTCTTTTTCCTTTTTCATTCAAAACTAAAAGGTGGTCTGTGAACTGAAGCATTCCAGAAACAAAATTGTTTTTCAGATTTTTTTTCTGAAATGGGGTTCAAGGTCTACCTGGATTAAGAAGTCTCCTGAAAGGAGAATCAGTATCATTTGAGAGAAATATCTTCAGGATTCAGAAGTGGTGACAATCCTCCATGTCCATACCACACTGCAGAGCCGCATGTTTTATGCCACTTCCCTTACCATCCCTTTGGCTGACCTCCTTTGCCAGCTGACACGGTGTCTCCATGTCCTCATTGTTGCTAATTCTCCAGGACTCCAATAACTTCTCATCTTTCATTTGCCCCAGACCTTTTTTTCTTGCTAGTTTTGTTCATCTAGATGTCCCTGCACTTCTCGTGTCAGCCCAACTCTCCAGCCTGCTCTTCAGTGGTGGCACAGACTTGGCATTTAGAGGCCATGTTCAAACACCACATGCAACACCCCAACCTTGTGGGTTCGTACTGTTTCCAGGAGACACCTACAGGGCCATGGGTTGAGGGAAGGCAACCACCAGTGCCTTCTTACTAACGCATTCACTTTTCTCCTTAGGGTCCACAAGGAATTCCTGGTATAATGGGACCAAAGGGGGAGAAAGTAAGTTTCTATGTTATGGAGTTTGATATGTTTTTGAGAGGGCAAGGAAAGAGATGGGAGGGCTTGTGTCCAATTTTTTCCTTGTCTGTTTAGTCACTGGTGGGTGTTTTGGATGTGGGGATTTGCTTCAATTTGAATCGTAATGTGTGAATATGTTTGAAGCTGCAATTTAAATCTTCATCTTTCAGTGTTCATTTTCAATCTTGAAATATTTTTATGGCTTCTCATGATGGCTACCTATGTCTACAGTATGTGTTAAGAAAGCAGCTCAGGTGCACAAGCCGGTGTTCTTCCTGGTCCAACACCTTTTCACTGTCTTGTCCCTCTGGGGGGACATGAGGAGTGGAGCTCTCATATGCAATGACCCATACATATGTCAATTGTATGGGTCAGCTCACATATTAGAATTGGTCTATAGGTTAAGTTATAGTTTCAGATCTGCAAAGCATTTGCTCCATGATGATGCTTAAAGAGCCTCATACCTGAAGTTTGGCACATAATTACATGCTTTGCTATATAAGGGGGTGACTATAGATTTAGGGCTGAAAACACAGGAAAGACTAAGGATCTCTGTTAAAGTAATTCTTCTCATTTCACCTCTGGAAGCAAAGTCTTGAACACAAAGATATTCTCCGTATGTGTGGTGCCTATGAGACTAACGTATTCCTTTCTCTGGCAGGGGGAGATTGGCAGGCCAGGAAGAAAGGTATGAACAAAGGTGCTGTCTCAGACACCGGTCTAATATTTGACACGTAGCAGCTGAGAGGGGCGCAGACGATAGTTAAAACAAAATTAGCTAATGTTGAAGTTTAACCTGTTTGTGCTGCTTCCCCTGGTACCCAGGATGGGTGGTAGGGAGCTCTGGGCGCAGGGCTGGAAAGCCGGGCACTCTGGCTTGGAGAGCTGTCCCAGCTGGTTTGAATTCAACAGATTCCCACAGTAAGAGCGTGTGGCTCTGGCCAGACAATTAAAACAGAGTGAGAAATTACCTGAACTATGTCTCTGTGGACAGAGGCAGCAGAGTATGGGAGTTATCATAAAAGGTGTATTAAAAAACCCAAAGCAAAATCAAACCTTTCTCTGCTCCAAAGTCAAAACAAGGCTCAGCCGAATAGCCCAGAAGGAGGAATATTCATTAATGATTACACTCACAGAGTTTTGGCACCGACGCTATATGCTGACTACAATCCTATGCTTGGTGACATATGAGCCATGATATATTGTCAAAAATATGTGCCCCTACATGTGATGAAACAGAATACGTTACCTCAGTCACTGAGTGCCTCCATTTAATGTAATTAACTTTAAAAGAAGACAGAAATGCAGGATGAAATCAGAGATATGCAGGGAGTAGTCACTAACCAGGAAAAGAAGTACCCTTCTAATAATATACCAAAAGATTTTAACACCCTTCTAATAATATACACAAGATTTTAACACCAGCTACCAATTAGTAATTCAAATCAATATGAAACACATAAGCAAAAGAGGTATTTTCCTTTAATCTAAATTGCAAATGCCCTCCAGTAAAAAAAAAAAAATTACCTCAATAAACTCAAGTGTTCAAAACAGTAATGTCTCAGAGAGAGTCACCCACCAACCTAAAAGAAAGTGCAAACCTTTAAACACAGTACACCAGTACTTACCCTTCTGACAAAATCTAGTATGTCCCAAAACAGAAGTTGCCCAGGTTGGAAATAAAACAATATAACTCCTGCTAAAAGCTGTCTGGCTTGTGGGAGGTCACTCTTAGCCCCAAATGTCATGATGACATTTGTAAGATCATTTTATCAAGTGGCGTAAAGCAGTGGACAGCAGTAATCTGCAGCACTTTAGGAGATACTCAAGGAGTGATTTACAGGCAGTAATTAAAATAGATAAATAACTGTAGGTATGTAGTTATTGTTAGTCATGTGGTAGCTAATAAAGAGCAATTATAGCTAGTAATATGAGAGTGTTCAGAATAAGAATAATAGTAAATAAAAGTAGGAATATCTTAGTAAAAGATTTGGTTGTGTTCTTAATGTAAATTGGATTCGTACTCATAATTACATGAAGGTCTTTTTGATTTACATCATCTTATTAAATGAAAAGAGGATTTAAGTTATTAATACTGGGGTTTTAGGATTATCATTTTGGCTGCATGTAAATTTACTCTGTAGCTGATCTACTTATTTGAATCAGTATAACCTGATATTTCTGCAGGCCCACACTTCTTCCAGTAGCATCAACACAAACTGTATTATGAATATGATACAGTATTTTTTGTATTAAAAACCAGGTAAAGAAGCGTTTGCATGTCTTTTCCTGAAAAACCTATATTACTCCATAACTCCTGTCTGCAGTGGAGGCCTGTGTGTAGGAATGATGTTAAATGAATCCTCTTAATCGATGTTTTCCGTTCAAGGGTAGACCAGGTCCCCCGGGCGTCCCTGGGATGCCAGGACCGATAGGATGGCCTGGACCTGTGGGACCGAAGGTAAGACTAAAATTCACATGGGATAACCTGTTAAGCCTCGTGATCTGAACACAACAGTTGTCTCGGGAAGTCTCTAAACCGCTGTCTGCTGGAGGCTGGGAAGTTGCAGCAGTGCAAGGACACGCCGTGCTTGTACCATTTCTTACACTATTCTGCAAAGACCTGCCCGGTCTAGGGTTAGGTTACTCCACCTTCAGCCTAGCCCCTGTAGCACTTCTTATGTTGATTAAAATCTGTCTCGTTCGTAACCACTGGTGTCTCACAATCACATGAATCGGTGTTTCAAAACTGTTCATCATCTTTGTGTCTGCTCTTTATGATGATCTCTTTGCCTGAGTTTGTACTTCTTGGCAGCGTAACTGTGTGTCCGTGTGATCACAGGGAAAATACCAGACTGGTATCAGGGGAAAGAGATTACAAACTGTGTGGATTGCTGACCAGGTCTTTGAAGTTCATTCCCATACAAACAAACATTCATTCCCGTGATTTTTAATAACCAACAGCAGAAGAAATGGCAGGACACACTTTGCTACTGCAGAGTGGTTGCTTCATCTGCATTTATTATAAAAAAGCTGCAGGACAGTCCTTTACTCAGTATTACTTTATGCAAAAGGTATACAGCTCTTCACAGGAGCCACAGTGTACGAAGTTTCTACTGGGACTTTTGAGACAACTTTTCTTCAATCCAGTATGCATCAGGCAAAAGGACCACACACAATGTTTAGTTCAAAGCTGCATTTTCCAGTAAATCTTTGACTCCTCATTTGCTCCATGAAGTTTGGTGCCCCCAGCTCAGAGGACATGATGCAGTAGCTCTTGCTACAGCAAGAATAAAAGCAGATGACTTCTGAATTCAAGCCACACCTGGGAAGCAGACCCTCAAGCTCTTCACAGCTATGTTAGATGAGGAACATCGTGTTATAGTATGTGGGAATGTAGGCAAGCAACAATAGATTATGTACCAAAAAGGAGCCGATGTTTGCTTTGAACTGTGAGATGAGAAATGGTGTCCTCCCAAATACATTGTGGGAGCAGTGAGAGCAGAAGGAAGATCCAACTACCTCGTTCCCTCAGTCTGCATAGAGCCGTCAGAAAGCTCATTCACTTGGCCTTTTCCTTGGCTCTAGTTTTACTTATGAAGTCTTCCTCATTTTGATTTAATCTTCTCTTTGTCTGTTATGCTTTTTCATCACACTTCTAGAAGCATCCCTCACCTTGGGTAGTAGGACTGCAAGTTCTACTTGCTGTTTAATTCCCATTCTTCTGCTTTTACTGTCTCTTTTGATACCTGTCTCCTCTGTTCTTTAGATGGGTTTCCATTTTCATTTCTTCTGGTCTTTACAAATTTCTCTTTCCTGTCTGTCAGTGAAGGCTCCAGTGGAATAGAAGCCAGCAGATCTCTTTCCTTTCTCTTCTTCTGTTATTTGATCTTCCCAAACTCCTGATATTCATCTTCACTGTAGTCATTCGCTGCATCTTCTTCTTGCTGTAAATCTCCAGTAAGCCCTTGGGTTTTTTCTTATTTCCATCTCTGTGTCTTCTGTTTCTTCAGCTGGTCTCATTACCTGTCTTCTCTTTCTTAGGCACAACCTTGGTCCAATCCTTATTTCTCCTACTTTGTTTCTTCAAGTCTTTTCTGAACTTCTGCCGGGGCAGCAGCCAATGTGAAAATCCTCTCCACTACTAGGACAGTGAAAGCCAAAGGAGAATGAGAGCCAACTGTATTCTGCTGGTGGGGCTGCTGCGTGTCCGCGGGGACTACTCCATATTTCACCCTAGATAAAATTAGCTGACAGAAGCCAGAGAAGTTGTTGTAAAGTCTTTTCATGATTTACTGGCTCCAAACAGCTGTAAAGCACATGATGTCTCAGAACTATGATAAAAGTAGTCACTGTGCCTCCCCAGGCCATAAAGGCTTGCACCAAAATACCTTTCTTTTCTGCAACTCAGTGGAAGTGATGCTGGGTAGGGGCAATGCACCTTCATGCAGTAAAAGGACACACTGCTGCTGCTAATTTGCTTGCGTGTCCTTTAATAGCATCTGGGAAAAACTGAAGCACAAGTTACACACCCAAGAAAATGCAAATAGAAGAGTAAGATAACATATGAGGACTCAGGCAGAATACAATTGCAATCTAAACCTCTGACTACAGTGCTACTCCAAGGTCAGGTTTGTCTCAAGTACATTCAAATATGACCTCGTCAGAGAGCCACAATCAATAACTCTCTTTATTGACCCCTTTAGGGTGAAAAGGGAGAGTTGGGTGTGATGGGATTGCCAGGTACAAGAGGACCAATGGGCTCCAAGGTTTGTTAACCAAACAGTGCATTTTCAGAAATTGGTTTCTAATGCTCTGCTGACAGCTGCTTCCCTCATGAATTTGCTGGAAAGCATTTATCAAGATATATCTTTTCTAATACAGCTAAAAAGATCATGTTCTCCTTCAAGCAAGGTCATGTTGTCTGGTTGGGCTTGGCTGTCTTTTTGGCTTTTCATAAAAATGCTTCTGTGTAAATAACTGTAATGCAAAAATTTACTTTAAAAGCAAAAATTATATGTAATTGTATCCCACTAGAAAACTGGAGTTCTTAAGTTTATCTGCAACATTAATGTGTGTCTTTAATGTTTTCCACCCACCTCATAAGACTGGGGAGATCATTTTGGTCCTTTACTAAAACTATGTGTATATATTTCTGAGGTTGCCCAGAGAGGTGGTAGATGCCCCATCCCTGGAAACATTCAAAGTCAGGTTGGACAGGGCTCTGAGCAACCTGATCTAGTTGAAGATGTCCCTGCTCATTGCAGGGGGATCGGACAGGATGACCGTTAAAGGTCCCTTCCAACCCAAACTATTCTATGATTCTTTTGACAGTTGGATAGTAAGCACAATTTGGTCTGGATGTTCTAGTATCTGTACATCATTATAGCATAGCCTCTGCCTTTAAAAATTTAGGCCACAACATTTTAAGGTACTTGAAAAAAAATATGTAATTAGTGTACTCAAATAAAGGACTGGAAAGAAGAACTGAACACTGTTGTTTATTATATGTTTCTTAAAGAGAAACTCAGTTTTATAGTAATCTTCACATTAGAGGATTACTTAGGTATAATTTAAGGTTGTTTCACAGGGAAAAAAAACAGAAGAGGAAGATTATTGCTAAAATTATTTTAGATTATTAATTGTGGCATCCAAGGCTTTATTTACTTTCTGTTACATTTTATTTCCCTCATTTCAATTTTAAAAGCAATATCAAACCTGCTGGCTTTACTTGGCTTTTTCACATTGGCTTTTGGGCTGAGTTGTCTTGCCTTTAATTCATATTTCATAGTTCTGTTTCAGTTCAATTTTAGAGGCTATAAATATTCATTTGCATTTACAAGTTGATGCAATTAATTATGTGTGCTTCATTTTTTTTTCTTCACTTTGAAGTTTGAGAGTCCTGCTTCTTGAATAATCTTGAAAGCGAGAAGCATTAAAATATCTATCATTCCCTTTAGGGTTTTCCTGGAACTAGAGGAGAAAAGGTCAGTGTGACAATACAATAATGTATAATTTAACAATTGGAAACAGTTACGTAAAAAAAAAGCAACTGTAGAAATGAGATTGAATTTTGATGGAGTGAAATCTAAAGGTCCCACTGAGAAACAAAAACAAGCATCGAGAAGGAGCACAGTCTTGTGGCTTGGGCTGGGATGCTAAAGAAGTGAGTTTTACACCCCGTCTTATGGACAAGTTACTAGAGTGCACCTCACTGCAGTTTTCCCATCTGTAGAATGGGTATAATAATCCTTAATTGTTGGTCTGGTTTATTTAGACTGTATAGGAACAGAGACAGTTTTTACTGTAAGACTATACAGTGGGACCTGAACGTGGATGAAGCCAACTGGGGAAAAAAATGAAGTTTGGAAGTATTACATCCAGGAAATGAGGTGTTTAAAGTAATATCTAGGGAGAATTAGTTCCTTTTTCTACAAGCCTTACTCTTAATTCTGTTATAATATCAATGAAAGTAATAAGGAAACATTTGAGGGTATCTACCATGTGCCTCACTTTGGAGATATTACTGTATTCTGTGTGATTCCAAATAATGCCTTGTGTAGGAAAAGTATTTTTTGCTTCTTGTGAAATGGTGGTAATTAAGCTGTTGTCACTCTGCTATCTCTCTTCAGGGGTCCAGAGGTGACAGAGGTGACAAAGGAGTCAAAGGAGACCAGGTAATTTTCTTTTCCAAAGGCCAAGAGCTTTAGCTGAAAGTGCATATGAGGTTTAATGTACTTCTGATAGCAAAAACCAGGAGCGGTATGGAGGAAGGGAGTCTGGGGACATCTTCCTGGGAGGGCAAGAATGGTGAGGGCAGGCAGCAGTCCTTCCTGACGGGAGGGCGGTGGGGCAGCCTCCATGTCCACATGCCCCCCAGCTCCAGCGCGTCAAGGGGTGATGAGGTAGAGGGGGATTTCCCTGGAGGTAACCTCAGTCTCTCCTGGCCTGTGCAGTCCAGAAACACAACAGCTTGCCAAAACACTTTTGGTTGGTGATACGATAATGCTGTGAGGGAGGAAAAAAAAAAAAGTCAGATTCTTGACCTGGGGGTTCCTTTAACTAAGAAAGGAAAAGTAAACTGCTTTTGATGTAAATGGAGAAATGTCATTCCCAAATGCAGGCTTTGGGAGTTGTCCAGGCAGCAGGGTTGCTTGTAGACAAAGCACAACTGGGATGTTTTTGCCGAAGGAGAGGAAGCAGGCAGCAGAGGATCAGAGGGAGGAGTAGTGTTACCATATAAGGGTCTTTACAATAAAATTTTGCTTTTAATTCTCCAGCTACTGCATCATCCACAGTGCTGAATCACAGTGCGGGTTTTTTAACTGATATCAGTACAGTACATGGCACTTGATGTTCTTCCTTCCAAGGAAGGTGCTGCTTTGTCAAAGATCATTCCAAAATGTTTGACACTTTTTCTCCTTTTACTTTGTAGGGAGAAATAGGCTTCCCTGGAATGCTGGGACAAAAAGTAAGTGGTCATGATGTATTGGGGAGTTGCGTTAAGTGCTGGCATAGGGTCAGTGAATGGCTTCAGGGACATCCTGGAAAGTATAAGGCATTGAAGGTTTTGCTTGACTCAATGGTCAACACTTCTTGGACTTGATTAAATTCTTTAGGCTTTTATCTTAGGAGAAAGCTCTGAGACATAGTTGTTTGTTCTTGTTTCTCTTTTTTCCCCGAACATTTTTTCAGTCATAATCTTCCTCCTGTTTAATATGTTCAAAGTCTTGATTATAGATTCATAACTGGCCTAATTGTTTGGGTGTTATTCACTTGAAGATAATAAATATTTCCTTCTTGATACTCTGAATCAAAATGGCACTACTATAAATAGCAGTGGTAATCCTGACCAGTTTTGATATCATTGTTATTCTGTACTTAAAAACCAATCACAATTCAGATGTTGTTTCGCAGATAGAATTCCTAAATAATGATAATTTTATGATGTAATCACATCTTGTCTCTGAAATTAGGATAAGGAAATAATGGTTGCTTCTAAGGAGGCTAGAAGATGAGTCAATGCACCTTCCTTTCCCTGAGTGACTTTATTACACATGCATCTTAACCGCAAAGCAAGATATTGCCAAAAGGGACAGAGAGTTTTGTTAGCCTTGACCTCCCCAAGTCTCTGAGCATACTTCAGATCTCCCTATTTGTCTTCCTCTTTAGGAAAGGATTTTTCAGGGAAATTTGAGTAAATTGTGAGAGATATTTTTCACTTTTTTGCTTGTTTTAAAATATTTTATTATAATTTTGATGTTCTGAGAGAATAATGGTGCCAGCATTATCTACAGGAATCGTGTGAATTAGAGCACCACCCACCTGCTGTCTTGTATAAAGCGGGTACAACCATGGTAACATGCATTTATGTACTTACGTCCTGCTTCCTTCCCTCCATACCCACCAAGGGAGAGATGGGCCCGAAGGGACAATCTGGAGTACCAGGACACAGAGGACCTATAGGAAGACCTGGAAAACGAGGCAAACAAGTAGGACCATGGTGTTTCCCCTTCCCGTGACTCCTGGTGTCTGTGTGGTCGTGGCATACAATCGGGCGGTCTGTGCTCTTATGGTACCATGCACTTTGTCACAGAGGGACTTGACAGAAGTCCTGGAGCACCTCACATACATGCACAGGCAGTGCAGGAGTTAAGGGTCCAGCCCTAAAGCTGAGGCTTTATCTGCAGCATTCAGCTCCCTGGCTGGGCCACATGGGGAAGGTTGTATTTTCCCTGGCTTGGTAATGAACTAATTGAATATAACTTGAGCAGACCTCGAATGCCTCCTTTGAACCCTAAGCAATGCAGAGCTATAGTCCCAACCCCACCTGATGGATGGCTAGAGAGCTGGAGCAAGGTCCAGGTCTCAGAGGGCATGGGATGTAACACCGTGGGGCCCTACACTTTGTAGATTCCTAGCCCTGAGGCTGACTTAGCGAGCAGGGCTGCTCAATTTATGGGCAGCTTGGTCAGCTGCAATGGCAAATGGGATATATCCAAAATTCAACACTTTTCAGCCTGCCTAGGTGTTATCATCCACCCCTAGCAAAACCAGGTTCCTGGGATGAGCAAAGGAAGGTTTGTAGGAAAACACTGGATTTCTGGGGCTCGGAGTGAGGGAAGGATTGCTGTAGATGTTACAAAACCCAGCCCCCCTCTCCTCAGCCCCGGGCAGAGATGCAGCGTCAGCATCTTGCAAGGGACATCCCGTTGCCTTTTCGTGTATTTTCTCCCTGGCTCACCAGTACAAAGAGCTACACTACGTCTGCTAGCAAAAACACTGCTTGTGTGCACTGGCAGTAGCCGCCTGTACACTAAGAATGGTATGCTGTAATGGATTAAACTGGTGTGTGGTCTGTGGCCGTGAAAGCCACTGGTCTATACATTCAAACCTCAGTCCTGTATTGCACCATAATACGCTCCTGGTTTCTAGCACATGCAGGAAGTGTGCATCCAGCATCTGCTCAGGCCCACCTGGAGGATGCTTTTTGTCCACACTATCCAATTTAGTTGAGTCAGGCTTTGCCCAGGCCCAAGTGTTGGTCAACACAATTCAGCTTGCAGAGCCGCAAGCCCTTGGAGATGTCCCACATGCAGTGCAAAGAACCAAAGCACCAAAACACCCTCTTTTTTCTCTCATTTCCTCTGCTAACACTAAACCAAGATTGATTTTTTAGACTGGATATTTATATGACGGTTCTCACAATAGTCCTGCATGCCAGGGACAAATTCTTCTGTGCTGAGAAAGGTCAGGAAGACACATAGTGACCTTAAAGGATGGTAATCTCATGTGGAAGCTCTTCAGGAATGGGATGGTTGACAAATGGTCCTTATTTAGATCTTAAAGTAATTAAGCTGGCAGAATGATTTTTTCAGACTTTCAGACAAATTGTAAAGACCAGGGATTGTGTGTAAATTTGATACTGACTCCTCCATTATAGCATTTTCCAAGGATAAAGTAGCAATATTGGTATAGTTACCTGTTCAAGTCCCCAGATAGGCTTCTTTCAATGCATGTTTCCTTGTGTATTTATTTTAAGCAATGATATTGGGGGTAAGAAGGAGACCAGCTCCTGGTGCTCTGACTTGCCACCTGCAGAGCATGTTTCTTTCCTCTGACTGAGAGGGGAGGGAACCTGTTCTTGCTAGACCGACTTTGGTGTTAATGTGCATCTGCTCAGGTACAGGAGCTTGTAGATGTGGTTGTTAATGGGCTCCGCTGAAAGCGGTTCACTTGCAGTCTGGCTATGCCCAGCATTGCAAACAGAGACACACGCCTGCTTCACTGTTGGTCTGATGCCATCAGCTAATATGTGAACCGAAAGAATAGCCAGTGTGGGGAAAAATTAAAAGTTGGGTGCTAGGGAGGGAATAATAGGTCACCAAGTAAAGAAGGTGTGTGCAATGTAAGTCTGCTAGAGGACCCAAAAGAATTATTTTTTTGTCTTTGATTTATCAGGTCTTAAAAGCTGATATGTGCTTTTTGCTTTTTTTGTTTGTGGGTTGTGGTTTTTTTTTTTTGTAAACTGTGCTCGTCTGTCCTGCCAAAAGTAATGTGTGTGTGCACAGAATATCTTTCTGCAGTGTAAGGCAAAGAGGACATAACGCCGGCAGATCAACCTGAACACAGTGCACTTCTTACTTGACCTTAGACGATTTGTTAGATTACATAGTGTCTTAATTGAAAAGCGGTGACGTAAGGCGTGTCATAATTTAAGGCAATAATCAGTGTGACTAGAAGAATTATAGTCTGGCCCTAAATTATGATTTCCGGTCCCAAGGCTTAGTATACTACCCCTTCCTTGGTGCCCTGAAAGCAATTTCAACATTGATCTTCTGCAGGAAAACTGTGTTTCCTTCTGTAATTAGTGAACTAGCTATTTCCTTTCTTCTTTTTCAATCCTTTGAAAAAACTTGAGAGTGGGGATTTTAAGGCTCTATGGGTCTGGCCACTGCCTTTAAGTGCTGTAGTTATCCTCTGGCTGTTTGTTCAGCTGAGAGGATAGTTTCCATCAACATGGGGCCATTTCCTGTCCCTTGATCCAGATGACATCCCCAGATAAAAGCAGCTAAATTAGGAAGGTGTCACTTCCACTTCCATTTTGAGATACGTCTTGATTATCTCACTGACTTCTTCAGCTCTCCTCTGCTTCTGGGGCAGGCTCTTCCTAAAAGGTGGCCAGGAGGTGGGAGTCACAAGTCACAGCCTCACTGCCCTCAAACTGGGATATAACACCCAAAGGTTTGTAATTTGGGAACTGACCCTAAGGCGCAAGCTTAGGGTTTCAGCCTTGGTAAGGGGGAATGACTTAGAGCTTTAGATAACGTTACTTTGAAAGAAGGGAGAGGAATATAAATATTGTCCATGGGAAAATCTTTTCTGAATGCCATGGGTGAATGTGAAAAGAAACGAGGAAAAAATATTTAATATAAATCTCACCTTTATTATTTATCTGTGCTAAACAAGAGAGCATTAAGCGATCATTCCTCCAAAGCAGAAGACCCATCAGACAGCTCGTTTTCAGGCAGTACATGTCTGACTGGCCCTGGCTTGCTTCTGCCAGTTCGCTGTTGTGTGGGGGAAAGAGATTTCCCACAGACTTCTTTGGGGCTACAAAATCCTGGTCTGCTGGTTCTGTGTCATGTAATGTAAGAAGTAATTAGGGATCAGCATCACTGACATTCACATAAATCCTGGAATATTTTGATGGCACAGAGCTTACCTAATAGGATTAAGCAAAGCAAATATTCAATTAGTTCTTTATGGGCCATGGCAAAATCAAGCTTCTTCTGTTGAAATGGTGCAAGTGGCATTCAAACATATCCATGGGATACACAATATTATATAACAACAAATTATTTTAGCATATATTACTACATATGCTTCATTACTCTGAAATTAGACATGTAACCACTCATCATGCACCTCTGAATGCACATTAACTTGGAATTACACTATCCTCAAATAATTCATCTCCTTTATCATTAAAGGAAAGCTTACACAGTACACGTCATCTTTGTTATGCTAAATAATGTATGCGGTTACATAAAAATAAAATCAGATATGTAAACTTTAAGCTCTGTAATACCCTTCTGAAATATAAAGCTGAGAAATCCAAACCTTGGAGAGTATATGAGCAGGAAGATAAATACAGCTATTTTTAATAAGTGTCACCATATTAAATTTAGGAGCAAAAATAGGAAGGTACTGAACAGTTCTAGGGTGAAATTTCCAAATGCCTATGGGTACGGCTGCACAAACAAGCTCCCATGAGGCAAATCAGGGCTTATTTTACAGAATATTTAGCTGTTGTATGGTAATTGTGTGTAAGCTCATCTCCCGTAGGTAATTTTACAGCATTTTGACTGAGTGATGCATAAGATGCCAGAGGGACACCATTTGTCAGCATGGTGTTGCCACACACTAGCTTTCACTTTGTAAAGCCAAGCTCTTGCTTGTCTTACGATGATTTGTTAACAGAGCTGTACCCATGGTGAAAGTCAAGGAGATACCAGAGTCCAGGCACCTAAAGTACTTATGAAAACAGCGTGGGCCTCAAAGTCATTAGTGTGCTTCTGAAAGACTGAACCCTAAGACTGGGAAATGTCACTGTGGAAGCCCTTGCCAACTCCTTATTGAATTTTTTATTTTTTTTTTTTCCCCATTGTGTATTAGTGCAGTAACTAAAAATTTCCAGGGTCACCTATTTCAGCTCCACCAGCCCTTTAGTTCTGACCTGCACTGACTCCTAGAGAGCTACCAGGGGTAAAAAGTCATCCTTAAGGAAGGGCCACCAGAACAGGGTGATTCCTGACTCCATACAGAGCAGATCTGCTGAGACCATTCACTTTTAGCAGCTGAAGTCCTGCCTGGACACGCTTTTCTGTCTCCATGTAGAAAAGGACCCTCTTCCCTGGGGTGGTGGCTATGAAGTTCATGCTGCACACTCCTATTGGCAAATGTCTTGGGTCTCTTGAAAGGGAAACCAGTGCTGGCTGGAAGAGGTTGTGTGTTATTAATAGTTTAGGAAATAAATGGATGTCTCCTCTCTCCTAGGGGCTAAAGGGAGACATTGGACCTGCGGGTATCATGGGTCCACCTGGAAGGCCTGGTCCTTCTGGCCAGCCGGGCCCTCCTGGACCTTCAGGATTGGGTAAGCAGGAGATCGGATGATTTCCTAAACAGTGTCCCTGCTCCCCAGTCCTTCCTGAGTCATCACATATGCCTACGTAGGCCCCTTTACAAAAAGTGCTGCAGGGCTTTGTTTGCTTCTCCACTGACAGCAAGGAGAGGATTTCTCCTGAATGCAGATCATGCCATCCTTGTCCATTATAAGGACTACATACATTACTTTAAAGCCTACATTATAGCTTCTGATGTTTCAAATGAATCCAAAAACATGACCTGTGGGACTTTGGTAGATGGGGATGATGAAAAGCCATCTGGCAATCTTGGAGGGACTCATTAATCTCCATCATCAAAGGCCTGCTGCTTCTCCAGATATCCTGGCTTACAGTGAAAGATTGTGATTTCTAATCAGCCAGGACATACGCACCCTGTGCAGCTCTGTAAAATAAAAACAGATGAGACTCAAGTCACAATGGCAGTAAGGAAAGAAGGTAAGAGAAGGAAAGGGATAGAAGTCAGAGGGGAAAAAAAGGACAGTGAAAAAAAACCCTCTCTCTTTTTAGTTAAGTGCTGTAGATCTGTGCTCACTGCAATTGTGCGTATTGTAGAGATCACAAGAAAAATCTTCTAACTGGTAATTGTAGAGCTTCAAAGCTATGCAAGCCCATGTACTCTAGGCAGCTTGTGGAACCAAACGTAAACATGAAGGACAATACCCAACCCACAATGTTCAGTGACAGTGAGCCCTCGGGTAGGGTTTTCTCAACCTGGATATATACTAAAGTACCTGAGAAAAGAAAACCAAAACCAGTTGGAAACTACTGTTGCCTCAAAGAGACAACAGCTGCTTTCACTACAGCTGATCTGTTCCATGTCCTCTTCCATTTTCTTCCCCTTGCTTACCTCAGCGGGCAGGACGTCTCTTCTTGTGGTGGTGTGGAAATGCTACATCTGTGAAGCTGGGGGCTGCTTCAAAATCTTCCCATATCTCATGTCTCCCGTTATGAAACATCTTCGTCTTGAGTAAATTAGCTGGAAGTTTTCAGAGGGCAGAATTTTTACCATGCCGATGGGAAGGCAGCCAGGATCTTGAGATTATGTTTTAAAGGCTTTATTCCATCCACAGAAAGTTTATGTTCAGGCTTGTTAATCTTTTCCCTCTAGAATATAAATTCTGATCCTAAAAGATTTTTCTGTAATGATGTCACTGTTTGCAGTATGAACATGTTGGCTCATAGTCTAATTCTGCAGAGTAGCGCATCATTGCCAAAGTTTGAAAGTCAAAGAGCAGTGGTTTTTTTAATTTTTATTTGTAGCATCCTGTATTTCTAGTTGGGTTTTCCTATACAGAAACCTCTGAAAAAGCTTTGCTCAAGTGGCTGTACAAATGCACAAGTCCAATGCGTTGTGGATGTGTGCAGAATCTGGCTCTACTAAACTTGGTGCATAGGTGCTGTAGAATGCTCTGTGTGTTCATCATGTCCTGAATTTCCATAGCTTCAAACAGGCTGACATTTATTCTAAGCAAATGATCTCTCTCTTTCTCTGTAAAGTTGGTAGGAAATTTTAAAAAGTCGTCCAAAACAATATGACTGTGGTACAAACTCAGGTCTTTCTCCTGATGTGCTGGAATTGGTGGTTCTGGCAATCCCTCCCTCAGTGCCCAGTGGATGAGGTGGGAGATGTGCATATCTGAAAACTTAGGTAAATGCATATATCTACCTGACCTGTACTTTTTCCACTAAGGCAACGTTTGTGTATTAGCTTCATAACAAAGCAACCTGGTATTTTGCTTCCTAGGGCAATTTGCAACAGGACCAAAAGGGGAAAGAGGACTTCCAGGGCCTCCAGGGAGATGTCTCTGCAGATATCCACAACATGTGAATAACCCACCATATGAGGAACCTGTGTTTGGACACAGTTACCCGAAAGTCCCTGCGGTAAGCAAATTATCTGGGAGAGGATGCGAGTGATTCTTAAATCCTTTTATTATTAGAGGAGTTGTATTCACAAATGGTTTGGATTTAAGACGTCTGTATGTAGGCAATGTGTCAGTTCTAGAATCCACAACCTCCAGTCAGTGCAAAAGAGTCTGGTCTCATAACTAGTCTGAGGGTGTGCGATTGAGGTGCTCAAATGCAGCTGTTTCAAACCATCAGTAATGCATTGCATGTTTAGAAACCTTTTTACAAGTCTGAGGATGCTCTCTTCCATCTGCTACTGTATATATGTCATCTGTTCTTTTTAGTTCAGTCAATTGAAATATATTTCAGATTGGTCAGAGAAGGAAGCATCTCTTACTTGCTTATTTTTGGTATCTTCTTCTGCAAAGACAGTGATTTCAGGATTGAATATTGGGATCAAGCATTTCGCTTATAAGATAGAACTTTCTCCCAAAGCACAGACCCTCCACCCTGAAACAAAAAGGAGTCTCCTCAAATGATGGGAGTCAGACTTCTGAGCTCCTGTCTGTAGACGTACACTTTATACAGCTAATTTCAATCTCTAACCTTCTGGAAAGCATTTTTATGAGCAAATTGGACAAAGTACTTTAAAGGACAAGTCATTGCTGAAAAGAGATCTATGTCTTTCATCTCTGATTCCTTTGGGCTTTGTAAATACTATTTCTGTACTTTTCCTTCCACTGGGCCCTGCCTTATTATTCTGTGCATTGTAGCACTTAATCAGCAATGAAAATACTACCTTGCTGCTGTGTACCAGCATAGCCCAGCCACTCCACTCATGCAAGTGGGTATTGCGCGGTGTCTGGTCGTCTCTGAATGACAATAAGCAGCGATTAGCTTTGTTAACTTTCCCATCTGTCACCTTGTCAGAAAGCTGCTACAGTGTGTGAAAGGGCCATACTCACCACACTGTCCATTAAACTGGGTCATTGAACTCAATCTTTTGCATGAGTGCTGCAGCCAGACTTGTCAGCTGCTTGCTCATCTTTGCTTGTGTTGCATTACAAAAAAGCCCCATTATTTTTAAAACTCGATGGTGAGAGAAGAAAGTGCATGAAATAAAGATGCATATCACATCATGCTGCACACTATTGCAAAAAACTATTATGATGTACTTCACGGCATGGAGAGCTCATAGGACAAAGTATATGGATTGCAATATTCTGCGTAGGTCTTATGACCTTTCTACATCTGGCACAGTTTCATGTTAGATCTTAAAAGATGGTGAGAGTGCAACTACCTAAAATATAATACTATCTCTATGAACCTATATCTCTACAACCTTAACCTATACCTTATCTCTATAACACTATCTCTATGAACCTTCATTTGATGATGATCGAGTGCCATTTCTGTTCTCCGAAATGAGGGATGGCAAAGAGGCAAACCTCAGCTCTGAAAGGGGAGCACGTGCAGAGCAGCGCTCCCCCTTTGCCCGCCCCACTTGTTTTACTCCCTCGAGTGTCAAAAGTGGGAGCTTAAACATTGCTATTATTTATTCTGTTCAGATCCCCATGTAGCAGCTTTGAAGCCTGCCTTGTACCACTTGGAAACTATGGTCGGGGTTTCTATAGCTACGCATGGAAAAGCCCCAGAGACGGTGTTCTGTGCCCCCAGTCCCCGTGTCACGTGGTTCACCAAAGCAGCATCCCACCGCAGCATCCCACCGCAGCACGTCCCCACTGCAATCGCCCACTCACCCATCAACTCCTTTGGTGCCAGCACTGCCAGAGGAGGGGGCAGGCGAGGAAACAAAGCACTGGTTTTCTGTCACTCTCTAAGGTTCATTCCAGTTTTTAAATCTTTTGCAATTTCAAAGGCCGCTATCTGTAACAGAGTTTCAGAGAGCACAGATATGCTATTGATTTCAAGAGAAATTAGAGCTTTGGGGCTGAGACTTGAGCTCCTGGACACAATTACAGAATCAGTTCTTTGCTGGCTTCCTTCGCTTGCTTTCATTCAAGCTGAAGGCATTTTTATTCAATGCTTCTTTAATGAAATTGGCCTTTGTCAGGGGCTATGGGAATATTCTGCTATGTGAAAATTTCAGGGTATCTCAGGGTTTTAAAAAGAGCCAGTTCTGTTTATGCTCGTGGGAATCAGGCTCAGACCTAAATCCATTTTGCTCAGAAGCACTCCATTTGCTTTTTCTTAATTTAAAAATGGTTTGAATCTTGCTAAAATTAATTTGATTAAGCTGCCAAAGGAAGAGATTATTTCCTAATGCCCCTTACAACCAATTTCAGCGACTGAGACATTAAAAAAATTGGTAAGAGAACAGCTCATCCTAATTTTTCCATTTTGAACTAGTTTTTTTTCTGTTTAATTGAAGACTTGGCCTTACAATAAAGTATATGCATGTAAAGAAACATGCATTTCAATGACATATTAAATCTAAACAAAGTACAAAGTAGTAAAAGATAAGTGAAGGTTGCCTTGAGCAACTCATTATTTATTTTGTAGCCACGAGCATGCCTAAAAAAAATATAGCCAAACCCACAAAAAGCACTTATGCCCATATGGATTTAGTGTTTGAGCAACATAATTTTTTTTTCTCAGCAATGATTGTGCATGAGTATTTGCATGATCATTACCTGTGGATGTACATTTTGAAATAGGGGCCATTGGAGCCATAGCCACGTGCCCAGGAAAGACCATTCTCCTTTGGAAACTTGTGCATCTTCTTACCAGTTGCAAAGGAGCCTCTTATGGTCTGGCAGTCCATGGGTGTAAGTTCTCACACCATTCTGTTTCTGAAAACAACCAAACTATTTTTCTGTGCAATTATTTACTTATTTGCAGATCCATATGCCAGTTTACAAAACTGGATTACGTGACAATGCAAAATACTTCTTGAGAGGGTTACCAATCACCTCTTCTTCTGTGCCTCAGATTTTTGTGGTGAATAATCAAGAAGAATTGGACCGGTTAAACACTGAAAATGCCTTAGCCTTTAGAAGAGATCAGAGATCTTTGTATTTCAAGGATACCTTTGGATGGCTCCCAATCCAGGTGAAAATATGACTGTGGTCTCAGAAAACTCGTGAGTGTATGTTTCATTTTTAAATACAGTACATACTTCTGTACTTAAGGTGTCATATAGAATCAATTAAGTGAGTGAGAAAAAGCTCTTTTTTGAGCATTGCCACAACTGTACCTAATTCTGTGATTTTTGTTCACAGGACTCTTAATTACTGAGGTATTAACTCATCAGTGTTGCAGATTTTGCTAAGCTCCCTGTAAACCAGGCTCTACTGGTGAACTCATGCTGAGTTCGGGGAATTATGATAGTAAAGACCATGTTTTATTTGATACAAAATAAGACAAAACTCACCACGGTCCAAAGTTGTGGGAAAACACAAACCCTGCAAAACAAAACCACGTATTTCCTTATTGCTTCAAGGAGCTAAGCTAATTCCCGCTGAAATCAGCAGCGGGATCCTTCTTGGACTTTGAATCAGATTCTCTATAAACCCTGTGAACCACCCAGTAGCGGGATATGAAAACCTGGTTGCGGGATCTGCCCCCCACAGCCCTTCAGCTCTGCTTGCTAGCCAGGCTGCGCGTGGTCGGCTCAGTAACCGCTGTGTGGTTTTTTGGCCAGCTCACCCCTTTCTATCCCGTGGATTACCGCTTCGAGGCTGGCGGTACCTGTGGAGATGGGATCGTACAGGACGGGGAAGAGTGCGACGATGGCAACGCGGTTGTGACTGATGACTGTATAAGTAAGTTAACAGCGCACCAAGAGCAGCCTCTTTGTACCGGGGAGGGTGTGTTGGTTGTTTCCACAGGGTGCACCGCTGTGTAAATCACACAAGTGTTTCTCTCAGGGCAGCTTGCGTGGTTTGTGGATAGGCACCAGGAGAGGGAGGCACAATGGCCATAGTGTGATAATGAAGGTCCGTGCGTGTGGTTGACATGCACCAGCACAAGACAGAGGTGATGCCAAGCACTTCTCATGCATCCTCACTGAGGACCGCGTACCCCACTGAGCAGAGGTGTTTGCAATCAGAGCAAAACCACTGCATTTCAGGGGCCAAATCCAGCAGATGGTTTACATACACACCTTCCCTGGGGGCTGCCGGCTTTCTGGCCAAAAGATGTAACATCCCATTGCAGTGCACCACAAAACCCCTATGGTTAGACGCTGAAGCTGGCTGTTTCTAATAGTAAGCTAGATCCTGGGTTCAGTAAAATTGCTTTGGATTTTGTTTTTCACTTGCCAGGGGAAGGTGTCAGCCCACTACTTTCACTATTAAGTTTACACAACATTTGGTTCCTGTCTAGTCAAGCTTCCTTTCCATTTTGCTGGTTGTCGATAACAAAGAGCATATAAGCATACAAGGAGATGTGGCAACCTTCACTTCTACCTTTCAGTTTCTTTTACCGCTCGATTCCTTCCCCAGAGCGCAGTGCTCTACACTATCTACAGCTGACACGCAGCAGGTTTGGTACTCTGTTGGTTCTAGCAAAGGGATGGTTCTTCACGTTTCGGAATCAGCCGACGCTGAAGGATGAAATTTTTCTTTTTCATTTATATAGCCCTCCATCTTTTAGCCTGACTTTAAAAATGAGGGGTATGCAGCCACGCTCTATGTGAGTTTGTCCATCCACCTGCCCATCACCACCCTTCCCCTTATAACTTAGGAATCCCAGCCAGCTTCTCAATGACAACAGGAAAGAGATTTCAATGGCAATTCAGTTGCAACACATATAGGGAGGCATATAAATAAATGCCCCTCTAAGCTTGCCTGACTGCAGAGTAATCCAGTGAAAGAGCATGAGCTCTCCAGGCTCCAAGCATGAGAAAAATGATTCAATTAGAATTTGCAATCAACCATGGGAACAAGCATGCAGGCAAATTGTGTTCATTAGTTCTAGTGCTTGCAAAATTGTACTCTGTGTGTCTGGAGGGACATCGTGTTGCTCTGTGCTATACAGTTCAGGTTGATCGAGGCTTTGCAATACAGAGAATTCTGACACTGATGTGACCCAAAGAGTTATCATTGAGTTACTTGGAAATGAGCACATTGTCATCATTCTGCTCTTGTGACTGAACCAAAAGAAAAAGGTTAACCAAATGCTAAGTGGATTTAATTGTAAAATAAGCTCATTCTTAGAAGCATCAATTTCTAATAAACAGATCCTTGGTGCAATTAATTAATCATTTCTATTCATAAATAACCCACTTTAACTCTTATAAACTCCCTGTTCTTGAGTGTCCTTTTAATCCATTGCTTAATACGGTCTCCAAGAAGATGTCAAAGGGATTTCAGCTAAATGAGTTTGTTCAAGTGATAAAGTCGTACTCAAGAAGTTGAAGACATCAAAAGCCAAGTCCAGTTGCTAAAATAGCAAACAAACCCACAAATTACTGCAGCTTGCATGCCAGTCACCATGAAAAAATGTCACAAGGCCCACTCACTCTTAACTCAGTAGGAGTCAGCCGTGGGAAAAACACCTTTTTGGCAATCATTACAGCCTTTTTTTTTTTTTTTGATAGACAGGCAATAGAGCTGCATCATTCTGTTCGTATGTGGGAACTCACTTGCAGTAGACACACATAGGTACTGCGCAATATTGGGTAAAAGTCTAGGTTGGGATTTTTCAAACCACTTAATGACCTCAGAGTGTTTTTTTGAAATTTTGACTTCCCCAAATCATTTATGTTAACTGCATTTTGTGCTTCCTTTAATTTGTTTTGATAGTAATTATCTAGCGTAATAATAATTATTAGAATAAATGTTGTTGTAATTAGTGTTTCTGTAGTAATTATTTTTGTTAATTATCCATTCTTTTCCTTGGTTATAGAAATTAGGCTAAAAAAAAGCATATTCTTTGCAGTGAAGAATATTGCTCCTCCTAAGACAGTCCTTACAGGATGTCCTCCCCAAAATGCCTTGTTTTATACTTTACCCTTAAAAATCTAGTTCCACTTAGCTCACCTGCCTCTTTTATATAAAGTGCTTTGAAATTATTACTTTCTTTATTTTTCACTAGGATGCCGCCGTGCTTACTGCGGAGATGGCTACAGACATGAGGGGGTTGAAGACTGCGATGGGAAGGATTTTGGATATTTGACATGTAAAACATATCTCCCTGGGTATGTATGAGCTGTCTTCACTTTGGTTTGTGGTTTGGGGGTTTTTTTTTGTTTTCTTTTTCTTTTTTCTCTTTGCTAGCTTTAAAACAGAAAAGTATTACCCACTTAAACCTTGTTCCACTGGGGCCACTGCAGGTAGCAGGGGAGAAAGAGTGTATCAGATTATTTCTGCATAACATTGACTATAAGGGCTAAATCTCATCTCTCAAGAGTAATCACATGGTTCTTTCCTGTACAAAAATAAGAAAGGTCATATAGACATATGTTTGCCCATTTCTTGCAAACATTTCCTCATTTGGTGACATTATCATTGCATTAAAGTTCACCCATAATACACCAAGAGTAGGAAAGACCACGAGGAGATGATCACACTGAAGGGGGAAAAAGAACCCCAAACCACCACCTCCAACCGACCTCCTGTTGCTTTTGCCGTTAATGGGTACTCTAGGGGTATCTTTGTTTCATGAATCAACCCGTCATCTATCAGCCTTTCCAAAGACCAGGAAATTCACTCAGCAGCAGATGCAAAGCCACGCATCTGCTTAGCAATGTCCTTCATTTAAAACATCTGCTTATTGTTGACTTGCCTTCTCTGCCTTTGTTTAAGCAGCTTCCTCTGGTCAGCATTTTGCCTCCAACAGCAGTACCTCTATTTAACTGTCAGGTATTGTTACTGGCTAACAGGAAACATTTAATTTGCAAATGAAATTATGCGCAGAGCCCTCATCATTCATGGAAGAATAATGTGCTAATTGACAGGAATAAGAAACCGCAGGATGTCTTTGTAAGTCAAGTGCTGTGCTAATCCTTCCACTGCAATTGTCGGAGCACTCCTGGCGTAAGAGATTACTAAAATCGAGACCAGCAAACCTGACAACCTGCAACATTTTGCACAGATCTCATCTTAAGACAACATGGAGCTGTTTCTCTTGTGAAAACTATTCCCTTTTAAGAGTCTGAAGCTTGGTGCCAAAAATAACACCACAAAAGCTTGAGAATATTTATAAATTTCATTTTCTGTGTATTACCAAGTTGTGAAGAGCAACCGAGATGCTTTATTTTTGTGTGTACGCTCTGAAAATTATCTGCTAAACTAAAGAAAAAGCTGTGACTCATCAGTAAAGTGGGATAAGTATGTGAGCTTGGCACTCCCGTGGGAGTTTCATCCCAAAGCCCTTTCTCCTCCAAGAGCTCTGCTGCAACAGATTTTCCCATTTTCTACTCTTTCCAGCCCCCAAATCTCTCCTCATATTTCACACACCTTCACTTCAGATCTTATATTGGTTTTCCGAGAATGTGGGTTATCCAAGGACATAGTTTTAAGGACCTGCTTTATGGCTGCTTGTGGATTATCTAATAGATGGGTTATTCACATATGCTAGCAATAAAAACTCATCAAAATGCTTATTTTATTAACATCTCTGGTCAGAACTTCAGTAGGTAGAGTCACCGCAGCTCAGTTTAAGTCAGTAGAAAGACAAAATTGCTGTTTTTCTTTATTTTTTAAGGACCCTTGCATTGACTTTTTTTCTTTCAAAGACGGGTATGTGTTACTATCATTATTTCAAGTACATGAAAAATAGGTTAAAGGAAAGGCACAGTCACGCCTGCTGGAGCTATTGGAAGTAACTGGAAAAACACTTAACTCGGAGCCTCAGATATTTCCTTACACAGTTCCCGTGGGTGAGCACGAAGGCCTCCTGCACCCACCCCCGTGTAACGCTCAAGTCCCACTGCCAATGTTTTTTTTTTAATTGATTTTACTGGGAATTAAGTCTTCACTCATAGTTTCTCCTGGACTCTTACTTTGCTGACAAGGGAGAGCACAGTAGAGCACTGATGGAAATTACCCTCTTAGTTGGGTTCCCGTGTGTCGCTGTACTTGGCATTTTCTGATGTTCTTTTTTCCTACAGAGAATTATGTCCAGAAACCATATAGTGTGAACTATAGCATACTTTGAAACTGAGATATTCTCTTGTCTTTTAGGTCTTATGGAAAATTGCGATGCACTTCTTACTGCTACATTGACTCTACACAGTGTCGGTACTTCACATGAGGGGAGCGGAGGTGGGTAGCATCCCACATGTCACGGGGTGCTAGGTGCTACACTATCATCTATCCAACAAGGACTGGGACAAAAAAAACCCCACCCACATCTGTGTGAAAACAAAGGGATGTCATGCTGCTGATGGCCATTTTGAGATTTTTTATTTTTTTTTTTTAAATCAAGTCAGACTGCGAAGAAATAGGACCACTGCATCCTGTCTTAATAGAGGAATGTCAAACAGTGTTTGCCAGTAAGACTTTCCTGTGGCTGTGGATGGCAACTTGCTCGCTGTCACAAATGCAATGTTAAGCTACTGGAAACTGAATTTCGTGAACCAGGAATAGTGTGTAACAATTACCTCGACTTAGCGCTGTTACACCTACATGTAAGCTCTTCAGGGTTTTTGTCTTTAAACCTTCTCAGCATAAACACAAAGCATATCTCGGGTGCGGTGTTTATAGAGACGTACTCTTTTACTACAATGTGAACTCTGCAAGTGTTGTATCCACACGAGTGCTGACTTCAGTGACATTAAGGTTAACTGTACACCTTTGTGGGTCGAAGGAAGTAAGTGCTTTAAAAATCAGCAAATCAGCCAAAAAAGTTGGTTAACTTCACCTTCGAGCTAAGACGTTTGGCTGTGCGTGCCTGTGTGCATGCATGGAAATGCAAGCAGTCAAAGGTGGACAGAAACTGCAAACCACAAAGGCCAAACTGGACAAATAAAGTGTGAAATAGCCAAGGAGCTCTCTCCAAGGAGAAAATCAGACAAGGAGGGAAGAAAAAGAAGGAATGTATTTCCGTATTTTCAGCCCATTTCCGAGCTGGCTGGGCTCTGCATGAACCCGAAGGGGCTGGGACAGCATCAGTCACCTGCCTGAAAACACAGCGTGACCATGTACACATCGCCTTCACTCTGGTTTCCATACTGGAAGGTCTTTTCGTTTTCATCCCCTTGTCCGCTCAACCTGCATCATTCAGTTACCGGTTATACCCTGCCCTCTCTCCCCCTCTCTGCCGCTTGCTGTTTTCGACGTCATATCTGGGGTATCCACCGGAGTATGTTCTCACTTTTCTGTCGCTGTAAGATCTTGGAGTAGGGTATTTATGGATGTTCATTCACGCTGTGTAATGTACATAGATTTTTGTTTTTCAGAAAGTTTGTTCAACTATATTAGCTCTGATAGGAGTCAGGGTAATTATATACTTATTTATTAGCAGGCATTAAAGAGCATGTTTCACATGGGAAGCATATTAAATGTTATGTGAAAACAGAAGAAAATTAAACAAAGGATGTGCAGAATTCAGAACTAAGAGCCTCAAATCAAGGTGTTACTTTCCTACAAACCACTCGTTTCTGCTTCGTGATAAATGCTGTACACGACTGTTTGAAATGCCGGAGTTATCTGTACCAGTGACAGCACTGCAACAGCTGCACTTACACTGGTGCTTCAGCAAAGGTTCAGTAAAGGTGGATGTTGCGTTATAATGATAATGCATTAAAGTGATCAAGAAATGCATACAACTTTTACCACATGTATAGAAGACTTTAACTCTGCATGTCCAAAGTGATACTGGAAAACACCAATTAAAAAAAAAAAAACAAACCAAAATTAATGTACTCTTTGTGGCTATCACTTACCTGGGCTCTTTGTGTTGCTGTGAAGTCAAGCCACCAGCATTTGTAGCCCAGTTCAATAGTTGAGTTTCTTCTCATTGCCTTTTTTTTTTTTTTAACCAGAGGTCTTAATAAAAAGGTCAAGGAACCACTGGGCCAAGGAACTCGTCCATCATAAGCTCTGGAAATCTGGGCACTAGCACAGCTGCCTTTTAATTTCCTGTGCTTGTGCGAGCAGTGGGTTCCAGCAGCATCACACCACGCGGGAGGCTCCGGAGGACAGCCCCATTCCCAGCAGCACGTCCTGCTGGCCAACCCTCCGGCTGAGCCTCTGGCAGCAGCTGCTGAGTGTCGCCATCCTGGGCTTGGAGAGACTTCATCTGAACTCCTCATCTTCCCCAAGGAGTTCGTCTCCACCCTCCCCAAAAGGCTGGAGTCTTTGAGAAATTTGGTAATCCCAGTGGCCTGTCACCTTCAGTTTTAAGTCACATCCTTTTTAAAAGCTCCTACCTCCGAAGGACATTGAAGTTGCAAAGCCAAGTGCACAGAGGGTAGGAAACGTAAACAGGAGCTGTGATCACGCAGGTAAAATTGTCCTGTGTTCAGAAGGGGCGCATCACTCTGGTCAGAAAGCGTTCACAAAGCATGGATGTTAACTGGACTTTATTAATACAGCACAAACAATTCAGCATCTTAACAGAAAGAAAGGAAAGAAAGGGAAAGAAAAAAGGCATGAAACAAGTTTCTTACTACCATTACTGTCTTGTTCCCCTCAGATGATAAAGCAAGAGAAAGACATCTGGGAAAGTGTTCAGTATATATGATTTTTAAAGTGGAAAAAAAATAATCCCCTTCCTCCTGATTTCTGACACACCTGCTTTATTATTAATTGGGGGTTCTTCAGCTGGATGGCGCCTGGTCTGCTGTGAATTATCTTCCCTCCTTCTCTGAGGTTCTTAACACATTGTGCCAAGTCTGGTTCAAAAGTTAATTGAGGCATTTCAGTTCCTTGGCCTTTTGTAACAGCAAATGCTTGTGGGAAAGTCTTCTAATGATCAGTATGCAACTCTAGAGGAATACAAAAATAGTATGAGCTTACACCACGCACTGTATTAAATGTATACTAAAAATCCAGCTTGCACTTAATATATGATTAAATATATGTAGTTACCTACTGCGTGTATTAGCAGCTCATGTCAATAAATCATGCTACCTTAGTTCTGGTATGTCCTCACCTTCACTTATTTCATTTTGGGTTTAACAACACATTTTTTAAATATAATTACCCAGTTTAAGATGCTGGGGAGGGTAAAAAAAACCCTAGCGCTTCCTCTCCCACGCCTGCCGCCTCTCCCCGCCGGCTCTGTGCGGGCGCACCGCTGTGCGACTGTGCATCCCTGCACCCGGTCCTGCCACTGCCGCAGCCCCAAACGGACCTGTGCAGCACGCCATGTGCAGAACTGCTCTGCTTTCACCCATTTCTGGCTGTAATCGGTGTCACGTGGATTACTTTTAATAAGGCTTCGGGCTGCGGTTTGGGGGATTATCTCCTCCTGCTGCCTCGTAATATACTGGCTGGTTTGTAACTCCTGCCAGAGGATGAGCTGGTGGCTGCAAACCAGAAAGCCACAGCGTCGGGTGCTGATGGATGATGGGAGCAGCGATGTTGGCACCATGGGTTCGTTCACTCCCAGCAGCCAGCACACAGGCTTTGGGAAGAGGCTCCTGCCTTGAAGTGGCAGCCAGCAAGTGTGTCCTGCCAAGGTTTTTGTGTAGGACAGGGCATCCCAGAGAAGGGAACCGCTGTCTGCCCCCAGGGAAATGGAAGTGTACTGATGATCAGAGAATGAATGAGTCTTTAGGGCAGTGTGTTTCTGCCTGTCTTTTCTAAAAGCTCAGCTTCTGTGACACTCACCTCTCTGGCTTCCCAAATGCCTACATCATGGCTCTCAACTTCAAATCATTCAGAATTGTAGCTTCCAGCCCCGTCCTTGCCTATAAATCTGGCCATGCAGCTCACTCCTCCTGTCTTTGTTCCCATGGTTTCTCTTAACAGCACCAAAGTTCATATCCTTTGTAGCCACTCCAAAACCCTGCAATGCCCTCGCTGCTCTGCAGGCACTGGGTTTCATCAGCTTCTTTTTCAGCCTCCCACACTGTCCCTTGTCTAATATCTTCCACGTGTTGCAGCCCCACTAATTTCACCCTTGGCCACGGTTCTTACTTTCTCAAAGGAGAGCTTCTTAGAGAAGCCAACCTCAATGTCTCTAAACATCATGTGGTGCAATTCCCATTTCCCTCCTACTGATTTGGACAAGGGGAAAAGGGATTAGTGGTTATCCTTAAACTGTGAGTCCCCCAGAACAGGCACTGTCCTTCAGCGTTAGCTGTTTATGAGCAGTAAAAAACTAGTAAGTCTCCAGTTAGCTGCTTTTGGGGACAATTCAATAACTTTGGCACTCTGCTGCCACATACAATCAGGGCACGTATTAAAAAACAGAGGACCAAAATAAAGCCAAGAGAAGTAAACCAGTACTGTGCTGTGATTCTTTGACGATACTCAAGTGTATCCTGCAGGCAAGGCAATGCCACAAGAAGATCTTTAAAGAGTTGTGGGAAGACTCGTGTTTCGATTCACAAAGGGTGAGACAACAGAGAGCACTTTGTGACAGACTTTCAAGTTCTTCCTCTGATCCCTTTTGCCTAAAGCTTTCTCCTGCCTGGCAAGCACCCAGTAATGGGCTATTGAACTCTGCTGCAGGCAATGGGCTACTGAACTCTGCTATAGGACACATAAGGTGCTGGCAGAAAGACAGACTGAAGCAGACAAATAGTGAATGTAAAATTTGGATCAGGAATCCGGTTCAGAGTAACTGATGCTTATTGATCTGGTAAGGGACTGTGCAAGTTGCAGACGGTCTGAGCGCTGCCAAACCTCAATCAAAGAGAAAAAAGGAACAAATCCTAAGCAAATGAGTCATTTTGTACCTTTATTGAACATGGTCAGTGAAAAAAAACCCCACTGTATTAATTGCATTCAGTTACATACCCGGCAGTGTGCTCTTTGCTGCAAACTGGGGTCCTTTGTGCTGAAGGCCGGTGTCACTCCAGGTCTGATGAGACCAGAGCAAAACCTGGGCACATGCTTTCATTGCATCGGTAATTACTGGGGCATTTAGGAGGATGGCCCTGAACCAGTACAGCCGAGGAAAGGCTGTGTTTGAAAGGGTAGCCAGGCCAAATTATATTAGAGGAGTGTACTCCTGCTGGAAATTACGTTAGTGGCTACTTCCCTCCCTCCGCCCCCAACAAAATCTCAGCACTTAAAAAGCACTGAGTTATAGCCCTGGCCTTTCAGTGCTTTTAATTCACTCTGACAGTTCCATGTGCATCTGATGGAGGGTCTGTTTTGGATGCACAATCTTCTCAAGTGAGAGAGAATAGGGTTTAAACAGCCATATTTTGCTGCAGCCTTTCCATCCACTACTGAAGGAGTCCCCCTCCCTGCATGGGGTGCTGCTCAGCATTTCCTTTGGGGAAGGAGGGGGAAGGAGAACCATGGAGCTGAACCCATCAAAGCCTCCTGTAGCAAAGCCAAGAAGCCCTGCAGGGCACTGGGGTGCCAGAGCCTCTCTGGCCATCATGCCCAGGGCGGGAAGGGGCCACACACAGAATCATGGAATCCTAGAATAGCTAGAGTTGGAAGAGACCTTAAAGATCACCTAGTTCCAACCCCCCTGCCACTGGCAGGGACACCTTCCACTAGACCAGGTTGCTCAGAGCCCCATCCAACCTGGCCTTGAACACTTCCGGGGATGGGGCATCCACAACTTTTCTGGGTAACCTGTTCCAGTGCCTCATCACCCTCACAGTAAAGAATTTCTTCCTAATATCTAATGTAAATCAGCCCTCTTTCAGTTAAAAACTGTTACCCCTTGTCCTATCACTACACTCCCTGATAAAGAGTCCCTCCCCAGCTTTTCTGTAGGCCCCCTTTAAGTACTGAAAGACCGCAAGAAGGTCTCCCTGGAGCCTTCTCTTCTCCAGGCTGAACAACCCCAACTCTCTCAGCCTCTCTTGATAGGAGAAGTGCTCCAGCCCTCTGATCATCTTTGTGGCTCTCCTTTGGACTTGCTCCACCTTGCTCCAACATGCATCGGAACATCTCATGCTCTTCAGGAAAAGCCATCTGCCAGGCTGTCCCCAGGTCCAAGGCTACTGGTGGCACCTCCTGCAGGACACAGGGAAGGGCAAAACAGTCCCCCAGAGGTTTTGCAGGCACAGTCAGGAGCCTGTCTGTCTGGTGTGTGACAACCCAACCGCTGAGCCTCGACAGAGCAGGAATCTGAGGTAACGGCACGATAAATCAACCAGGAGGAAGAGGAGGTAACATTAACCTCCTCACACAGCAGTGTGTTTAGTATATTTAGAAACTCAGCAACTGATGACCCTCTCTCAGTCGGTCTAAAGTGTCACTGTTTAATAAATGAACAAACTGACATCAGTGTTAAATTCAAGCAAGATGTATGTGTTTGACCCTTGTGTCAGACATGGGAGGAAGCTTTCAGGATTCATCTTGAAGAGGAGACAGAGACCTGTGAGGGTCCTCAGCATCCCCCGTGCAGGGGAAGAACAGTTCTTCATCTTCATCCACCCAGGAGGTAGAGGCACCCGACAGCATTTCTCACTGTACCACTACCAAGTGCTGACTTTAGACGTGGAAATGCAGGCATGTAAGGCTTATTTGCCATCACACTTTTAACCAGAGCGTCTTCAATTCCCTTGAGGGAATAGCTTGGGGACCCCATACTGTTCCCCAGCCCCATCGCACAGGCCCAGAGACTTTTTGTGGTTAATTTTGTTTGGAAGAGAAAACACCCATTGTGCCCTGCCCTTCTCATTTCCATTGGCCATGTTGCCCCATGAAACTCACTGTGCAGGAGCTGGAGCATGTTGCACTGAGACAGTCACCCATTTGGGGCAGGACATCTGTTTGGTGCTTCCCATGCCTTCCTCTCAGAGATTACTTGATGGACAAGCATAGGGGAACCTGGCAACCTGACACTTCATAGCATATAATTTCTTTTACACATTTCCACTGGGATCATCCTCTTACCTACCTGGTGCTACTGCTCTGAGAATGGGATGTGCCACGCAAGATAATATTGAGGACTGCTTAGATTTTTGACTCTTTAGCAGATTTAAAGGGGAGGATGAATGATTAGAGGTAAACAGAGAATAGTTCAGGCAACTGAACCATCCTGAAAAGTCCTGTGGCAATGCGTATATTATGAGCCAAAAATTACAGGGAGGCTGGTCATGAAATACAACAAAAAGCCATATTTAAAATGTGATGCTCCAGTGCATTCAGATAAACCATCAGAAACCATCTGGTGGCCGTAGTGGCGAGTTAACTGTTTCGCAGTCATTTGACCAGAGATTAGTTTTCAAACCCAGCAATAACCCCAAAGCAGCAGCATGGGACCAGTGGGGTAAAGCTGGTAATCTCACGGGTCCTGGTGGGCGCAGCGAAGGGCAGAGAGGCTTGCTCTGAGCCAGGATTTTTTGAGCAAGACAACATCTGGTGTGAAATGCTGCAGGATTACAGCTTCTAAATAAAGCCAGGGAGCTGTACCTGTTGCTGCCTGGGGTCAGCAGGCTCTGCTTTAAGCTCTTTGACGCTGAGCTGTTATGCTCATCTATCTAAAGATATTAGATATTTGTTCACCGCTTCACGCTATCCCATTATTTGATGAGAATTAACGTGCTGTGGGTTTGCCAGGGAGTAACCACGTGGCAGGGAGGATTGAACTGCTCTGACAAGCCCTTGGGGCAAACAGGTTGACATAAGAGAGTTTGCACTGGGCATAGACAAGGAAGCACCGAGCCCTAAGGACATACAAATAAGGTGATTATTCCTCCGGAACTCAGCAGTCAAGTATCTGTTAGGCCATTTGTAAGGGGAAACCCATGCTCTCTTTAGCTGTACTGCCCCTGTATTTTGCAGCCGTGAGGACAGCGGGATTCCAGCTGTAGGATAAAGAGAGGCAAAGCTTCCCTCGAAATGCAAAACCACCCAAAAGGCCATTAGTGAAGGCAGCACGGCCCCAGGTGATGCCGGGTGGCTCGGGCTCCTCACCTTGCCTGCAGCACCCATGGCCGGGTGTCACAGCAGGGCGGTCTGTTTTGCTGAGCGCATCCGTATATGAAGATTGAAGGCTTCTTAATTTCTGTTGTGTCAATGGCAGATGCAGTGCATTGGGAATTTGGGAGCAGAAGGAATTCCCATCCGCACCCTCACCACCTATGGATCAACTGAATGTTGTCGCTGAGGCTGAGGGACACACGCTTGACAGCTCTGATTTACGGGGATGGTCAGATCTGTCTGATGTTTACTTAGGGATATAAACCACAGCAGTCTTCCAGACCCTCTATTGGTTTCACCAAACTTCGAAGCCCATAAGAAAAGCCCTTTAAGGCAGTTACATTTGTATGGGAATATACTGCTTTTGTATGTTTTTAAGCACCTTTATCAACAGCTGAAAGCAGAGCTCCATTTGAGATGGTCTGTGGACACAAAAACACGGATGTGGAAAGATGAATCCTCTCCCTGTACTGATAACAGCGACATACTTACAGGCTGTTCACATTGCCCAATGACACAGCCTTAAGAAAATGTAAATTAATATTTAATTACTTCATCCAAAGAGGAAGAGCTTCGACAGAAGAGAGTCCTATTTCAGAAGGAGCATAGCCTGGATGTATGAACTCTCCACACAAGTAAAGAACCAATGTAAGAAAACAAAATGCCACATGAAGAAACTTTTGGGCTGGCTGACAAGAAGCACGTCCAAGCTCTTTGAAATAGTCCGGGTTTTTCCCCAGCTCCCACCCAGGGACTGGTTCAAGCCCCTGCGGAGAGCAGTCTGCTCAAGGTGACTGGATAAAGTGTGAGGCGGGTAAATGTAGTGGTGACTATTTATACACTGCCAGTGTGCTGCAAATTAAAGGTGAGAGAATAAGAATCCTTAAAAGACTGGGGGTGATGGGGGTATGATGTAGGAAGGGGAATTTAATAAACTGGATTGAAGGAAATAAATTGTGAAATTGTGAAATATCCTGGCAGGATCCAATGCACAGCTGAGGGACTTGGGTCTTTTTAGTCTAGAGAAAAGACGACTGAGGGGAGATCTTATCAATACTTATAAATACTTGAAGGGAGGGTGCAGGTAGATGAGAACAGTCTTTTTTCAGTGATGCCCAGTGATAGAACAAGAGGTAACGGGCACAAACTTGAACATAGAAGTTCCATCTAAACGTGAGGAGTAACTTCTTTATTTTGAGGGTGGCAGAGCGCTGGCACAGGCTGCCCAGAGAGGTGGTGGAAGTCTCCCACACTGGAGACATTCAAATCACCTGGCCGCTGTCCTGTGCAACCTGCTGTAGGTGACCCTGCTCTGGCAGGGGGGTTGGACTAGATGATCTCCAGAGGTCCCTTCCAACCCTGACCATTCTGTGATTCTGTGAACTGGGACATTCAGCATGTCCCCGACAAGGGGGATGACTCCTTACAGACAAGCGCCTGCAAGAAGGTCCCTGTGCCTGGCGCATCTGGTGGGGCAGAACCAGCAGTGCCTCAACACAAGGGCCAGGGGCTGCAGAACAAAGCTTTGTGTGGGAGAGCCTTCCTCTTGCTCTCAACGAGGGTCTCCCACCGTGTTTTTGGCAAGAAAGCTCTCCCAGCTGCCACAGCGCTCGGAGCGGTGCGGGTTCCGCAGAGACACCCGCGGCACCCCGCTGCACACGCATCCTGCCGGCGCAGCAAAGCTTCTCGTTTCGCTGTTTTGGGGAAAGCCGGTTGCCGCTCGATGCACAGGACGTGGAGCGTCGGGCTCAGCGAATGTCGAACACCTGAGACCCCGGCTCAAGTGTCACGTTAGGGAGAAAGCCGGGTCGGCGAGCAGTAGCTGCACGGCACACAGCTTCCTCTCGCCCGCAGGAAGGAGGTTGGGTACCAGCTGCTAAGCAAGAAAGCAAGTGGAAAACTATGACCTATAGGAAACTATGTGAGGCACGTCTGGTCTCTGAAGGCTACAGATGAGCTGGCGATACCAACACTGCAAACAGATGCTAAATTGATTGGAAATTATTTTGGCGGAAAGCCATAGCTGGAGCAGGAGCCCTGGTACGAAGACAAATTGATGCAAAATGCATTTCGAAGTCTCGGATCTGTTTGATTTTGAGAAAACAGTGACCCGTTCTCTCTTTGACATTGCTGCAGGGCTTTGCACAGGCCACACACCAGTGCATCTTGCCAAAAGCAGTGAGCTACACAGTTAGAAAGCAGCCAAATGCTGCTGGTTGGCACCAGGACCCATTGGGGGCCCTGACAGGGAAGCAGCATCTCAGGGACTCCTTGACCGACAGCTCTGGAAGGACACGAGTATCACCAATTTCAGCTCCTCCTGCTGCCGGCAAAAAATCCAGCACTAATGACGATGCCTTGCTAAAGCAGTGGGTAAACAGCAAAAGATCCTGGAGAAATTTTAACAAATCTTGCAAGCCGAAACACCAGCCAAGTTAGTACAGGCTGGTAAAATGTGAAGGTCAGGGGAATGCAAGAACACAGTGAAACTTGGGAAAGCCTTTTTCCTTAATCCTCAAAGTCAGGGGGAGTGATCTGAGAAGCCGTCACTGCAGATCCTCTGGGAACCATCCTCTCATGGGACAGGGGACAACTTAGAAAGCTGGAAGCTTTCTAAGGCTGATGTGTTGGGGTTTTTTTAATGATAACACAGAAGAAACAAAACTAAAATCTGTGTTAAGCACAGAAGGAGAGGAATAAATATCTGTTAATTAAGAAATATATGGCCCCATATTCTGCATTTCAATAGCTTTGCATTTCCCATAGGGCAGCAAAACTGCACGCCAGCCCCTCGCTGCCCGCAGCGTGGCAGGGTTCCCAGCTGGGCTAAAAGCAAGCAACCCAGAAAAGGTTTCACTCTGACTGGTTCCATTAGGCAAAGCTTTGGTGCTGTGAGCTTGCGTTGCCTTTCCCGCTCAACTTCAGAAAACATAGTCTTTTTCCACACAGGAGAAGCCTAAGAAAAAATTGTTTACGGATAATTTGGTCATTGTTGAATCTTTAATGTGTCCTCTTTGAGCTTCCCATTTTAACAGCAGCACCCGTGTGTTCCTGTAAACGCCACACGTTCAGCACACCATTTTTTATTTTGAACCACAGATCTAGATTCCTCTAGGGACAGGGGTGGGGACAGGAATTTAGCAGCCGCTATCACAGCCCATGACCTTTACTAACAAACATCACAAACTCTGTCAAAGCTTTAGCTGGGGCTCTTCCTGCAGTTCATCTGGGATCCCTTAATGGCAACAGATTTGCTTTTTTTAACCAGCAGAGGCTGTGTTGAGGAGACACTTGCCTGGGAGATATCTTTTTGTGCATGGGGTTTCTACTAGCACACGTCTGTGTTTGGCTATTTAGGAGAGCAGAGCATTTTACGGAGGTGACTCCAATGACTCATGCTGGCAGACAGTCCCTCCGTGTGGCCACAGACCTCCTCACCACAGCCACCACGTTCTGCTTTTCCTTTTAACGTCCGTCTTTGCATACATCCTCTTTGTTTTGGTGTGAAGACCTACCACTATCTAGTACAGCATAACACAGTAGAGATACTGACACCACAAGTGCTGACTCGGCATGGGACGGAGCTCTGCCCCAGCAGCAGCCCCGTCTCACCACGAAATGTAACAGCACGGCTTCGGAGAAGCTGTCGGCAGTGGAGTGAACTGGGCTCAGTGGTTCATTGTGGCACAGCTGACACTTCAGGAGAGCCACCAAAGCTATGTGCACCACGGCAGCTCATGCCGGTGGCACCCAGGCTCACCCACGTGCCAAGTTATGCTCACGGAAATAGGGCCAACACAGCACCTTAAGGGGACCTCTAAAAATAATAGAGACACAACTGTTGTTATTTAGCTGCACCACCACCAGAAAATGCCTCCGCCACTCGACAGATGGCAACAGCCAGGTGGAGGTCTAACAGAGGGACGTGCCCTTGCTATGGAGAGACAAATGGGTATCGGAGTTTGCTCAGGTCCATGCTGTGTTTATACAGAGAGAAAGAAAGGGAGAAAAAAGGGAGATGTTACACCCACATTAAGTAAGGAACACTAGTCTTCATCTGCATGTCAAGATGACCACACAGATTTCAAAGACTTCAGAAACTCCTACAGAAGAGATTCAAGTCCGGGCAAAAGGACATATAATACATGCAATTTTAAAATACAAATTCCCCTCCCACTGCCAGGCTGGCTTTTGGAACTACAGACTTCACATATTTGGACTGGCCAAGGACCCATAACCACATGCCAGACACAGCTTTTATTCTCGTAATCAAAACAGGCTCCATGTGTGTTAACATTCTTCTTACAAAGATACATACAGGTAGTTTCTATGAACCAGAAACATACTGTTTTCGACTGTTCACACAGTACCCAGAACAGATGCAGTCCTGAAGAGCACTTTAGACCCTCTATTGTAATAAAAGAAACAAAATCCATGCAAGGAGAAAGTGAGATTTTAAAACATGCTTATTTAAAATAAGTTTATTATAATGAAATAATATAAAAGTCTGACAAAGGTCTTAACAATGCTCCAAAAGAAGAGACAGACGCTGTATGATTTGAGAGATGATGCTGACCGGAAACTTTGAAGTATTTCAAGACTGAACTGCTTACACCAGCACAATTTGTGCAATGCTTCCACTGGAAGGGGTGATTCTGGGGGCATGAAGAAGCCCTTAGAATTAAGTAAATTTAAAGTGTGAGGCAATATACCTTCTCTTCATTTTACATGTATTTCAGCATGTATGTAATGTAGTTTGGCATGTGTAAGTAAGGCTTGCAGGAAGCTCTACTTGACATTGACAAAGTGTATGCCCAAAATTGGCTCAAAAAAAAAGAAAGAAAATAGTAAAAGGAAACCATGAAAGCAAGCTGCTTTGGTTTTCAGTTTAGTCACCATATTCTGGAATGCAATTTACTTGTTAAGTTTAGTTTCAAGTAGACATAAATCTCAAACTTTCAAGATGGCTTTAAATAAAATAATTAAAGAGTAAGTTTTGGACCCCCTGAATGCTGCAATGCAAAATAAACAAACAATGTTAAGCAAAAATCAGGATATGAAAACAAGGAAATTTCATATATTAAAAAAAAACAAACCCAAACAACCTTTAGCACAACTGGAGCATTTAGGGGGAGAAATAATATACCAAGAAAGGGATATTAAAAATGATAGTCAAAGACCACATTTTGAAGAAGCGCATGCCAGTGGAAGGATGAGCGTGTGTTTAAGTGAAGCATATATGTGCCTATGTTCTAACTTCAAAGCAAGTGCTTAAATCCTTGTCTGAACTGTGAGCAGGATCAGCTACTGCCTGGGCTTGCTCAGAGCCAGTAAGTGCGCTATGATACCCCTCTGCACAAGGGCGATTTTATATTGCTTGGAACATGCAGTAGTTTGCAGGGTTTGTTCACCGAGGGGCTACAAAAGGTAGCAAAGAGGCAGGAATTCAGTTATTCCTGTGCCCCCCCCCCCTTTTTTTTTTAATCAGTGCTATACAGGCAAGAGAAAAGAAATAAGTCAAAAAAAAAAATTCCTGTGCTTTCACTCAAAAGAGGTAGAACTGCCAATTTGGAAGTGTCCTGATTTAAATTTCATCAGTGAAATTAAAAGTTCAAAGTGGTGTGGTTTTCCTGGCAAAATATGTCAAACCAAGGAGAAACTTCAGACAAAAGAAGAACATTCTCCATCTGACTGTATGTTTGGTTGCCTGTCAAAGAAGTCAGGTCCGATTTTCCAAGTTTACATTTTTATCACTTATAAAATTTCCTGCTTTGTGCTCTTATAGAAAGATGCTTCAACTTGACCGCAATGGCTCTGGCAGCAAAGAAGTTGAGGATGGAAGGAAAGGAAGGGGTTGTGACCAGGTAAGGGAAGACAGAAAGACAGCCACATAGGAACATATTAATGATCTCCTGGTGTCTAAAAGGCATTTTAGGGTTCCCCAAAGCTTTTCACAAAAGCTGAATTGATAATGAAAAGAAAGGGTTAGAAGGTCCAGCATATGGACATACGTAGCGCTGTTTTCTATAATGGTCCACATCCCTTTGCCAAAGCACACTGCAAACAGGAGCACATTTTGGGCACACTTTTTATACGTCCAGCCAACCAAGTGACACTTTTCAAACTATGAAACATTTTTAAAGCAAACAGCTGTAACCTAAACCCTGATGATGCTGTACAAAAAGCTTGTTAGTGAAGGTATATGGCCCTTAACTTTAAGTGCATCTGTTAAAGGGAGACCCATATTACAACAGTGTCAAGATGGGATGTTTCAATGACTCCTTAAGTTTACACTAAAGCACTTGAGTATCCACTTCATATTATACAATTGTAATGTCACAGAACTTCATTATGCAACTGAGTATGATGTCTTAAAATAGCAGAGGGGGCTCCAGAACACAGTTTGTCTCAAAAAAACAACAACAAAATAAATAAAATAAATAAAAGCCTCCCATTGCTAAGCAGAACTCGACTGAAATTATTTGAGAGCTCTGCTCTAATGCCAATGGCACTATATTACAAAGATGTGTGTATGATCTCTATTCAAATATGCTGACAGCCATTATTCAGTACTAGAGAGCACTTCTATCAGATTGCTTTGGGATTTACCATGTCTCAGCAAGGATGCGCACTGGATAGACACTGTCAGTGTCATACGCTGTATCAGAGTTCTACGCTCAGCTATACTAATTTCACAAAAAGCAGCCCTGCTCCCCTAGGGTAAGGCTGTGATTACTCTTATTTTGCCATGGCTAAGTAAAATCCCTGAGAATATGCAACTGTTAGACATTGAAAGAAACGGCCGAAAGCATTTCTAAAGGAAAGGGACGCAAAACTTCAGACTAGTGCGGTTTAAGAAACCAAAGCAGTTCATGTAAAGTATACAGAGCAAGGGTGCTGTTATCTAAGAGTCACGTGGACCTCTATCAGTATCCAGGTCAGTTGTTCATAAATGTCAGCCATTAAAAAAACAAAACAACCCTAACCAATCAACAAAACAAACAAATCAAACAGAAAACACCGACCTTCTCTCCAATTCTAATTTTGAAGGCCAAAAGTTAATTGCTTGTTCTCTATGATTATTAAAAATCAAAAGCAGTCCTCTCTGCTTGCCAAACTGACATCACAAGTAAAGAAGTGCATTGTCTAGCAGTGTATTTGTTTCCACTTGGTCACCTGGTCTATTGCTTCCTTAGAGGTATAACTTGGGAGTTTGGCTCTGCAACATGCTGCATGGGTTTCTTTCTCAGTCGGTGGTTTGACTGGAAAGACAGCATTTGTTAGTCGTAGGAGTGCTCAACGCCCTGCAACAGCGGTGCACGGTGAAGTACAAGTTTTGAAGGTTAAGGAGACCTTGCTCAATTCCATTCTCTACAAGTCCCCCATTTAACAACAACCACAAAGGGGTCATCTGAAGCCACAGTTTCCTAAGAACGTTCTCAGAAAGACCACCTTCACAGAGACGAGCAAGACAAGCAAGCCTGCTCTGAGGCAGGATGCCACGCTGATTAGAGGATATACAGCGTGGACCACTCTCTATTTGTTAGAAGAAAGAAGAATGGTACAAGTTACTAATTGCTAAAGCTAACGGCCCAATTAAGCTGTTAAGTTCTCCGCTTACAAAATAAAGCCTCCTTACTTTCTGCATCAAACGCTGGGTCTGATGCACTACTAACAAACCAGTGGTTCTCCTGCTAGTTAAAAAACAAAACAAAACCAAACCAAACAAACAGGAAACCCAAAAATAACTCTAAAACTAAGTGCTGAATACACTTTTCTGCTACTGGAAAAGCTTAGAACAAAAAGGGAAGTCAATTTTCATCATAATCTCAAAGTTAATTTCTTCCTGCCCTTCCCATACCCCCGGCTGATATTTTGTGGAAATGTGGTCTCCGTTACCTTCCCAGAGCATTCAGCTAAGAATTATTACAGCAAAGTTTCCCACATAATAGCCGAAAACCTTGAGGAAACCACACAGGGTGGAGAGTTGGTTGTTCTGCTGCCGGGGTGGTTTCTTTGCATTCATGCTTACAAGAAGCAGACAGCCAAATCCCAAAGGCTCTCTGCTTCATTTTGAGCACTGCAAGTAGTGAAATAATTGAATGGAGCTTTGGTCAAAAGTTTTGACTTTGTACTCAAACATAAACATATACTACTTAAATTAAGAAAACCCAAAAACCTAAAACTCCCACATCCTTCTGATTCCTCTTGGTGTATGTAGGAAATACAGACAGGCACAGCTCAGAGAAGATGACAGAACATGAAAGACACACTGTTTAAATGTCTAATTACAGTTCTAGTATCTTGCTTTATACACCAAATGTGACATTTGGTCTTTTCTTCAAGCATCATATGCTCTTCTTAAAGCTCACAACGCTAGGCTCTTCAGAGAGGATCAAGTATTTGGTGTGCAGAGAAGCTCCCGTCGCAGAGCGACGCAGGGCAGCAGGCCTGCCGTACATTCATTTTACTGGACAATGTGGTTTTTAGCCTAGCAAAAGCCAGTGCTTCTCCTGGGAGTATGGCGACACTGAAATTTCTCCTGTATTTATGAAGATTTACTAATTCCAAGTACCTCATTAGCAGTCTTCTCTCCTCCTGCGCATGAGTTAAACTCAACCCTTTGCAAAAAGCCATCTGAAGCCGTAGGTCACCACTGAGAGACCCGCGTATGCCTTGAATGGGCAGTCAGTAATTCATAAACAGCCTTCTAGTCATCAGCACAACTAGGAATTTTGTCCTTAACCATATCACTAGCTAAAAGGACTTTCTTTATTGGTTTTAATAGCAACAGTATTAGGGAGCACATTTTTATCTGTATCAGCAAAATGGGGAAAAAGGGCAAATCTTACTGTCTTAATTTCCAGTCACTTCTACATCATTTCAGATTTTCAGGTTTGTAATTCACCCAACGTGTCATGGCTCCGTGACAAATTCTAGCTTCTCCTATGCTTTACTCATTTCATGTCCACTTTCATGAAGTCTCTGCCCATAATGGCAGCCTAGGAAGGATTTTAATAAAATCTGTTTTTTAAACTGCTAGCTTTATTCAATTTAAAAGCAAATATTATGTTTTTGTGTGAATTCGTTTTAAGAAAATCCTAAACCCACCAAAACCTTAATAAACCAGGATGATGGACATGATCTTCAATTGCTTGAGTAAAGCACTGTTGCAATTAGCTGGGCTCTGCCAGTGTGTGCCACCAAATTTCTTGTGTCCCACTGGCAGGAACTGACAGGGAGAACGTGGCACATACTGGGAGCTGATCAGGGAACACGACCCCAGTTTCAAAGGCTGGTTCCTGGGGAAGCTCAGCCCACCAACCACATATGCTTTGTGGCAAAGGTCTCTGTAATATTTGGGGAGGTGCCGCATTAAAAAGCTTCAACCCAAATTAAGGGGCAAATGCACCGCGTACCAAAGTAACAATAAATCTCACTACCTCTGCCCTCCTACACCGCCGCAGGGAGTGGGCAGAGGGCATGGGAGAGCTAGAGTCAGCTTGTCCATCCTGACATCCTGACTGCTCCACTGCACGTGCAGCTCTCTCCCAAGGTATGGGAGCAAAGGCCAAATTCTGCTCTGTTACTTTTACAAGGTGAAGAGAAGAGGGAGTGCACAGGCAGGAGAGAAACAGTCAAAAACATTCATCACAAACATAGTTATGACCCAAAGACAAACAGTACCTCTGCATTTAAACACAAAACGAGGGTTAACAAAAAATAAAAATCATACATACCCTTCCCCAAAAACACTCACAACACCCTTCCCACCTGAAAAGATACAACAAACAGAAACGATGTCCAAAAAAACCCAAACCAAAAGAAATCTTTGTTAACAGACACAGTCCCTGAAGTTTTAAGACACGGTCTTGCTGTAGTCATACCACCTCATCTGACTCCAAACCATGTACTTCATAGAGAGTGTCCAAGATATTTAGCTGCTTTTCCATGGCTGGTAAGTAAATGTTGAGGTCCCTCTGCATTCCTCTGTAAAATGTTTCTTCCTGAGGATCACACTCCTCTACAGACAGAGCTGCCACAAAGTCTTCGTACGTTGGAGCTGCCCTTAAAGCTAACTGGGAGAGACACCAAAGCTTTTAGATTTGCAAAATAGAACAGGAAAACAAACCAAACTAAAGCCACGAAAAACTTCTAAGACATCCCTCTTCACACTTAGATTGCATAGCTTTAATGTATTTATGCATATGTGCACATGTTAAGATCTTTAACTGACAAGGAGGCTAATATATATATATATTATCTCTGTGTAGATCCCCCGTTTAAGACATGTTCAGAAAGGTCTGGTTTTTAGGAAGTGAATCAAATACAAACCCTAAATAAAGTACAGTTTTTTAGGGGAGCTCCCAACCCAGTGTCACACACTTCAGCAGTGAAGTCCCATCCTCAAAACAGTCTTTAGAAAGCTTTCCCCAACATTTTTGTTTCTCCCAGTCAAAAGCTCTGTCATGATTGCCTGGACGACGCCCTTCTTTTTTCCTTTTCTAATTTCAGTGATAATTTCCAGTGACAGACACGAGGGGGAGCTGCTAGACTGGCCAAAAATAAACCCTTTCCTCTGGCCAATATATTCTACTTTAACTACTTGACACGTTCTGCACTAACCCATCTTGAATGCTCACATCCAAAGACAGATCAATCCTCAAAAAAAACAACCTAAACCCCTCATTCTTCATTTAATAACACTGTGAGACTGTGCTGAAAAACACATAATGAAAAAAAATGCACATGCAAGCATGAGCCATCTGTTTTGGCTCCAGAAAGCAGGTTCCACCCTGGAAGCCCAATACTGAATTCAGCGATAGCCACAGTCCTCACCCAGAAAATACGGTCTGACAAGGGAATCTATTCGTTTTGATGCTTACAATTTTAACATGGTATATTAATTACACGCAACATAAGATCACGTTAACAATAACCCCAGCTCTGTCAGCAACCAAGATAAATACTTACTGCAAAGACCCCGCGGACAACCCAACCGTGGTGCTGCCGTAATGTCTTTCCATAAGCATTGTCTTAAAGGAAGGAAAAAAAAAAAGAAAAATCATTCAAGAGACAGATGTATGGCAGTTTTAAGTTTGCATCACAAAGAGAACTTAAGAGCTTGCAAAAGACTATTTAAGGATATATTTTTGCCACTGGATGGAAATAATGGCTGTTTCTGAGCACCAAAGTTATGACTGAAAGGAGATGACAGATTTGGGATTTCTGCATCAAGGTCTCTGCTCTGCTGTCAAATCTCCTTCAACTCATCCACGGCAAGTAAGTATTCTAACAGACAGTAAGGCAAATGTAATTTTTATTTGACTAGCTGTGCTTCAACACTAACACTTCTGCTATCTAGTTCCCAGTTCAGTGCAAGTCTGAGAAAATAATACATGGGGTGAAACAATCCTGCAACCTGATGGTTAGCCAGCCTCAGTCGAGGTGGTTAGCTCAGGCACTAACCAAGAACTCTCTCTTTACATCTGAGGGTCAAGTCTCGAGGGTCACTGGAACAGAAAGCACCAGGCCCTTATTAAAATAATCCTCAGAATCTCTATTGTGAGTGCCCCTGAGTGTAGCCTTTGATGAAGGCCCTTATTATGTTCCTAGATGGCTCCACTTTCATATACAAAGTTTTCTATATACAAAGCCTTCAAAATCTTTGAGCCTTATCCCAGGCTTGGTTTGTCACTGTTGTCATTTCATACCCTTGTCCTTCCGTTAAATTTTAAAGTATCTGCCATTGTATTATACTTTGCCTGAGCTGTTCACCTTGAAGAAAGAGAACCTCTACATTTAGCTTCTTTAGGATATTTGCTCAAAAGACTGCAGACAGTTATTATTGGAACAGTGTAAAAAGTCAGTAAAACACAGCCACAAGTTTTGCTGTACTCCTCATCTATCAGTCTAATGACTGGGGAATGCAGCTTTTCTATCTTTACAGTAGGAGTGAGAATCTATGAGAAAAGTATACAGTTGTAAGAGCAACGAAATACGGAGAAAAAGACTATTGTGTAAGCAAACAGGACTGACAAGACTATGACAAGTCTACTTATCAGCAAATATAGTGGACGTTAAAAACACCAGAAGTTGAAAAGTTTGCTTAGATTTAAATCCCAAGTAAAGATGAATCCTGTTAGAAAGCTGTTTATTCCTCAGAAGATCATAAGAACTGATGGATATTCCATTTTTTATTTTCATTTCATTAGCTTGACATCTGAGGTTGTGGAAGGAGAACATATACCCGATCTTTACTTGAGATGCAAATAGCACAGTAACTCCTAAATAAGAAACTGTAACAGTAAACCAAAGCTGCACTGGTGGTACAGATATGGAAGAGCTTTTCAGGGGAGAAAAGGAAGGAAGAAGTGAGAAAAACCCAGCAGCATGGCTCTGCTGCAGACACAGAGCAATTCAAGAAGTAATTCAGTGCTGAAGCCTTCAGACTCAGAAGGTCAAATAAGTGCCTTGACTTTCTGTGGTTTTAATATCCACATCTGGTAGCAGTGTATTTACAGTACCACTTCCAAGAGCTGCTTACATACTTCAGTCGAGTAGTCCTTTTTACTAATCCTATAGGACAACTGCTTAGCTGTTTAAAAGAAGCTAAAAAAAAAAGCTTTAAAAACAACCCTGGTTTAAAGCTGTTTTAAAGGATTATCATAACATTAGACTGCATTCATATAGAGGTTCTTACTCAGAAATAACCAAGTCAAATCTAAGAGGGGTTTGTATTTTGTTTTATACTTGCTGTGGGCACTAGCCTGACTCAGTAAGTGTCAGAAATTGTGTACTTGGAAAAAATTCCTTTTTTTTTTTTCTGTTACAAACTCCTTTCTAACTGATACAGGCAATTCACAGCCATACTGGCAAAGAGGTGATTTCAAAGAGTGATGACCAGTCTCACAAGGAACAGCAACTATAAATTTGGGAGCACTCTCGCTGCAAACCCGTAGAAAAAATGGAATGAGACAAAGCCCTTTTTTCCCTAAGATATGACTGTCTCCCCTGCCAAAAGTATGCCAATTAAATGAATCTTTATCTGCTATTAATTCCACATTGACCACTTATCTAGTAATCTGCCTGAATCAGCCATTTTCAGAATCCGCGATTTTCAAAAAAGTTATGTCTTGGAGATTACTTGCATCATTAGTCACTGAAGAAAAGAAAACACAGGTTCTAAACAAGGAGGAAAATAGCCAAGTATGTAAATTCAGAAGCAGACGAAGAATAAAGCAACTGGCACTTACTCAGAGCTGTTTGGATATTCTTTTCCCCATTCTTCACTTCTGTCAAAAACCCTTTCAAGAACTTTAAGCCTCTGTCAGGATGAACCCACAAAATAAAAAGAAACCATGTTTATAATAAAGTAACCCAAAGTTTAACAAATCCCCCAAAGTTGCAATACAACTCAGAAGTGCAATAAAACTCAGAATTAAGGTGCCATTTTCAATGTAAATAAAAAAAAAAAATGCAGCCGCCGCCTCCTCCAGCCTCTCTCCTAGCCCAAGGAAAAACACTTTGCTAAAACATTTCTGCTGCAGCCTGAAATCACCTGCTTGATGTTCTGGCCCAGCCGGATCAGTCACTCACTGTAACTTCACTTTTATGGGAAAAAAAGGTTGCCTACAATCACTCTTTCAGGCCTTTTGGCAAAGTTATGGTGATACAACCACAAACGACACATTAATCTTGAACCTAGCCAGTTTGGATTGGTGGAGCCTGTGGAAAGTTTTGCTCCATGTACCTAAGCTTGCACTGGTGAAAGGCCCCTCATTCCACCGTAGCGTTTCATAGTGTAAGTAGATACGAGGCCGTTACCTTTTCAGCCACAGGAGAGCCTCTGTAGCAGAGTTTCTAACTTGTGCTACACCGGCATTCACTTCGTGGAGCACTATCTTCTGAAGGGTATCAAACTCTTCTTTGTTGGTTATAAATTTCTGGTTTATTTTCTGGAGGAAAAACAAGAGGCAAAGCTTTAGGCTTTTAAGACCAAACCGTGGCCTGTCCTACAAATACCACCTATTTACCAGGACTCTTCCCTGCAAAGGGAGACCACAGATCCCCATGGCACGGCTGCCCTGCCACGCTGGGCATGTCTTCCCAGGGCACAACCCCAGACACATCTGGCTAGCCATCTGGCTAACACAACCCAAAAAAGAAAAGCACCTCAGTCAAAGATTTACATGGACCCTACCATTTGCTGTCTGACAAAATGCTTTAGGTTCACGACATCTTCCACAACGGTGGAAAGGAGTTAACTCAACCTGCTCTTTGAGCAAAGTCCCATTTGCTCCAAGCTTCAAGTACAAGCAAGATCACCTTCTGACAACTGTTAAGCTGCAAATTCTCAATTACACTTTGCAGTCATTGGCATGGTTAAGCTTTTCACTTATTCTGAAGTTTGTTATACACAGCTCTTCACAAAAATAAAAGGGAAAATGAGGCAGTTAAACAGCGTCATCTTCTACATTAAAGGAGCAGCTGCCTATCACTTGACAATAAATATTCAATTTTATTTTTTTTTAAATAGCATTCTTCCCTCTTGCTATTTTCAGTCTTTCAGTAGCTACAGCTACCTCCAGCAAGATAAGTGCCTATCTGCCTTACTTTGCACCAAACAAGTCTGAATGTACGCAATGTTCCTTATCACACACTCAGCAGATATGTTTTGCTTTTCTTTTTTTCTCTTGAAAGAAAAGCTGTGAAGAGTCTCAACTATGAATACATCTTGTCTCACAAGTAGCACTTCAAACATTTTCAGACTTGGAACTGGAAGGACTGTCAGAATGAGAACTGAAGCTGCAGGGTCTGCCCCAACCTGCTGTGAAGCTCCTTCTTAACACATTAATTTGCTCGTATTTTTTTGAGGAAAGGGTTCCCCCCACCCCGGTTTGTTTTACAGTCTAAAGTCAATATTGCTACCATCGCATCATGACTTACAACCTATTCAGCTCAGAAACAGTCATACTCATTAGGTGTAACAGATGTTTTACTTGGCAGTCAGTCAAGTATTTTATAAGTTTGTGCACAACAGCTGGATTTATTAAACACAGCATGTACTGTAAGAACAGAATTAGGAGCATTTCATCATTCTGATCTGACAGATGGTAACATAAAATATTAAATAGCCTTCCAGTATTGACTCCTACCACAAAGATTCTTGAGCTTTAGTACATAAAATAGATATTTTGTTTAAAAAAAAAAAAAATCAGTGTTAGAAATAGGCTGTTACCTTGATGTTACCTACAAAATCCATTTTAACAGGAGCAAACACAGTTGGTCCCAGCTTGTCTAGAAAAAAAAAAAAAGCCATATTTTAAAATTGAGTCTTTTTCCAGTCCTCATGTCTTAGTAACAATTAAAATCATTTACTCTCTTAACAATCCTTCTAAATGGCAGGAGAATACTAAATGAATGACGTAAACCAAAGTCTGTCTTTGGTGTAGAACCAATCCACCCCAGTTGGTACAAGTGTTAAAATACACCGACCTATAATTTGGAAGTCTTCAAAAGGGCGCATGCTTACGGGGTCCTCCCATCTGCTGGTAGATTCGGGGGCCAAGCAGGTGGGGGGCTGCACTAGCTGGAGACAGAAGTCTTGGGAAAAATCAAATAGCAGCAACAGCTAGGACAGCTGATGGTGCGCTGTCAGCAGTACTAGACACGCAAGGCATTCCACACTGTTCTTTTGAGGGCAAGAAATTGCTGTTCCAGATATACCCATAAATTTCCAGACAGCTTATACATGGCTCCCATCTAAATGAGAGCCGATCCTCTACAACGGCAAAAGAGTAAGAAACATCTGGTGGTACCAGTCAAATTGATTCTGCCGAGAGCAACTATTTCTACTACATCACTTAAGTGAAGAAACGAATTCTCCAAACCAACTGCTCCACCTTTTCTCACAGCTGGCAGCAGTCAAAAGCAGTCAGATGCACCCCCAGCATGAAAAGAGCGAGCTGCTTACCCAGAACGGGCACAATTGCATAACAGGACTCCAGAAACTCTTCTGTTGGTATGCCCTCCTCCTCCCGAAGTTCAATATCACTGAACCTGGTGTCCAGGACAAGCAGAGAAGATTGTTACCTTAACAACTCCTTTTGTCCAACTTCTAAAGGCAAAATGACATTTCATGCCTACTTCACTTGCATACAGGTGAAATTTATAGACATGGAACCACCAAAATGGCTTTTGTTTCACCAGGTGAAAATAAATGACTGCAGAAAATACACATTTGCTGGTGTGCAAGCAAGCACTGTAATTATAATAAAGGAAAAAACCTCCCACTCCACTCTGTACAGACAATTCTACAAAGGATACCTTCTTCATTTACTGTGCTGGAGGCAGTCTTGTTAAATAATCTCAGCAAATACAGCTTTACAGACAGAACAGTCTTAAAAATGAGTCAATTAAAGGCTTAAAGTTTCAATACTCCTTGTAATTTACGTATGCAACATATACTACCTATTGCTCATGACACTGAAGAAGGTAGGAGAATCATTTTCATTTCTGTCTTCCTCACACAGGGTCAATCCACTTAAAGAATTCATTTCCGACTGCAGCAACTTGTGAGCACCAAAGCTTTCTACGGCTTGCAGCTTGTTCTCTCCATCTTCTTTAATGCCTTACATTTATAGGAAACAGAAGAAAAACAAAAATAGAAGAAGAAAATGGACACCCCCCCATATTGTTATTCCTGTTCCTTAAGACATGTTCTATTTGAAGGAAGGCACTTGGATATCCGGATCATGCAAGTTTAAAAGCTTTCCCTGCCAGCACCATGACTCTCACCACAGTTCCCCCGCTGTCCGGTGCTCAGACCACCTTTCACCCAGTCCCCTCCCCATTTCTTTAAACCATACAGACCAAGCAGCAGGCTCCAATGCAGGTGAGCCCGGCCGTCCTCAGCGAGGACAGCCTTATTAGAGAAGAGCATTGAAGAAGCGATTGGGTGCAGCAGGGAGGAGACTCGTCTCCTTGAAAGAAAGATTACTTCTGACACGGCTGTAACTTCCCCTGTGCTGATAAAGTGGCACAGTGCATTTACAAAAGCAAAATAATAACAGTGACTTGTTTGCTCCTTCTGATAAGTAAGTAAACTGGCAGCTCAAATGGGTACTGCTATGATATCAAAAGGCTGCTACATTCTCCCCGATTTCTATGAGTAACTTTAAAGTTTCCCAGAAGAACCAGTTGCCTCTTCCCCTCTGTAGTCTATTTTATTTCTTCTTCATTGTCAAGTGTATCTGTTTCATATAAACATTACATGAGCACCTCCGAAGGAAGTCAAAGTCTTAGACAACCAAAGAAAGGTCACATCCCATGCATGGCAAGACCTTCTGACCTCATGGACAACTGCAGAGAACAAGTCAAGAAGCAAAAATTATATATTCACACCATCTGCAGTGTAAAAGCCATGGCTACAGCACATCTTGCTGCCACACTGTCAAACTAACATCCAAGATTTCCCAGGGAACCTGTCTCTCCAGGAAAGGAATACTTTCAAATGCCACTGAGGATTTATAGACCTGAAGCAGAACTGAGCTTCTGGCTGAAGGGATCAAGCTGCAAGGAACTCAATTCCTCCAAGTGAAGTCTGAAAACAAACTTGCAGCTTTCCCTATTACTTGCAGAACCACTGACTAATCCTGGTGCTGGGTGAAAAAAGAACCACTCGCACCTGGTAACAGCAATAAGACTTCAGCCTTTCTCCTCGGGGCAGAAGAAAATGGCCTCAGCTATCACTGACTGTGCCTCATTCACAAGCAAAGTGACTCTGCTAAGGATGTAGAGTTTGAGGGATGTCACTGATCTGTCCTTCACCAAGACACATGGGCCGGTGAGTAGAGACAGCCTGAGTCCACAGTGACTCCACAGGAGTGCCATGCATAAAGCCTGGAGTCCTCTGAAACTTCAAAACTCAAACACCGTAAACCCTAAATGACAAACACAAATTTCTTATGGGACTTAAATGCTTGAGTGTTTTTAAAGATTGACTGCTCTTAATAAAGGAGAAAGGGAAGAAAGAGTATCTGAGACAGTGCAGAGGTCCTGGGCTCGCAGGGAGCACTCAAAACCAGCTGTGGGCAAGACAGAGCCCCAGGCTGGCTGGCTCAGCCCATCCCATATGGATGGCACTGCGCATCCTACTCCACCCCATACTGCCAGCAAAACTCTGCAACTCAGATGTGCAAACCCAAAAGGGAGTAGGCTTCTCTCTTTTTTGCACAGGAACAACCTCAGTAGCTAAATGATACCAACACCCTGACTTGAATTAGTTTGACTTCCTCGCTTTAGCACTGTATTCTTGAGGTATTATGCTAAATGGTAACACATGCATGTTATTCTGCAGGGAATACTACACAACACCAGTTACAGACATGGGAAAAACTCCAAAGAGAACCCACGTAAGAGCAAAATAACCACGTTCATTAACTTGGGCTTAAAAACTTCAGCCGATTCACTGACTGCATATGTAGGTTTTGGAATAATAGCCAGGCAGAGAAAGCTACTGTTCAAGAACGATACGGTCCATTCAACAGGAGGAGCAGAAATCATACATTACTTGTATAGACTTATCCAAATGAAGTTCAGCTGACCTTAACAAGATAGTTATGTTGGATGGAATTTTATACTGAATTAGTTCAACAGCGTTTTACTAAAGTCACACACAAATCTCAGTTTCATGGTATTGCTAAGGTAATGGAAGAAATAAGGTGCTTTCTAGTATACTCTTAGTTGCAGAAAAGGGGTTAATTTTCCATAGAGATTTGTCAGAGCGATCAAGAGCAACTACAAGGTCAATCCCTCCGAGACAGGCACACAAAGCTTCAATGCCCCCCTTCTGACAGCGCAGCCCTACATACTAGTGGAGGTGCCGGCATTCCCAGCGGAGGGCCTCTGGGAATAACGTGTCTGTCCACAGCGCAAGCAGTGCTCAAGCTCTGCCAGGCTGTATTGTTACGCACGTCAATCAGCATCTAGAGGAGCCTCCACTTGTCCAAAAAAGAATTTTTAATTTCCTTCCCCATTCAGTCCCAAGTTAGCTAACAAGGGCAGGAGCTATGCTGAGAAGACTTGCAAAGTGCAGATATCAGACTAAAATACACTGACATTCCCCCTCATGGGAAGCAAGGTATCAGCACTCTCACAGGCAGCCTACACCTCCCTCCATTTACACTTAAAGAGTAACGATCCTGGATAAAAAACGGTGCATATATTTACCCGCCAAATCCTCTCCTATGTGATCTTCAACAGAAACATCACTGCTCCCCTCATTTGTTGCCAGGTTTAAACATTCCAGACTTTTAATAAAGGTTTGCTCTTGATGGTTAATTTCTGCTTTTACAGAGCCATTTTCACAGGGGTTCAATTCCATCTGCCTGAAGAAAGGGAAAGAATAATGGTTAGCGTATAAAACATTGCTTGGTAAGCTTCTTCCTGTGAAAACACACAAATAACAATAACAGAAAAATAGTTGACAGAAATTATAGGCTATCACAGGCTGCTCTGAGCAAAAGAACTTGACTAAAATAATAAAAGGAATCAGGCCGCTCTTTGCAGCAAGTAGGATTAATGATTCAACCTCAGTTTGCAGAGTTTGAATATCTTTACAGTGACCTTTATTAAAAAGAGACATAATCAAAAAAATACGATTACAAAAAAAGAAAATCACAGGCAGGTACTGCAACTGAAAGAATATCCTCTCATTAGTACTTTAAAATATATAACCTTGCCACCTACTGCAAAAATCATAGCCTGCTCTCCATCAATGATTTTATGAGCTTGCGGAGTGGAACCTAAGACGGAGTAAAGAGCAGTGAAGTAGGTGAGAGCTGGCTGGTGACTGACCAGTAAGTCAGCAAGTGGATGGCGGAGAAAAATAAAAGGGAAAGGGCTGATAAAGAAGAGACAAGAAGTGGCATGAGCCAGCTAACTTTTGTTGCGCCTGCTTCCAAGTATGCAGCTCAGAGTAACACAATTCTGCTGCATCCAGTACTAGTAATATCAGAGTAAAAATATGGAAAGAACAGACACTACCAAAACCAGATTACAATGAGACTGACAGTAAAGACTTTTATTATACCTTTCCGTTGAGGTGTGACTGGACAAGACAGAGTGCTTTATCTGTAAGATAAATGGAGAGGAGGAATATTCTTTAAAGCAAGAAGACTGTATCATGCTTCTCAAACTTCACATTTTATTAAACCCTGGCTGGAGTCAGCAAAAAAAGCTGAAAAGCTAAGCATACGCTCACTAATTCTCTGACCTGGAAGCAGTATACAGACAAACACAAAAAAAGTTGCTGTGTTATTACATCATTAAAATAATGGGAGGAAAAAAAAAAAAAAAAGAAAACCAGGAGACTGCTTTCAGAAGTTAGCTAGCAAGTGCCAAGTGAGACGCCATACAGCATAGGGAAAAGAAGAAACAAGGCAGTGAGTTTTCTCTGCAATCGTGTCTTCTTTACTTAAGAAAATTTATGGAAAAACAGAAGAAACGTGAGGCTAGATATCATGAATGGTAATCTCACTTCCCAGATGCAGTGACACATACAGCTTCCTACATACAGCTTAATCTGCTGTTTGCTAGAGAGGCTCCAGTTTTGCGTACATAGCTGTGGATCCAGGATTCAAGAAAGTGCCCTTGTCATTAGAAAGGTAAGCTCACCAGCTCCTGTTAGCGCATTACCCCAGATCCAGTGCTGCAGCAGCTTAGAAGAGTAATAATTGCTATGAGCTCCCACAACGGACCGCCTTGCCATACAGCCAGGGTATTTTGAAACACCGCTGTCTGCAGCTGGATCAGGCCCTGAAAGTTAACGCTTAATAAGTTTCACCTACCATTAGAAGTTAAGAGATCGGTCACTGCTTATTGAAAAATGGCCCTACCTCACTTGCAAGACACAAGAAATAGCAGAGTATGTCCAGTGGAGGACTACCAGCTATAATATGGGTAAAAATGCACTCCCTACTTGTACAAATGTTACTTTACAAAAGGGCACCTTACCATCCATGCCAAGACTGAGAGAAAAGTATATTGGCCAATATTTACCTTGTTTGTTCTGAGAACTGCTAAATGTGGGGATCCAGGCGGGGTCTGATGCAATAACTCAGAAGTGAAGGCAGTATTTGCAATCTGCATACATTCTTCAAGAGTCTTCAGGAAGGTGTCACAGGTTGATTTTAACAGAGCTCCCATATCAATCCCGCTCTGTGGGAAGAAATCAATTGGAAGACATGGACTCACCCACAGAAGATCAACCTGGAGCAACTAATGTCTACAAAGCCCACAACCGCTACAGTCATGACTTCTGTTTAACATGAATTAAAATGCAACGTGTCAGCTGCTCAGAGAATTGGTATCACATATTACTGGGGCTATGCCCCCTCACAGCATTACCACTCCTCAGCCTCTCACTACAACACGCTCAGTATCCTTACATTTTAAAAGCGATGCCCCTTAGTTACTTATTTCTGGTATTAAAAATGTATTAAATACTAAGCCTTGATGTATTCAACAATGGCATTCCAGAAGACACCACTGACAGGAGAAACAAAAAGTAAACAAATTAAATAGATACAGAATGATCTACAGATAGTAATTTCAAAAATCCCATGAACAAAAAATTACTGCAATTGAAAAAACAGGCAGAATGAAGTATCACATTGCCACAATCCTCTTCATCTCTGCAAAGTGCAGTTATTGATGCTGAAATGCTTTTAGCAATATATCTTTCCTGTTAAATAGCGGTAAGATCGGGGAAAGTGAGTTTTCACCCAGAAGCATGAACTATGAGCTGGATAAACATCACATTACTTGTTTGTTGTCAAAACCTGTGAGCTGCAAGTTCTAACAGCGCCTTTTAGTCATTTATACGCTACATCATTCTTCTGCGCTATCTGTTAATCCACCATAAACAGTTTATCAGGTATCTTTACAGAGATGGTTTGGACGTACAAACGATTAACCTTCAGGTGTTTTCCCTGCCTGCCCTGCACTTGAGGACCCATCTCTCCAGTGGGAGGCATCCTGGAACTCCACACCAGTTTCTCTAGCAAGTGACACGCATCCCTCTCCACAGGTTTCTCTCTCAAAGCAAGAGGCAGATCACTGTCATTAGGACACCCTTCTTAAATGAGGCTTCTTTAGTCAGGAAGATTTGCAAGGTTTGAAACTTTAACCTAAGTGAGGTTAATCAGGCAGTTTTTTTCTAGCAATTTTGTTTTTCTGTGGTCTGCGTTGTCTCTTGACCTTTTAAGGGTTTTGGTTGAGAACAGAAGAGAGCAGGATATTAATGACTCAGGGGCAGACAAATGTGCACTTCTTGCATGTTATCTTTTTATAACAAATCGTATGCTTTTTTGATCCACTACATACACACGATCACCTACAGAGATGTTATTATTTAGATCACAGATATATCTCTTCTTACTACTTGCTACCCCAACACAGGGAAAGTTATTTGCAACAATACAGTATTTAAACAAGAACTGTTGTGGGGGTACATTTCCCACAGGTTCTCTGCAGAGAGAGGGTGAGACATTAAGTAACTGTGAGTGAATACTACACTGGCTAACCAGAAGAATTCACAATGCTCCAGACTTCAGAGACTTGGTCTACACCAAAAACAGAGCTCTACCTCTGGTTCCGACACACCAGAAATGCTGGCTTCCTTCGTTTTATGCACTTGTTGAACAAGGAGGTTACAGTACAGTCTAAGTTCAGACATTTTAGTCTTCAAGGCTTCTGTGTTTTCAGTGAACTCTAAAAGTGAAACAAAAGAAGAGTCAAATTTATTGTATCCTTCTTGCAGTATACGATTTTGGAAAGTTGCTGAAAAAGTATTATCCATATGAGGTCACATGAGGTCAATCTAATTCAATCAATACTTCCTTATTTCAAAACATTCTCTATCAACTCAAAAAGATAAGCTGGATTGACCATAAATTATGCTTCTGACAGGTAAAATACTGTTTCATTATTTGCCATCATAGACAGGAACAGTGTGTTCCTAGACTTAGGATGCAGAGAAAAAGCAAGTACACAACACTTGACCTTAATGGGCCTTTTAAATAGGATGAGGCCCCTAAGTATTTTTTTTTTTCTTTTCACTAAGTAGTTTAAGGTGCAAACAATTACACTGCAAATTAAAAGATCAGGGTTCTGGGTAGAAAACACTGGAGGGAAAAGACACATCCTGTCCAACACAAAGGGATTAATTTAATATATATCTCTGAATCACAGAATGGTGGAGGGTGGAAGGGACCTCTGGAGATCAGCTAGTCCTAACTCCCCTGTTCAAAGCAGGCTCAGCCAGAGCAGGTTGCTCAGAGTCACGTCTATTTAGGTTTTGAACACTGCCAAGGACGGAGACTCCATAACCTCCCTGTGCAACCTGTTCCAGTGTTTCCTCTTCCTCACAATAGAAACATTTTTGCTTATGTCTCAGTGGAGCTGCTTGTATTTAAATTTATGCCCATTTCCTCTTGTCCATTCACTGAGGAAAGTCTGGCTCCATCTTCTTTTACGCTCTCCCATTAGATATTTCCTTTAATCATCTCAGTGGCCCTTTGCTGGACTCATTCCAGTATGTCCATATGTTTCTTGTACTAGAGATGCGAAACTGAGCAGACTAATCCAGATAGGGCTAACAGTCAATCTGAGATTTTTCAGAAGTAATTTTTTGACATTAGAGTCCCAGAATTACAAAATAAACTAATCTGTTGGTAAGACTAACATAATTTAGTTCTGTAAATATATCAGTAGCTTTTCACCCTGTGCTACTGTATGTCAGTTTACAGATATAACTTTGTTCTGCTTCTAGGCACTGCGCATCAGATCCCCACGTTGTGTAGGACCCTACAGTAGCGTCTTCTGCTCAGTTCTGACTCAGTTTGAATGGCAGATGCAAAGTCTGGTGAAGATGCACGTAAGGCTAAGAGGAAAAGTGATTCCTCACCTCAGGGAAAGGAAACGCCTGCTCCCCCTGCATTTGCTCAGGATCACTGATATATTAACAACAATTTGCTGTTTTCTCCACCTTCTGCATAGTCGTTGTGAAGTTGTGCAAGGTTAAGGCATGAGGTCCCACACCGACTCAAGAATAACACCACACTTGTAAGCAAGAGGGGTTTACACTGGGGTGAAAGCGAGATTGTTGGTGAAAGCAAAGATGTAAGTGAATTAATTTTCATAGCCTGACCATGATCAGATTTCAGCTTCCAAATACTAGTATGCACATTTAAAACCAACTGCAAACCTTTCTTTTCATTGCCAAGAGACTCTTGAAGTGCACAAGACCACCCAGTTAGAATATGAAAGGAAAGGGTCTGAGGAACTCCAAAGCTCAAGAGGCGCTGGTATGAGAGGCTGGCTCATCATACTAAGACGATTGCACAAGGTGGGGGTCTTACCTTCATGCACAGTCTGCATCCCAGTGACCCGTAGCCAGGAGCTACTCACCCCTCGTACTTACAGAACCCATCAGCATATGGTTCTCAAATGATTTATACATAGTATATTTTAAGGAAAAGCCAAAGTTTTTAAATCCCTGCACCAAGAGTTAACACCTGAGATTTCTAGCTGGAGTTCCCACATGGTTTGGCTTTTAGCAGCACCAAAGACCTGAAGCCCAGGTTGGACAGAGTTCAGGTATGGACTTTGTCATCTTTGTGTGTACATCTACTAGGGTAAGGGTGGAGAAATAAAAAGCAAACAGCGTGTGCCAGCAAAAGGGTGTTCTTGCCTTTTTCCTTCTGTGTCCTGCTGTCAGTCAGACAGGCTTTGGCAGTTCCTAGCGCAACCAGCCACTTTTGCCTTTCGACTGCATTTCTTGCCTTCAGATAGAAGTATTGTTCCCCTGGGATGATCAGGTCCATTCGTGTGTTATCTGCAGGATGAACTGGAAGCAACATAGATTTCAGACTGGTCCCTCAGCCCTTCCCAGCCCAACCAAATACCCCAACAGATATGTTAGGTGGCAGGTCAAACAGCAATGAAAGAGGAGGAATCTACAGCCCCAAACTTCTCTACAGCCATTTTACAACTTCTCTCCTGAGTTAGGGAATGGACAGGACACACATGTGTACAGCTGTGGGACAGAAGACTATGAAAGGCAGTTTTATGATCAGTACAGTATCATCTGGGAATCTTTGTGGAAAGGGCACCCTGTTCTGGCAAGCCTCTCCTTCTGGTTTCCTGCCCTCAACCTCAAAGATGTGTCAAGTAATCCAATATGAGTGAGAAGACCTAGTAGTTCAGTTTATTATTCATATTTCTAGCTTCAGCTTTGTGCCTATGAAGAGTCATTTGAAGCTGTGTGATCTTCCACCACAGCTCATGAAAACCAGTGACCCACCAGCATGTAGGATACCCATTATATTTGAGGCTTACAGCTCTCTTAACATTTTCAAAATACTATAGAATAAAAAATGGCATATAGATCCAGTTACTCAGTTACTACAAAAACATACCAAAGAAATCAAGACACAAAATAGCTCTTGTGACCCGAAATCTCATTTTAAATGCAACATTACTGGACAAACTTTGTGCAGCTAAGTGTTACTGTAGCTTAATTACCTTGAATTTCACACACGGCCATTTGGATGCTTCCCTTACAACCCTTCCAGGCATCTTCCTGAGAGTCATAATAGGAGAGGATGCCACCACAGAGAAGAAACCATCGAGGCTGCCAGCCTGAAAAACAAAACTGCAATTCTCAGTTACTTCTCTCCCAGCAATTCCACCAGCTCTCTCATTCAGGACTCGCTGCAAATAAGACCCCAAACATTCTCAGTCCCCCCAGGAAAATTAAACCCTTTGAAGTAGTAAGATTTGTGGACAGGTCTGGATGTTGTACACCACAACCTCTGCTTGCTGGCAGCTACATGTCCTTTCTGCAGGTAGCTGGACCACAGCAATATGTTCCTGATATGCCGTATGTCATCTTCAGTAGTTTTGCTAACACAGCACCACTGAATCGCTCTCTCTTCCAAAACTGCCTACCTTTTCAGCCCACCACCCCTCAATTCCTCCTATCACTCCTCAACGCACCTCTTTACTCTTTGCAAAAGGCACCCCAGCTGTCTTGGCTTACATGTCTGCCTCCCTTGCAGGAAGGGCTAGCCAAATTGTCTTTAAAAGCAATGGGCAAGAAACTCCTAAAAACCAAGGGAAGAGGGGGACAGAGGCAGATGCGTTGATTTCTAGACGCCATCTTTCAATGAAGCAGTTCTCAATAGCTCTTGAAACTCCTTTGCTGCCCACATAAAAAGTAGTCTCGAATTAATGACTTGCACTTCTGGATACCTTCCCAGAGAAACCAAAACACCAGGCTGGACCAAAACCAATAGTTCTGGGTACACTTTTGCCCACGCTGCTGCCCGACTTCAGAAGTAAATTACCCCTTTTGTTTTCTTCTTTTGGAAGTAATACCGCAGTATGAAAAGATATAAACAAACAAGACATGACAGCCGTCATTTATGTCTAATTAAAAACTAGAAGCTCATTAACTTAAGAAGAAATGAGGCAGCAACGTCACTGGTGGAAAGCAGCTTTTATTACTGAGCTGCAACAAGCTTCCCCGGCCAGGACCAACGGAGCGGGATACCGAAGGTCCCACACTGCGCCAGCAAACCATCTCTGGGGAAAAACACTTTGACAAAACGATGTGTGCCACACGGCTCCTCAGCATTTTTGCAGAGGGGCCTCACTTCTGCCGTCCCCTGTGCTGGGGCTCTGCCAACCAGCACAGCCCTGCAGGAGCCCAGCCTGGGCTTGGGCCGATATCGTGTTGGAGGAATGACTGCTCCTTACCAGCTGGGGACCGGTTTCTTAGGCTACTGCCGAAGCCAAGCCCAACCCAGCTGAAGGTTTGAAAGCCCTAAAGCCACAGGTTAATAGTAGGAGTATGGTTTGGGGTTTTTTGTTTGGTTGTTTGGTTTTTTTTTTCCAACAAGCAATACCACGACATCCGGGCCAACCTGGTCTATAGATTGCTGAACCTTGGGGGTGGCTAGAAAACAAATTAAACATAAATCCTTTTTCACACTTTTCCAGAGCTCTTCCTTTATTTCCTAGAAGAATATAAAAACATTATAAATGCCAAAGTAGTCTCAATACTTCTTTATTTGATATGAAGGGAAAAAAAAAATCATAGGAATGAGAATTAAAAAAAAAAGAAAACAGCAAGACTGATTTTTATTTGTCTTGCCACCAAAATAAAGAAACTATCCTAAAAGTCACTATTGATATGGAGGAACTCACGAAAAAAGGAGGTGATTGTTCAGCAGAGAGCAGCAGTTAATTGCTTCAGACACGCAATGGCACAGAACCAATCCTTTAAATAATGCACAGCGCCACAGTCAATACAAGCCTCTAATTCAGTCTGGAGATCCCGCTGCTGCTGCACATGAATCATTTCAGCCATGGTCCTACAGCTTACAACTGCAGCTGATGCTCAACCAAATTGCATCCCATCAATCAAAGGCAGTGCAATCAATTAGCCAACATACAAAGCACTCTGCCTCCATCACTTTGGAGGCTGGTTAAAAATACGTTATGAGTCAATATATTTTGTTGAGGTTTTTGTTTGGTTGGGTTTTTTGGTTCTGGGTCCTTTTTTTTTTTTTTTNTTTTTTTTTTTTTTTTTTTTTGAGGGGGAAGCAGCAATTCTCTGTCTTCCTTTGCAGAATCTAACTCTTCTTTATTAGGTATGTATTAAAAAGACTACGATGGGCAATTTTTACCTAGGACAGCATATATTTTCAGAACAGAATTGTTACACTATTAAAAATACATTTTTGTAAAAGGAATCCAATTAAAAAAAAAAAAAAATTTTTAATAATATAAAAATTTTTTTTTTTTTTTATTTGGTTTCTTTTTAAAAAAATTTTTTTTTTTAATAGGTTTTTTTTTAAAAAAAAAAAAAACAACAAACACACAGCAAGGTTTTGTCAGAAGATGCACTAACCACCTGGTACTCACTGACACTGAGTCAGCAGCCATGGGAAGGTTATCCTAAACAACCAGCTAAAAATAGCGTATGGCTGACAAATCATGGGCATTGCAACAAGGATACAATCTTCAATTACAGGAGCTTCACATTTGCAGACAAGCAAAGAGCAGAAGAAAAAAAAACCAACACAACAACAAAAAAAAGCAGCAAAAAGACACTTAGACACTTCAATGAACACAAGTCTTGGGTTATTCAGTTTTATTCTCTCCCCATAAACTGTCCTAGAAATATTGCAATTTTTGGAACTGAGCACTCAGACTTCACCTGATATAGAAAGTTAAAGCTGAATCTTTCCAGGTCTTACTGGTGCCAGCACTAACACAACTTTGAAGAAGAATTTACTAAGCCCATTTATACTGGTGGTGCACAGGCAGGACAAAACATAGCTTCTACTTCCACAGTTCATTTTAGAGGCACAGAGCCATTAACAGTAAAAATTGACCTTGCTGGGGAAAGATATCTATATAAAAAAAAGACAATAAAATGCAAAGCATAACAGAAGTGAGTAGTAGCTTAAGGTCTCAGCTACAGAAGAAAGTGAAGAGATTGCAGACAACTTCACTGACACTGGTTAAGGTCTTAATACATATTGCACTCCTGCATGAAACTTAAAGTTAGTACCTGCAGTACCTGGAAAATCTGATATTGTCCACTACAGAAACAGATATTTAAGCAGTCTGTGCCTGCTAAGGATTCAGCATTTTTCCAGAAGTTTCCACAGCCTGAAAGACCTGCCTACTTCCCTCGTTACACTTCAGGAAGTCTGGATGCAGCTATCACTGAGTAAACTTGACATTTCTTGATAACACACTTGAAATTTGGACATAATTCAAACTTTAATGTTACACAACTCAGACTCCAGACAGCATTCATTCCAAAGTGCCAAGCCTGAAGGAAAAAAAATATTTGAAGACATGTAGATCATGTCAGACATCCACAAAGCCAAACCATCTGGGAGAATTACATACTCAAGAAGTCAAACTGATGACCTGGAAAACAAGCTGCAATTAAGAGATGCCAGTTCCAGTTGCATTTCTAAAAAGCACAAAGGCCAGACACTCAGGTTTTTATTATTGCTTACTTTCCACTAGAATTATGTAATGCTTTGTGCTTATTAATTTCTTAATCTCCAAGGTAAGTCTTTCTAAAAACTTATGCAATAGACAGTCCTCGGACTTCTTTGACCTTAATTCAGATTTTAAGTGAGGATAGGAGATTACTCTGAAATTTCCGTGTTACTGCAACATCCACCTAATAGGAGGAATTAAAGCCTTCATCACATCCCTACTGCTAATATCGCAGGCAAGACCCAAGACTCGGCTGCAGCCCACAGCCCAGTGGCAAAGCAGGAGCAGATCCCTGCTTTTCTGGGCAGGGTCACAAGAGAGTCCCCAGAGTGTCAGAGACATCTCACAGCAAAGAACAACCAATATCCATCTTTCCATCTGAGCAAAGTAAGCCGTGCCGTGTGTTCACCATACCATTGCCTACCAGTTTACCTCCCAGTGCCCAAGGGCAGAAGGACCACAGCTTCTGCCCAGTGCCGTGTCAACGACTGATAGCTGGAGGAGAGCTGCAGAAAACTCAGCTCAAATAGGACCAAGACAGTGCTGGTGTCTTGCAAAAAGCAAAAAAAAATCCAATATACGTCCTTCCCCAGTTGTCAGTGCTGCTCTGTGTCTATGAATGCCATCAGGTTCACACCTTTACTAAAACCCAGCCTGCTCCTGGTTGTCCACGTAGCAGCTGTTGGCCAGAAGATAGCACCTTCCCCTCATGCAACTGTGACCACCAAACACCTGCCTTCCAGTTGCAAGGAAAGTTGTATTTTCCAGTTAGAGGATGCATCTAGCAGCCAAAACACAGGACTGAATCAAGAGATCTTATTTCCAGCTTAGAAGGACGACTGCTGAGCTGCCATGGACCATGCCGAAAAAAACCCCGGACTTCTGCACTGGGCTGCCCGTGTCTCCTCACCTACACAACACAAGCCTTTCATACCGGCCCAGAAGGACCACTGCTGGTCTTAATGCGCTAACGTCCGAGGGACGAGGATTTCCCTGGGGAAATAAGGCTATGGAAATCTCCATGTCGCAAATGGACAAAACACTCATTTTCAAGACCCCAGAGCGCTTGCAATCTCAACTGTTGGGCACCCACATTAAATCTCACAGTCCAGTTCCTAACAACTGATTGCGTGACGAGGTTCAATTCACGTGGCCACGTTTCACACTGCCAGCAACCACCAGGTTTCTCGTCAGGAAGAGCATTTAGCAAAAGAGTATCTTACACACACCAAACTTGAAACGTTGCCCCCTTTTTTTTTTCTCATACAATGAACAGAAGTAATAGTTAAAGGGTTATCTTGACATAAGTGATTTGCACCCAAAACTGTTGCCTGCTTTCTCCACACAACTTCCTAAGGCTACCCAGTATTCTGGGAAGGGCAATCCCAGGCACTACACGTTTTGCGGCCTTAACTCTGTAGCAAAACAATTTGACCGGATAAAAATCCGGTCTGTATCCATGAGGGACAGCAGAAAGGCAGACAAGAGTGCGTGACAATTCATGCCTCTCCTCTGAGCTTTTATCCTCTCACCTAGAGAGCAGCTTCTAGAAATGCCCATACTGCAATTTTACTCTGATTATGTGCATATTAACAGCAGGAATCAATACCAAAAGCCCCTAAAGGTAATGAAGTTAACAGATTTAGCACTTCAACAACAGTATCACTTTTTAAAGCACTTGTTTGAGGGACGCTAGAGGTTCAAGTGAAGCAAGCAACAGCTGGAACCGGCTTTAACACAGTGAACCTCTCCCAAATGATCTTTCTCGCAGGCGTCCCATAAAATTCACTCTTATTTCAATCACAACTGTTAGCGCGGTGCTAGCAGCATTAAAAAAGCATCCTGCCGTCACAGGGCAACTGGGTTTGTTTGCAAACGACTTTCTGCCAGTGGCCATCCAAGGCACGGAGAGCGTGATGTACCAGCCACAGTCAGGCATTTTTGAAGAGGACACAGTGAAAGGATGAAGGGCAGAGAGAGGATCGTGGCGAGTGATGGAGGCAAAAGTTCAGTAATCCAGGCCACTGCTCAGACACACTAATTCAAGTCATTCAAAGCTCCTGGGAGTTTCCCTCCTCTGTTGACACTTCCCAACCCCAGCAAACTTGCAGCTCCTCTCTCTGACCCCCGGAGTGGTTATCACACCAGACTGAACCAAGGCAATGAATGTATGTAAACACAGAAGGTGGTATCTCTTCACCATCATTCTGCCACACCTTTCACTTCTGTCCTACCCAGCCATTCCCTGAGATCACTTATTTTGGTGCAGAAGGACTGAATGCAGAGGCACCGGTACTGCAGCATACCTGGCAGGGAACGCTGCACCGCGTGGGCTCTGCAGCATTGCTCTAACACCTACAGAGGAGAGAGGGGACACCGATTTCCATTCCTGCAGCCTCATCAAACTTTGCTGCTGCGAGCACATTACTCAATTCCAAAAAGGTACGACAAAAGCAAGATCACTGCGTGAAGAAAAAGAGGGGGAAGCGAAGAGAGAGGTGACAAAGAAGGTCAAACCACACAGATGTAATTATGCAAAATCCAAAGAGAATGAAGAAACTAGTCCCTGAAGCATCCTGGGTGAGAAGTGTAGCCAGGACTGGGTGAGACTCGGTTGTCCATCTAAACCAACGCCTGGTCTCTGAGAGCAGCTACGGTCAGCAATACTGGGCAGACCATTGTCCTGACGGCAACAGAAACCTCAGCTGTCTACGTCTACGTCCACAAAAGCCAGACTTCTCATTTTATACAATCAGAACTTGGAATACACCCAGAGGCCAAAAAGAAGGGAAAAAAATTATAAACACAAGCTTTTTAGATCCAAATGTTTATCTAAGTGTGAAGTTTTCAATTACTTCCTTCATCCCTGGAAACAGAGGACCTTATTTCCAGAGCTTGATATCAACTAGAAGTCTACGTGTCTCCCATCCTAAAAGGTCAGATTTCTTACATTAAACTCCCAAAGACTCACTCTAAGCAGTATCATGTGCATCCGGATTCAAGCTATAAAAGCTAATGCTCTTTCACATTTTCTTGAGCTATCCCCCCAAGTTTGTTAAGGAATTCTGAATCATTAGAGACGAGTAATTTAAAGTTTTATGTGAAAGCTTAAATTTACTGCTTGGTGTTGGCTCTTGGCATCTCGGGATAAACTGAAAAGAACTCAGAGCGCCACAATAAGAGAGGCATGGGGTATGATGCAGCGTCCCTAGTGATTGCATGAATGCAAGGGTGTCACGTGTCAAGGAAAATGAATTAGTTAGGGTTAGAGTTACTCAGCACAATTAAGGAAGTGAATATTTAAATGCCAGGAAAAGCTTAGCTTTGTGAAGAAAAGCGATCAAAGCCATTTCACGGAGCATACAGAGAATACCAGGCAAGTCAGTGGAGGCAGTCAGCATTTTTCTTTCTAATGACGAAGCTGCCTTTAATCCCTAAGCCAAGAGCTGATACATACCACCTCTTCCAGAGTCAGCAGCAATCCTGCCTGTGGCCAGTGATCCCAGATAAGACATGCCTTACGCTGGAGATCCGAACTGAATTGAATTTCAGCAGAAAAATCAACTGGAAGTGCTGAGCTTTTTACACACACAACACTGAAGGAAGGCATTCCCCAACTCCACGCTCTGTTTCCCTGTGGGTAAGCGATAGCTGACTCATTCTACAAGCCTAGTGAGAAATCAAAAGCGCAGATTATTTTTACAAGGTAATCTCCGAAGACTAAAGAAATTTCTTTTATTAATCAGAAGGTATGCTTAAACAAAGAGCGTGAATTGCAGCTTGAGTTCAGTTGGAGAGTCCTGTGGGAGACAGTTTCCAAACAGCACAGAGCAGCCTTCAGGCGCAGTTCACCTCCGCTCCCTCCTTTCTCTACCCTGCAAGCAGCATCCCCCCGGGTTTGAGATCAGTCCTGCCACAGCACTGCAGCCAGGATCCGGCTTGGATGCCATCCACGCCAGAATGCTTCATGCTCAGCCAGGACCACAGGCAGTGGCAGCACAACAGACCAACGAGCTATAGGGAAGGTACAGGGCGATGCCTTTATCACCCCAACGGCTTACTACAATAAGCAGTATTGAAATACGAGTTATACTCCCCTTATCCATGCTACAAGCCCTCCCCTATCCTCCACAATCTTTACTAAGCAATGCTAACATTAGATAGAGAGTTTTGGCAAAGGATGAAATCTAGGAATTTTTTAAGATCAAGTTACACGCTTTGGCTGTGGACTCAGCTGAGGCCAATTTACACGCCCGCATGATTTAAGTCACCCAGCTCTGGGGTTTGAGGATTAATAATTTGAAGTTTGTAGAGGCATCATATATTTCTCCAAGTGAAAGAGTGCTATCACGCTTTATACGTCAGCGATAATTCTCCTTGCAAAATTCCCTGTTCCCTTAAGGTTTTAACCAATTTAGTAGGGGAAGCACAGACAAGAGCAATTTCAGGACATGTGTATTGCAAACACGAGATCCCAAGTGGATTTTCATAGACCTGTGGGCATGCATATCTGATCCAAAGTTGCCACACTTCCCTTGAAGTTAAACAAAACTATCACATTGAGAAAACACTATCTGGTGGCCATTCCACTGGGGGAGAGAAAAACTCTTAAAATCTTAGTTCTCAAAACTCAGAGGCAGCACTGGAACCCCTGCACGTAGAAACCAAAACAGGATTAATACCTGCAGGATTAATACCAGAGGAAAAACCCTATCTCCAAGCAGAAACCAAGTAACGCTAATTTAATTTATCGTAATCTATATAAAGCAAACAAGTGCATTTATTCTAAAACAAGATAACTTGTTTGAGCAGTAAGGCAAGCTAATTTGTCTTTCAGTTGCTGGCAATCGTGCTGCGCTTTCTGACCTTTGCCTGCAGAAAGCCAAACTTGTTTCCTACTTCTGAAACGTTCCTGCTGTCAATAACTCTGTAATTTGCAACACAGACCTAGCTCCCTGCCCAAGGGCTGGGAGGATACAGCTTGATGTGGACTTGACCTCTCACAATGGTGATAACTCGATTACCAACAAACTCCATCAGCTCCTCTCTCACAGCAAGAAGGGAAAGCAGTTCTCCTTTTCTACAGTTCTAAGCTTGTTCTTTGGTCAATGTCTTCTCTCCTTTCCGGCTGTGCGAAACAAAGGTGTGTTCCTCACTAGGAAGAGGAAAGGGCGTAAGATACAACGCTGATGTAAACATACACAGCAGGTATTAGTAACACAGGCATACACCGACACGCAAAAGATGACACACACTTTCCCCAACTTTTTGCATGCATAGTTTACACCACACAGCACCAGAGTAGTTAACCTTGAGCAAGGAAAAGCAGAATACGGACAGAAATACTGTTCTGGATGACCTGTTGAACCCTCTTGCTTCCCTTAATCCCCGAAAGGAGGCTTTCCTGTCCCTCACTCCCCAGCTCCCTGCTACTGCTACGATAAACGCCACATTCCAACACGGTATTTTTTTTGCATCATCGCATAAACTTATAACTTAATGGCTTCAGGGCAGGAAGTCTTCATTTTACACTCACACGTAAGCCTAGTTAGCTTGCAGAACAGCAAATTTACTGTTCTCAAACACACACCAGACAGGCCTTCTACAGCCTAAGAAAAGGCATGGAGTGACCTTGACCGCCACACTTACTAGCAGAGTCAAGTTTCAGCAGAGAAATCAGAAAGATGTTTCAACCCTCCATCACAGATTTTCTCTCTGTTGAGAACAGCAATTCATCCAGTTTTCAGCTGGGACAAATCTCACGCATTCAAGGAAAAGAGATTCCTTCAGCCTGCATTCACTTAGACCGAAGTTTGCAAAGCGTCATCCTTCTTTATGAAGGGTCATTTGGTTGAAAGTGCATATCAACGTGGCTAGCCAAAAAAAAATTTAATTTTGATGGAACTGGAATATTTCGGGTTTTTAGTCTTCATCTTACCATCAAAACAGAAGACAAGTCCAGCTGATCCTACCACATGCACACTCAGGCACAAATACTCCAATGCCAAATGCCAGTCACTCATCTACACACACACACTGGTTCCCACAGACGCTCACTCCCCGGATCTCACGGCACGGAAGCAAGCACAAGGGTTCCAAATACACCCCCAGCATCTAAGCGATGCAAAGAAAAACAAACACATAAAACTTCAGATTGACTGAACCATGGACGTTTTTATTATGGGGAAAGGATTAATAACGCTGCCTGAGTTCTGCAATCCGAATGGCAAAGCTAAGCATGGCTGCTACTACTGCCACACACTCCATAATTCAACAGCACTCACAAATAATAATAGCAATAAAAAAATAAAATAAATCCATGCCTATTCACTGAGACCTGAAATTCTGACAATTTTTGATTCCCCTCTCAGAACACCTATTGCCTAAAGGGGAAAAGCCGCAGCAATCTTCCAGCACACCAATAAATCCAGCCTCATGCACCACTCCCCCCCCCGCCACCCCTCTGCCACATAAATTCATCACTTGCTCGCGCTTCAGCTTTTTCTTTGTTTAATTTTGATTTCCTACACTTTCCCAACTAACCAGGGAGGTGCAGCTGTTCCAGTCTCTCTGAAAAAAAATTCAGGCAAGAAGGCAGCCCTCTTACATACACCACCCAGCAAAACTTGCACCTGGCAATGTCAAGGTCGTGGTTATTCTTCTCCGACCACGAGGTTTCCAAACTGTTTCAACAAACCACTGAGAGGTCTACACCAGGCAAGACCCCATCCACGCACCCCAAATTACAAGCCACCCCCGACTCCAACGTCCCCGGTGGTGGACACCCCACAGAACACAGGTGACACCGGACCCTCACCCCCTCCGCAGCATTTCTGACCCCACCACCTTTAACCTCGGCTGAGGAAACCCCAGCCACACACGGCTGCTTCCAGCCTGCTATGAAAAGTCAAGCGTCCCACGGCATGGGAATACCCCCAAAATTAAAATCTCGGCCTAGCGCTAGCAGGACAGTCCCTTTTTTCTTTTTTGCATGCATTTTCATCCAAATCCCCCAAGTGCGACTGGACCTTTTCCTCCCAGGTCTGGGATTCCCCCAACTCCCCGAAGCGACTCAACAAAAGCAATAAAAGTTTCACGGGGGCGTTACAGAACGGGGAAATCCGGCAGCGAGTATGACCCAACGCATCCAAAATAACCCCGAACCTCAAACCCACGGCCCCGGGGAGGGCAAGGGACGCCCCAGACGAGCGCTGGCACCCACGAGTGGGTGAGACACCGCCTCCTCCAGCGCCGGACGGTGACAATGTGGCAGCGCAGCTGGAAAACCGGGGTGCACGGCGGGGTCAGGGGGGCAGCGCTGATCCAGACTCAGCAAATACACGTACATAGACTTGTATAAAAATATATATATACACACACACACATAAAAGAAGATGACGGCACCCGCCCCGCTCGGGAAGCCCGCCCGGCGCAGAGGCTGAGAACTGGCCGCAACTCACCACTCAGGTAGTTGGTCCACTTGTACAGCACCCCCTCCATGGCGGCCGGCCCCCGCCCCCATGCAGCGCGGCCGCCCCCCGGCGGAGTCACGCCGCCCGGCGCCGCCGCGCCTGCCCCCTCGCCGCCACGCTCCTAGCGCAGAACGCGCCGCCGCCGCGCAAGCAAAGAACGGCCCAGCAGCGCTACGGAAGCGCAAACGGTTCTAGGAATCGCAACCCACGTGATCGACAGGAGAAAGGCGAGGGGGCGGGATCAGAACGCCCAAAGCAGGTGGCCTTCCGCAGCCAATCGAAATGCGCCTTCGGTGAGAGCGCCGCCCAATCGGCGGCCGGCAGGAGCCGGCTCTATTGTGCGAGCGCTCGGCGGGGCTCCCCGGCTCGCTAACGTTTGCTTCCTGGAGCGCTGCGGCCCGCCCAGCCCCTTCATTCAGCGCCCCTCCCACGGAGCTCTGCTGTCGATTGGACAAGCCGAGGGACGGACAGGGGCGTGTCCCAATGGGCGGCTGCTTCTTCTAGGCCGGCTCAGAGGCGAGCCAATCAGAGGGCGCGCCCCCGGTCCCAGACTATCGGAAGCCGGCGGCTGTGAGGGCCGTTGCCACGTCTGCTGGGCGGGCGAGCGGAGCCGCCGCCGCGAGGAGACTCGTAGGG
>VUYV01000066.1:1923444-2022544 GCA_008711295.1 Anarhynchus alexandrinus | reverse complement strand
TGTGGGGCGGCGGCGATGGCGGCGGCGGTGCGGGCCGCCCCGCCGGCCGCGGCGCTGGGCTGCGCGGCCGCGGCGCTGATCCCCGCGGCTGACGTGAAGGTGGAGGTGCTGCAGAAGCCGTTCCTCTGCCACAGGAGGACCAAGTGGGGGGACATGATGCTGGTTCACTACGAGGGTTACTTGGAGAGGGATGGCTCCATGTTTCACTCCACGTAAGTAGCTCGCCCCGGGGGAGGCTCGCCTTCGAGCGGGCTGGTGGGTGAGCTTCTGCGGGGAAAAGTGTGTGTGTATGTGTATATATATATGTATTTTAATGTGGGTGATCTCTTTTGGCAGTGCTTTCTGAATCCGGACCCCGCACAGTGGCCCACAATCCATCTGCGAAATAGCCCTGTGAGGAGTGTGTTGTGGAGGGCGGGTGGCTTTCTATTTTATTTTTCCAATTATCCCTCCCTCCCAAAACGCCCCAAACTAGCGGTTTACCTGTGTGCAAGGAAACAAAAGCAATGCGTGCATGCTCCTAGCATGCCCTGGATCTTATTTGTTACTGAATTAAAACAGCTTAAATAACGCTGCACAAACTTGTCAGTGGGACTCTTTCCACCGCCACCTATTCTCAGAAAGTTTGGTTTGCCTTTATACTTGGACAGTTCAGGAAGCACTGACTCGCAACGCTGTTTAAGGTGAACACCAACAGTAAAGTTCATGTCCTTTCCCTTTGTCAGATCGAGGCTATAAAAGAAATTTTGATTATCTTTTGTTTTCTGGTTAGTCTGTAGAAAGTATAGCCATCTGGCATTTGTTAAAAGATGGGGATGTTAGGCATCGTCTCCTGCAATGTAGACACAGGTTTTGGTATATGATCTCAGGGGTTTAGTAAGTCTTCTGCTATGCACGAATTTGTGTCTGGTTTTTAAAGCAAACTTCTAGGGGAGAAATCTGCCTGCAATTTAATAAAAAAAGTTTTATATATCCTTCCATTACGGGCAGCACAATGACGGCTTTTCATTACTGAAACGGCATATTCTTCACCTGCCGCCGACCAGACAAATCAACATACCGGAGCCACAGTAATGCAAGTAGGAGGAAGAGCCAGAAATTCAAGGGAGTCTGCAACGAGTTGCTAATGTTGCCCTTCCTGTAAAAAAAAATCAACGAAGTGTTAATAGTGGGAGACAGCAAAATGCTCAAGTGTCTGTAGGCTGCGTCTGAAGTCTACTTTTGTAGAACATATTTAGAATGTTTTGCATGTTTATGCTCTTGCAGACGATTTAAACTAAAATCTCACTAATTTTCTCTTGTAGTTAACCTGCCTCTCTAAAAGGAGTTCTAGTGACACTCTAAGTTTTTGCTGCTGACTAACTTCTGTAAGTGCTCTGTTTTCTTGTTAAGCACCTTTCCTGCATGACTAGTAAACCGAGTTTTTAAAACTCTGTGTCTGTCAGTAGAGTGAAAGTAGTCCTGGAGTACCACCTGATTAAGTTGTAAATGGGGCTTGTCTGCCTATTTTAAACTTTAATGTTTTGCATGCATTTGTTCCTGTTTTTCTAGACTATCTGTTGTGTAGTAGTTTTTTTTTTTCTAATGGCATTTTTGGAAGAGATGTGGCTGATTCTTCTAAGCATGTCTTGAAGGTATATTGTAATCACCACCAAGCTGTTTTTTGATTGGCAGTTTGCCAAAGAGTATGCATGGCCTTGAACGTAGATTTTTAAGCAGAAATGCCTTTCTAGTCTGATCAGTTTCAAAGTGGAAATAGGTGATCAGGGAAGTGGAGGTGGGGATCCAGGTTGCTCGGTATTGTTATAAACACACCATGTAGATATTTTATTTGTTTCCACTTATTAAGGAACCTTGTCATGCAAGGCATCAGTTTTAAAGACTTTAAAAGTCTAGGTCTTTGATTTAAGAGATGCCAAGGTGCCCAGTAGTGGTGTGGTTTTAATTACGTATCTATGCTGTGAGCATATTCCATCTACTCCACATGCCTTTTGTGGAACTTGCTGTCTAAAGGCTAAGGGGTTTATTCTGTTCTTTTCCAGTCACAAGCATAACAATGGTCAACCTATGTGGTTTACACTTGGCATAAGGGAAGCTATCAAAGGCTGGGACAGAGGTTTGAAGGACATGTGTGTGGGAGAGAAGCGGAAGCTAACTATTCCACCAGCTCTTGCTTATGGAAAAGAAGGGAAAGGTAAAACACCTGAAGTCCTTCCCTTACTTTGATTGTTTTTAATCTCTGTATTTTTCCATTTTCCTTGGCCTAAGAGATTAGCAAGCTTTCAAGCTTTCCAGGCTGATTCCATTAAAGAAGAAACATCGATTGAGTCAGGTGCTTTTTCTCACAAATTTGTTTTCTGCAGAAATAACTGTTAAGTGGTTACATGGTGAATGAAGGAAAAAAACGGGAATTGATGGTAGCTGCTGTGTGGTATGTCCTGAGTGTCTTTTCTGTTAGTGCTGCGCTCAACAGTGCCCTGCTTTTTTTTTTTTTTTTCTTTCCTTCCCCTTGCTTTCCCCCCCTTTCTCTTTACAGTCAAGCTGGAAGTGGTTGCTTAGGTAACAGTTGGCTTTTTGGCTGTTGCATCTGTGTTTGTGGTAATACTTCATGAATGTGCATGTGCAAGCCTCGTTCTTACTTGCAGGTTTCTTTTAGAACCCTAAGAAACTCCCTATGCTGCTGCCCAACCAGTTTTTAGCTGATACAATGAAAAGTCACCGTTTATTTCTCCATATAGGGACGCTTAATTCTTTCTCCCCTTTTAGCTGTTTTCAGTTTGGGCAGTAGTCCCTGTTATCCATGCTAAGATACGCAAGTACATGGGCAGTCATGTTGGCATCTACTGAAAATGTATTGAATGGTGTACACACAGATAAAATCATTGTAGTGTTTTTTCAACCTGTCTACTACTGAGGGTGTTTGGGGTTTTTCCTTTCAAACATTTCCAGACTCCTATTTTAACAGGAGGACCAGATTGAGAATTTGCAGTTAAATGAGTGACAGCTTGAATGATTCAGCAAGGTTACTTTTTGTCCTTTTGGGATTTGTTTTAGTTAACTTTTTTGGAGCAACTATTAGGAATATTTTGTCGTGACAACAGTTATCAAAAATGACCTAAGGTAATGCAAGGATTCAAAGCAGAATGGATAAATGTCTTGGAACACATAATCCTTCTTGCTACTGTCCTCTCCCATTAATCTGAGACTGTTTTAGGAACGAGGAGTGTTTGCATGTCTGTATCTTCTGGCAAGTAGGGCTGAACATAGGCTAAGTACTACTCCATATTACTCCATGCTAAGTAGCACGCCATACAGCATGCTCCATACCCTCCTTTCAAGAAAGTATCCTTTTAAAACATATTTTTCTAGAAGCCTTAGTTTGGGGTTCAAGAGAGAGTATTAGAAGTAATCATGTTTCTAGTAGAGAACAGGAAAATTGTGGTCTTTAGTTAGTTGACTGTATGCGGGTCACAACTGTAAATTTTTGCACAAAACATCCTAAATGCTGCAGTGCTCATGTAATCATCACAGGCCTAGTTGGCTTGATTAATATGTAAAGCACTACAGTTTTTCTTCAAAGACTTGCAAGCCTCACCTCTGTGTTTAGTGCAAGAAGGTTGAACAAGTAAACACTGCTAGCTGCTGTAAGAAATGACTTAGTTTAGAAAAACTTTGAAGTATTTAACATAATTGTGTTGCTATTTTCAAAATCATGCCATTGAAGACAGAATTATTTAATTTTCTTCATGCTTTCCTCTGAATGCATGTAATTTCACTAGCCTCCCACCTTGCTTACTGTCTGACTTGAATGATGAGTCAGATGCCTTTTTCTGTGACACTCAGAAAAATTACCTGTGCTCTGAACTCTAAGCATGCCACTGTGCCCTGTATTTCCAGAAGTTTCTGCACATTTATTCATCCCAGAAATCTACAAGCCTGTCTGTTGCTGCAGCTCAGGGTGTATTTAACACCATAGCTCCAAAACAGTAGACATGGATTAGATTTTCCCCTAGCTTCTCAAGGCACAGGATTTTTTTTTTTTTTGAGGGTACTGCCATCCAATATAGAAATATATTTGGTCCTATTCAACCTCTCTCTCTATAAGGAGCAAAGTGGTATGCTAAAAGGTTTTTGACAGTAGCTTCAGTCATCAGCATGAAGGTATATCATATCACTGTAAAAGCTAGTGCCTGATAAACTGAAATCCTTGAGGGGTGGTGGCATGTAGGGGGGTGGTCTTTGGCACTATTAGGAAATCATCAGTCTGTTCACCTGCATTAAAAATGGTGTGATGCCAACACATGTCTCTTGAGCAGGTTTATATACTTAGTTTCTGCTGTGTGTTTGGAAATAGCTCAGGGCTTTGTGCAGCAGTCCAGAAGCAGCTGTGGGATACTGACAGCATTGCTGCCCTTCTGCCTTTCTCTGCAAGAAGAGTTTTTCCAGTGGCAGAATAGCAGGTACGAGGCATCAGTTGGCAGTGGAGAGGACTTTGGAGACTGGCAGAGTTATGGTGTATCAGGAGGACTGAACTCTCCCTTCTTGCTGCCGTTTCCATCAGTCTTGGCTGTATGTTGCGGTAGTGGCCACCTGGCTGGCTGTACAGTCTCTTTCACTGTTTTCCACATTATCTGTCTCTAGCCATGAAGAAAAGATTCAGGAATGTTGTCTGATAAACCTGTGATGATGATTGCTGAATTGAGCTCATGTCAACATGTACTAGTCTCCAACAAAACTAGTTACATCTAAAGTTGCGTATGTGCTGTAAGGCCTGCTCAGGATCCAGGCTACAGTCTGAAATAGTTATCACTGTTACAGATACTTTCCATGTTAGTTCAAATTGTAGTATGCTGTGAAAGTAGTAGGATGACTGGAACACTGCTCTGACGCATATGATTTTTGTATGGCACTCAATATGTAATTGTCTTTAAACTTTCTCCATATTTACCATTTTGGACAGGAAAAATTCCACCTGAGAGCACACTGATTTTCAACATTGACCTTCTAGAAATTAGGAATGGACCAAGGTCTCATGAATCATTCCAAGAGATGGATCTTAATGATGACTGGAAACTGTCCAAGCAAGAGGTGAGTTAAGTCACCATTCTTGTGAGCAAACCTAACTGGATGGGATAGTGGAAAGTGAAAGATAAGCTTAGCTTGATCCTCTTAGGGAAGTATCTAAATACAGGTTGGATTTTAGCTACTACTGTGCACAGAGCAACTCTGCAAGCAGAATACACACTAGTATTAGTCATGTGGGGAAGAGCGGGTCTCTGTTCTTCCTGGAGATGACTTTCAATGTTGCTGCCTTCCGATTCTCTGCTTTTTTTTTTTTTTTTTTGTCTTTGGAGTGTTATGCCTTTTCATGATGTTATCTTTCCTGCTGAATGCTCTTGAACTACTATTCCTGGCTTAACAATTAAACTCCTGTCTGTGCTTTGCCTTTCTTGCATGGCTTCAGCTCATGTACTTTCTTACACATTAACAATAGATTTTTTTCAGTAAAACTAAGCCAAAGATGCACATCTATGCTGCACCATGCTGAGCCTTGGATCCCAGTGGAACTGCTGGACTCGGGGGTTCAAAAGCGGCCTCAATAAACTGAGGCATAGGCCTGTGACCCATGCGTGCCCCATGCTTATGCGAGACTTGGATGAAGTAAAACATCTTAGAAATATAATCAGACTTAAGGGCTTTTTTGAGTTAGTTGCTGACTTACAAATAAACTGAAATAAGAAATTCTTCTGCTGTAAGACAGTCATGTTTCATAGCATTCACTGTCTGAAGGATGTGTATTCAGCATTATTCACCTTCTGTTTGCTTCTTATTTTCAGTCTTCCGCTTTACTGATGTGCAAAAGTCATCCATGAGAAGTTAGGATAAACCACTGAGTTTGTTTTAATTTGGGGCTGGTACAGTTTGCTAGACCCAAAAGACTAATCTTTTGTACTGTGCATCAGACAGACAGTGTCAGTGTGTTCAGTGTCTGTATTAGAAATGTAAGCAATGACCCTAGCAAATACCAGAATGTGAAATGAATAAAACACACTTGAAACATGGCCCATATATCTTGCTGTTAACAGTCTGCTGTTATGGTTCTTATTATACAAGTTGCATCTGTTTGACAGGTGGGTATGTTGGTATTGATACTCTTGTAGAACGCTCTGCAATTTAGAGCACTTGGGATCTCAATAGTTAAGCTCAGTAAAAATAATCTGATGTTGTTCAAAACACTGCTCAGCATTACTAACTAGCTTAGCATAAATAACTGTTCTACTAGTCTGTTTAAAAGCTACCTTAAATCTTTGACCTTCAGAACTTTGAGATGTCTAGAAATAAATCTTTATTAATGTGGTTCCCATTGGAGCAACAAAAGCTGAGATTGTGGATGGATCTCTATATGTTTGGGGTGGCTGTTTACATCACTTTGTTAAAGTGCTAGGATGTATGTGAAAAAGCTGTTTGGGTCTCTGACCAATTGGTAGCTAGTAAGTTCTGCCTAGCTATTTATACTTTACTGTATAGACAGCAGATGACAGGTTTTCCTGGCTTATTTTTCAGTCAGATACCATAAAGGTATGGCAACTGATTTGCTGGTTTTACTGTTTCTTATATTAATAAAAAGAGCCTTTCTTCACTGAACGGGGCTGCAGAATCAGTCAGACAAGTAGTATTCTGGCAGTGTCATAGGAAAGAAGGTATCTATTGTCTGATACCACCATGCTGAACATAGTGGCCCTCTCTTACACTGCAGTAATAAATTCTTTCATAAGCCTAAAAACATTAACTCTCGCCTTTTTGTCTAATAGGTGAAAATTTACTTGAAGAAAGAATTTGAAAAGCATGGAGCAATGGTAAATGACACCCAGCATGATGCTTTGGTTGAAGATATATTTGATAAAGAAGATGAAGACAGTGATGGGTTTATATCTGCAAGGGAATTTACGTACAAGCACGATGAGCTGTAGAAAAGGGTGGCGTAATTTTTTTGACACAAACGGCAGTGACTTAGACTTTCTGGTTCTCTTGTCGTCTTAATTCTGTGTTTTGGAGTTGACAGCTGCTGTTGGCAAAGAAACACTCTTTGTTTATATAAAAGAGAATTTCTGTTCATTATGTACAAATGTTTTAAACTATTCTAAAGTATGAAAATGTACATCCTTTTATGCAGCAGACTTGCACATCAGTGTGTTTTAAATTTTGTATTAACTTATTTTTCAGAAATGAAACAAACTTTCCAGTTATCAAACATTGTGAAAATCAAAATCCAGTTCAGTGCCTTTCTGTGATTTTGTTTGTGTGTTAAGATCACTTTCAGTGACTCCTTTATGTATAACTTCTAGTCTGTGGCTTAATTACTTGACCTTCCTTCTTGTGTGTCACTGCTTAAAAAGCAGTGTGCTGACCTTGGGGTTTTTTGGTGCAGATTTTTTAAAAAAATATGCTAGAAGGTATCAGCATCTCTTTGTACAGCTGAGAAACTGATAGAAAGCTGAATGAGAAGAATGGCTATCCGGTACTGATACTGCTGTTCTAAAGGGAGAGTGTTACCAACTGTGCCAATAACTGTCTGCATTTTTCTTTAAATTATGTGAACAAAGCAGGAGTTAAATGTCAGACTTTCACTTTTAATGTCAAAACATTCTAGGAAATGCCTGTAACTTGGAAAATAGCAAGTTGTGCTGCAGTGCAGAGGTGGTGTCCTTAACATATGTACACACATGCTTGTTTTGAAACTCAGAGCTTGGATTCATGAAGAAAGATCATACCTTTCTTCTCAAGTTTTGAGGGATTTCTTGAGCAAAATGTTACAAGTCTGAAGTTTATCCCATTTGCAGAAGGGGAAGATCATACTGACGGGGAGGATCAGTATGACCTGGAAAACAATTTGCATTGGCTTGCCTGCTTTGCAACTGCCTGAGTTGCAGAACTTGTTTCATCGTTGCTCCTTTGCAGTATTTTCACAAGTAGCACACAAGTGATGTGAATTTTAAATAATAAAGTGACTTTTTAGAAAAATAGAGGCATGAGGTAAGTGTTACGGTGGTGTATCTTTACAGAGGTGGAGACCATGAGGATTTTGACTCCGTTTTGTGTGTGTTTGAACTGTTTCTGGAGAGAAAGAAACACTTTGCCCTCTCATTTAAGAAACCCCAGACAATTGCAAGGTATCTCAGGGAAGGAATTAGCCCATATCCTGGCACCACTAACATATGGGTCTCCGAACATGGTATTTTACTTGAAAAATGTTGCTCAAGGCTGTGTACAGACACAAAGCAAATGCAGTTGTTTGAAACAGAGATTGTTGCATTGCACTAGTCCTTAACTATTGCCAATTGAGACTCTACATTTAAGGTTCTCAATGCTGTAGATGAGCTAGATGTGTTCCCTGCCACCTAGTGTTGCAAGTTAAGTATTAGAAGACTACTTTATTAAACAGAGTTCAGCTACATATGGACATTACAGATTGCTGTCAATAGTGACTGTTTGGGGGGGGAGGGAGGGAAGTATAAGTGAAGGTATGCAGTGGTAGGGTATGGTTGTTTTTTTTTTTATTTCTTCCAGCAGCCAGCATTTTGTGGCTGATGGCCTATGTGATACAGAATTCTGGCCACATACTTTGTTTTCAATAACCTTTAGGTCTTTTTCATCAATGATGCCACCTAGTTTTCTTGAACCCTTTTATACTTTTGCTTCCATAATGTTCTATGGCAGTGTGTTTCACTGTAGAATAGCGAGGAAAATATTTCTTTTTTTTTTAGGCTTGTTGCCTGTCCTGATTCTTGTATTCTGAAGAAATAATGAATAATCATTACCTTAATCTTACCAGTCATGATTTTGCATATTGATTTTTTTTTTAATTATTTTTTTTCTGTCATTGCTTATGAAAATTAAGCTTGCCCGACTTCAGCTCTCCCAAGGTTGCTTGTGTGTTCTGTACTCTGTGTTTTGATTTCCCCTACAGTCACGAGAGCACTACGCCCTTGGCAGCAACTCATCACATTTGTGTTCTTCATGTTGTATTAGGATAGATGCCTTATCAAATAGTTTCCTGTCTTTCCCTATTGACTACATGGGGACCCTAGGCAATTAGCACAGCCTAAGCCGAGGAGGGCTAATCGGATATGAGGTTGATCCTTAAGGCAATCTTGCTTAGGATGGGCAGGTAATCGACCAATGCGCTGCTGGGGGAGCAGAACTGAGACTTGCATTGAGCCTGGCAGGGTTTTGGATGATTGTTTGCACTGTGTAGCGTGTTCTCTGAAAATCTGGCTGGGGAATGAAAGCATAAGAGCATGAAATAAAACTTGACCCAGATTACTGACCAAATACATAAACAGTTAAGCTTAAATAATGGGGTGCCAGTGTATGCCTTCAGTAAGGGCCAACTGTTGTTTCCTTTTATTAAACAGGAGTTAGGAGTCAGTGAATACTGTGAAATGTACATATGCATTATCTTCTACTTGGACTCTTAAAGCATTTCATAAAAATAACTTTCAGTCAACATGTGCTGTAGTTAATTTGTTAATACCAGCACAGTATTCAAGCTGCAGGGTCACGATGCTTTATTTGCTGTTGTGTGTAGGTTTATGCCAGAGGAGTGGATGTTTTTGTTCTTAGCACTTTTCCTAGTAGCTGTATTAGATTTCTGAAATTTAACTGAAAAAAAAACCTTTCAAAAGTGTGGAATCAGCAGCAGATTTGAGAAATCACTTCAATTTTATTACTGTTTGCTGTCGTTACAGTCCTGTGAAGGTGAAGGGATTTCTTAGGTAGAAATAGCACTGCCTGTCTTAACCTCAATTGCATCTGCTTGTTAATCCGCAGGGCATACTGCTGCAGTGCCAGCGGGAGCCAGCTCACTACCTGCAGGAGGGCAGAGGCAGGCAGCTGCCTGTCCTCCAAGGGGAGAAGGGAATATTGGAACTTCAGTGGCACTCAGCAGTGTTTTGGCTGGCTTACGTGTGAAGTGCGAAGGTGTATTTCCCCTGAAGAAACAAATCCTTGCTGCTTGTCTGTAAAATGCAGCACTTGAAAAAGTGGAGAGGGCTCTAAACAGCGTTGTGAGCACATACCAGATCGTTTCTCCTGCAGCTTATAGCCTTCACACGTTTCTTGTTGTTTTGTGGTTATATAGGAAAATATGTACTGATGGTTTTTAGAACATGTCATTCAGAAGCCTGTCATTCAGAGCCACTACCCAGCAATTGCAGTGGGAGTTGCTGCCTTCGTAGGTACAGAAGCAGCTTTAAGAGCTCATTTTATTTGAAAATTCTTGATATGCAATGCAGTGACACAAGAAAGCTTTTGGCAAAGCTTCAGGAATGGTGATTGTAGTCTGAAATGTTCCTTAAAGCATTCTTCTTTGAGATCAACTGACAAGGCAAACAGTGTTGAAAATGATGGAATTGCTTTACTGGGTCTTAAATGTTTTGCTTTTTCAGTACCTTATGTCCTTGTGCTGCCAGCAACATCCCCAGTATAGAGGTGTTTTGGTGAGTACTGTATGTGACACAGTCATAAAACTGCAGTGTTAAGTACATATTGAACAAACTGCTACCATAGGTTCTTCTTCATGACATTTAGAACGAAAATGATCCACAGGGTTTTTCCTGCGTACTTCAGTGTAAAAATAGGTGGTACAGGTCAGCCTTTAAATTACAGTTGGCTTTGTTGTATGTGCTCCCCACACCCCATCATTTCTGCTGTGTCCCTTGACCCAGAAATCCCAGTTTCGTATGGCAGGTGAGTATCAGCACGATGGGAGAGCTCGCTGCTGCTGCTTTGGGGCATTCTGGGAAAAGGAGCAAAGCTAGGGGAAATGTGGTGAGAGTGAGTGGAAGTACGCAGAGCGGTGTGAGAAATGCAAAAGATTTTGTTTCCTAGATCCTTTGGCATCTGCTTACTTGGCAGAAAGAACATTGGCAGCCACTGCTGTAGGTACTGCAAGATATAAGGCTGGTTCCTCATCTGATTTTAACTAGAAATCGCTGCTTCAGCCAGTTTCTAGGTGGATTTTTACTCTTATGACAAAGTTCAAATTCACACCTGCAAGGTCCATTGAAGAATATTTAGAATAGGTATGTTGCGTTTGACTGCTTCTTAAAAATAAATCAGCCACATTATAGAGCTTTAGCAAAAAAAAACAAAAAACCAAACAAAAACCAACCAACCAAACAAAAAAACCCCAACCAAACAAAAAAAAACAAAAAAACAACCAAACAAAAAACCCCCAAACCCACCACCCCAAAACCCTTCATATATCTTCAACACTGAATTGTTTGTGGTAACAGGAAATAAAACAAAACCTGCTTATATTTGTATAATCCTGGATAATTTTAGCCTGTCTTGAAAGTTAATCGTAACGCTTACGTTCTGTGCCCTAGTTTTCTCCTGGTACATAGGAAAAAAACAACTGACAAAATAAGGATCTTTCTTTAGCTATCCTGTTTCTGTTTTCATGCTTGTGCTTGATTATGTCAACAGTTTCACACAAGAAATGTAATTGAAAAGCTCAGTAGGAAGCTATGTATCTGTCACAGGGACAAGGACCTTCATTATCAGCTTTCCCTGCCTGGAGGGGATTCAGATGGAGCCTCCCCCTGCATCACATTTCTTCCTTCTAGGAGGTTCCGTTCCAAAAGCAGGCTGGTTTTGCTAGGGGTTGCCCCTGGTTAGGAGCCCTGTGGTACTTCTGTTCTCTTGAGTGATGGAAAAAAAAGTAGGAGCTTGGTTTAGCTGAGATGTTTGCCATGAAGACAGAGGATAGTTTGAAACATGTCAGGTCAGTAATTTTGTTCAAGGTTGCTGAAGGCCGTGTTCCTGATGGAGGGCTGGAGTTTGTCCACAGGGGTAGTATTTTTTCTCTTTTTTCTTTTTTTCTTTCTTTTTTTTTCTAGATCNTTTACTTCTAACTGCTCCTCATTTCCATTAGATAAAAAAGGTGCAAAGCCACTTTTAAAATATTAAGATCTGACTGCAGAAATCTAGTGGAGCCAACTCTTCAGAGCTCCCCAAATCCCAGTTAGATGTTTCTAGAGGAAAAACACGAGGCTGATGCTAACTACCATTAAAAGCTGCTCTTCACATTAGATACAATGCTTCTAATTTCTAGTTTGTGTCATGACCTGCTTAAGGAGATTAAATGACGCAGGATAATTGATTCCTCATCTGGGAGTCAGACTGAAAGCATTAAATCAATCCTGTCCTCTTACATTTTATTGCCTTTGAAATTTCTTTAAAGCAGCTGATGTTTCCTTTCCTCCCTCTTTAGATAGAGAAATAGGTAATACCTATTTCTTCTGTGTGCTTGGTCTGCTGTCTTTCAGGGAGTAAATAGCACAGCTTAGCTCTGGTCTCTCTAATCTGCTGGGATATGTCCTTAGAGAACAGGTTTTCATTCCATAAATGCAAAGCAAAAAGTTCTTAGTGACCCTGCATCCATCTCTGGGTATGGAATCTATATGGCTATAGCTAACATACTAATCATAGCTTACAGAAAATTATGTCCTGCTGGATTTTACTCTTAGTAATGCTGAGCGCAATACTTCAAGAGGTAAGACTAGCGATATTCCTTCCTTTTAACAGAAGGTAAGAATTTGCATTTGCATCCACTATTTCAGCCCTTATGTGCTGTCATGTCCTCATTGCTATTGTGGCTATTACTAGTTGGGTTAAAACCTGGGCATAACATGGTTACATGGACATCGTGATGTAGAGTTGCACTCTGAAATAATTCAGCACTCTGACTCTGCAAAGCTCAGTCTGAAGCAAAGCTCCCAGACCTGTGGTGCTCACCTTGCAGCTGACAACTGAGCACAAACTGCAGTGGGGTCACGTATGGAGCAGAAATGGCCAACACTTCTATTAATTTGGTACCAGATCCTGCTACTGCAAACCTGAGCCAAGACCAGCTCACCGTGGCACCCTTTCACAGCCACAACTAGCCATTCACACAGAGGTGGGGCTGTGTGAAGGCAGGCTGGTGAGGTGGGCTCTAGGATGCCAATTAATATGCTCTGTCAGACCTCTGCTGGCTTTGAACCTTCACACCTTGCTTCTTGAGCAGGCAGCTGCGGGAGGGCAGCACAGGGATGTGTCAGTGTCTCTGGACAGACCGGGGCAGCACCAGCCAGGCTTGTGCTGTCACATCGCTGCCTGGTGTGGGCAGGTTCTCCAAGGGAAGGCTTGGAAGCAAACAGCAGGGGTCCTTGCACTGAGGGGAAATAGCAGAGAAAATAGAATCATAGAGTATCTCGGGTTGGAAGGGACTCATAGGGATCATGGAGTCCAACACTCTGGTCCTCGCAGGGCTACCTAAAATAAACCCATATGACTAAGAGTGTCATCCAAATGTTCCTTGAACTCTGACGGGCTTGGTGCTGTGACCCCTTCCCTGAGAAGCCTGTTCCACTGACCGATCACCCTCTCCGTGAAGAACCTTTTCCTAATGCTGAGTCTGAACTTCCCCAACACAGCTTCATTCTATTTCTTAGTGTCCTGTCACTGGTCACCAGAGAGATCAGTGCATCCCCGCCTCACTGCCCCTCGTGAGGAAGTTGTAGACTGCAATGAGGTCACCTCTCAGCCTCCTCTTCTCCAAGCTAAACAAAAAAATAGGGAGGGGAACAGCTTCCCCTACCATCCAGTTTTTCTTGGCTGATATCCAGGGCCAATATAAAGAAGTTTAAAAACTTCAGAGTAATTTATTGTTGACATTTCTTTAATAAATGTGTACATAAGGAATAACACACAACAAGCATGAAACATACAATACAGTTTGTGAGTTTGAGCTTTGTTGTTTTTCGAGTCTCCTGTTAACTACTATTTTCCAGTTGTACATTGTGGACAAGGCCATTTATGTAAATGTGGGCTCTTTTACAAGAAAGAGTGTTGTGGTTTAATCCCAGCTGGCAACTAAGCACCACACAGCCGCTTGCTCACTTCCCCCCCAGCTCCTCCCAGTAGCACGGGGGAGAGAATCAGAGGAGTAAATGTGAGTAACAGGTATTTTTAAATATGTATTTTTCCCATCCATTTGGAAGTACAGGAGCCAAAAGGACTTCTTTGTTTTTATTTAAGTTTGAAGTATTTCTGTTATCAGAGGTCCCTTCCCACCTGCAGCTATCTACCACTTCCATGAATAAGGAAAATGACTTAATCATTGAGGGGTTTTTTTTGGAGTCAGGACTGCTTAAAGGAAAAAAAAAAAACAAACCCAAACCAAAAAACTGCCCAAGCGTTAAGTGTCCTGAAAAGTGGAATAATGGGAAATGCTGCAGCAAAAATATCCATAGCCTAGGAAGGATGCCATTCACTGCTCACCCCCCTCAATGTATGGGGGGGGAGAAAAAATGTTGCTGACACATGCAGAACTTTTTAAGCGTACTCAACGGACCTGTTGCTGTGGTAACTAATCAGAAGATTGTACCTTCCCTGAAGGAGTGCTATTTGCACTGCACCAGATGGCTGATAAATCACGTAGTGGCACTTTCTGTCTCTTGTATTGCTGTCCTGTCTTTTCTCTAAGTGCTGTGATTTAATTTGCAGCAATTTACACATAGATTATTCAGACGTGAAACGCTAAAATACGACATAAAGCTGCTTCGGGTATGCAGTCACTTTAACGAACTCCTGTATCACCTGCATAACACCAGAACTGTTTTTTTATGTTACTGATTTATGTTCAAGCTGTTGCAATTTTATGAATAATGCTAAGCTAAGGAAAACTCTATGCTTGCGTTTTAATGTAATTTTAATAAGAGTAACTACATAGTACAGAGTTACTGTAGCGCATTTCTTGCAGAGGGAAGTGAGATGCCTTTTCCAGTTCATCGGTCTGCTACAAGTGTTTCTGCACAGGCAGCATCATAACAATCAAAGCATACGTGAAGCTTAAACAGGATCACTGCATAAGAAAGTAATGCTGTTGTCTCTGTATTTTCTGCTTCTTTGTTGGCATTACTGGCTTATCTTCTGAGGATGCAGTATTTCCTTCTTCCACCCGCCTTGACTATTTATTATTATGAGTCTTAAGCTATTGTCAAGTGGTTTAGCCTCATTGTTACAGGTGCTGTTCTAACACACTAAAAAAGCTCCAGGCTCACAGACTTTATAAGCCAATAATAAGAAATGTCTTGTGACACCTTTTACAGCTATGAAAATAAGTATGCTGTCACAAGTTATTATAAATTAAAGCAAGGAAAATTATAAAATTTGGGAAAACAAAGCAACAGGCTGATGCTTTTTTTTTTTTTTTTTTAATAAATCTAACCATTACTTCAGAAGAAGGCAACCTTTTTGAACACGAAATGGAGCTGCTTAGTAGTGTGGTTCAGTGCTGTGCGTGACAGGTTTCTAGACACTGAGGGTAGCTGCAGCATGCCCTGAGTCCTTGTAGCATGCTGTCTTCTGTCCCTGTGGCACTGGCTAAGCAGTTGTGTTCTGTTATGTCACTTGTGCAATGGAGAAATGAATCACCTTCTGTGGGGCATGAGTAAGAGCTCAGCATCTAAGCCGGCCATTGTGCCTGCAATGACATCTTATGTGCAGCTGCAGCCATTTACACAGATTAATCTTAAATGGTATAATTGGATAAAGCGGGCTGCAGCCAGGATTTCTCATATCTTTCGTTTTGAACATTCACTGAGCCCAGAAGGTGACATCTTTACTTCGCATCAGAATATTGCACCTGCCGCCCTCTTTCTTTGCTATGGGCGAAGCCACCTTTAGTGTGGGAGAATTACTCTCAACTCTCTGCTCTACTCTCCTGACTATATAAAAAACCCAAAACACCCAAGTACCATTGATACTTTTTGCTCTTTAGATTCATTCTGTGACATCAGTTGAATTTACTGGCCTATGGTGTAACTATCATCTTAGAGGTTCACAGGGTTTTTCAATGTTACTAATTCTTCCACATGTAAGAAGTTTTGTGTTCCTGTAACTCACTGTAAGAGGAATGATTTAAGTTTAGTGGGATGCCTTTATGGGTATAGGCTTAGAATTCTGACTTAGCAGCAACCAGGTACATTTGTTCTGTACAACCCCAGTCCATCTGATTCTTAGGTACTTAAATCAGTGCTCCATCAGAGAAAACAATAAGATGGCTTGAAATAACAAAAATGAATACCAGCAAAACGGCTTTCTTGGCTGCGCTACCCTTTCATCAAAATCTATCATAGTACATTTTTTATATATAATTTCAACAGTTGGATGGTCTTTTTTACCATCTGCATAAAGGCAGCTTCTCTCCTTCTAAACACTGTTTGCTGAGAAAACTAGTTCCATTGGTTGTATGCCTGCACGGCTGCTGTCTTGAACTTGCAGAGGAAAGTATTTTGGAAATGATGAATCAAAGATTAGCGCTGCAGTGTCTTGAGGGGTTTGGGTACTAGTTCTGCTGAATAGGCTTTGATCTCCCAACTAAGGAGGTGTTTAAAGAAGAACAAAACTAAACTGTACCTTAAGCTATATGTTGCTGTTTGCCTTTTCGTCTCTTCCTTTCACAGATAAAACATGGAACAAAGGTTCTTTGAAATTCTCTTTTCTAAAGATGTGTCCTTCCCACTCTCCTTCTTTGATGTTGCATCCCATTGGAAACTCATCTTTTACAGGAGAAAAAAAAAGAAAATCCATAAATTCTGCTGTTATATTATTAAAGACAAAGAGCAAATAATCAATAGACAAGCATTGTGGCTTTGTCCTAATGATTATAATTTTGTATTTTCTGTTTACACAGCAATCTCCATTCAAAGATTTCAAAGATGCAGCTGTGAGTAAATGCTCTCCCCATTTCATGTATGAGGTAATTTAATTGCCGTGAGGTTACAAGCTTATGGCAGAACAACATACACCCCAGGCTCTCTTGATTCCCAGGACCATGCTCTAACCACTCATCCTTGCTGCTTTACACAGTTCATGACAGCTTACACAGAAAGGAAGCATCAAAGATTTCTGTGTCACCAGTATGTAATCATTCTGTAGACAGTCTAATAATTCTTAGGTAGATTATACTCAGCCATAATCATCTCCAGTGTAATTAGAGAATAGACTTAGTCATCTAAGTGAGCATAATATGGGTAATGTAAGTGGCGTGTTATAGGATATAATTTAAACCCCTTTTTAAATTGCACCTGCTCTTTTCATCGGCTATCTTTCCGATTCTAAGAAGCAAGCTGCCTGTGACGCAGTTCATCCTTGATGTAACTCCAGAGCAAGGAATTTGGGTTGTTATGTTCAACTGAAGTTGTTACAATTAAATTGGTATAAACTCCCCAGCTTTTCAGTGATTCAAATCACCTTTCAGTTAGATATTTTAAGCAGGAGATATCCAGCCTTCTTTCTATTGCAAAACGCATTGAACTGTAATTCTGATGGCAGCAAACTGATAGCAGAGGTAAACAAAGGTCTTGCTTAAAATATATAATGGAAGATCTTGGAGTATGAAGGGGTCCGTGTTGTTAATGATCAGTCCTTTCTACTCAAAAGCATTGAGGCTAAGTGATGATTAGTCCCTATTCAGGTTGCTGATATACCCCCAAAAGGTGCAGATGCCACAATATTTCACATTCACTGAGATTTAGACTGGGATCAGCAAATTATTTTCTCTTTTGGTTATGTAATGAAGTTGCAACTTCTGGTCTGCAATTAAGTTTGACAGCAATGGTGTCCAAAGCTTATCCATAATTTCCAAACACACACGGAACCACGGATTCTTCTGCTGCTTGCAGTGATGAGAGGAAATTCTTTTTGTCGCATATGGTTCCAGGGTTTTTCCTTCTAAATTTTCTTTTCATGTAGGGTCCCACATGCAGATTCTGTCTGGCTTTTTGTTTTTCTTTCACCAGGTTACTAAACTAGATCTATTGATCTAATAAACAGTGGGATATTTAAGTGTCTTGATTCCTACGTTGTAGGAGTGCATGGCGTATAGTACTAACTGAAATTTGGAGTGACTATCACTCCTGTGCTTTTTGTGGCAATTGATTCTGCGGTTAGGCTGGCTTAGCCCATGTTAATAAGTTAGGCTCCTGATGAGAACCGGGAAGAAAAGCAAATATCCTGAGGAACCCAACTCTGACCACCAAGTTGTGCAGCACTATGGAGAACATGCTGACAGGGTACTTTCAGGTAATTAGTTCTGCTGGCAAAAAGCATTAAAATCTGTGAAATGAGGCAAGAGCTCAGAATAAACCTCTTGGACTATAGGCACAAAGCTCTTTTATAGATTTCTGTATTTTCCGTGCCTTCCCCAGGTTCCACACTGCTGCACCAACCTAACATACTTGCTTCTTCCTGCTCTTACTCTGAAATGCTCTGGTTTTTAATGCTCTTTGTTCTGCCTGCTGGCTCATCCTTGCTTTTCCGACCTCCTCCCCAGCTTCCTTTTAACCTTCCCATCTTCCCACCAAACATACTTGGCAGTCCCTTCTCCACACCAAGCGTCTGGTCTGGGGCAGGCATTGGTGGAGGAGCATGCAGGAAGGTTCCTGTCCCTGAAGACAGAGATAGAAGCACAAAGGTGCTGCCTCACACCAGCAAACGACATCTTTTCCTAAACCAGAGCCGTTTAACCAGGTAGACACGGACCTGCATGATTACACCAAGCAGTGAAACCATTTTCACCTCTGTACGGAGGCACAGGTGGTGTGCCGAGGATGGAGCACACGGGACAGCCCCATCTGGATGGGTTTGGCAAACAGAGCCGGCCACCTGCTCCACACGCCACGGCATGCTGTGCTCTGCACAGGGCCTCAGAGGGACAGTCAGTGCCATCTTGCTCTGGGCCTTGACGGTGCTGGTGCTCTTGTACCTGGAGAGCTGAGAGGTCCCCAGGGGTTCAGCCGCTGGAAGGGCAGGTGCCTGTCGTGACGCTTTGCATGCCGCCAGCAGAGAAGTCCCCAATCGTGAGGTCATCCCCTCAGCTTTGCCAAGTTTGGTGGACTCCTTATCTGGCGGTTTGACTGGTTAACGAGGCAGCAACCACATTTTTAATTACCTGCTTTGCTTTCTAGACTGATCCTGCGTGTGAGACAGAGGAACACAAGTTACCCATCCAATTATACGACCTAAAACTGAATAAATGAGCCCCTTCTCTTCCAACGCCTAACACGAAGGAGTCTCTGTGCCCCCTCTCGGTCCCGGAGACGGGCTGAGGGAGGATGCGCGCGCTGCTCTCCACCCACGCACGCCAAAACGTGGAAGCGTCTTCTTGGCGCCATTTTCATGTCCTCACGCTTTGGTGGCCTCTGCCCCGGTGTGGCATGGGCGGGTACACCCACCCACCTGAGGCACCGGCGGCCACCACTTCTCACCCTGAGGGCAGCCACCAGGAAGACCCCGGGCAAGGGCAGGAATGACTCTGAGGGAAAGGCCGGTGCCAGCCGGCCATCTCCGCCGTGACATGCCGGGAACGCGCTGTCCCCGAGGCCCACGGTGACCGTGGGGCAACCCCCGCCCAGGCGACGCCGGAGGGGGGAGCGGTGGGCCGGCGGAGCGGCGCGGACCCACTCGGGGACAGACCGCACCACCGCCGCCCCCTCCGCCTCCGCCGCACCGGCTGGCACTCGCCGCGCGGAGCGGTTCGGCGGCGGCTGCGCGCGCAGGGGGGAGGGGGCCGCGCGCCGCGCCTGCTCCCACCGGCAGGGGCCGCCGCCGCTGCCGCCGTCAGGCTGAGGGGAGCGGAGAGGAGAGGAGCGTCAGGCGCGCTGAGGTACGGTAACGGTGCCGGTAACGCTGCAGGGCAGGGCAGGGCAGGGCAGGGCAGGGCGGGGCAGCATCTCCCTTTCTCTCGCCGAGCGGCCGGGCCGGTGCCGTACCGCTCGGCGGAGGGGAGCGTGTGGGGGCTGCGGGCAGCGACTTGTCCGGCGGGGCTCGCCCCGTCAGCGCCGGGCGGTGGCGGTGAGGGAGGGACGGAGGGGGATGGCGGGGAAGGATGGCGCAGAGCCGGTTTCCCGGAGTCGGTGCGGGCGCTGTCCCCCGGCGGCGATGTTCCTCGGCGCCTCCGCGCACCTGCTGCCGCGGCGGCGGGAGGCACCGCGCCGCCCTGGGCGGGGGCTGCGGGCACCGCGTAACATGGCTGCCCCGCACGCCTCCCCCCCCCGGCCCGCGGGGGGTGAGCCCCGGTGGTGCGGGTGGGGGTCCCGCGGTCGAGGGCGGGACTTGATGGTCGGGGCCGGCATCGGCAAACGCTGTCCCCGGCTGTCGCTTGCCTTCCGGTGGGAAGCAAGGCTCTGCGGTCTCTGCCTTCCCTGGCTGCCAGCTGCTGCCTTCCCTTCTGCTCTTTAAGGACCCGGCGTGGGTTGTGTTGTTCCCCTCCCTTTCTGTTTTTTTGAAGGTGCCTTTTCATATAGTCACCTTGAAGTCTAGATGCCTTCACGGGCATTTCTAAGCATACTGTTACGCCCAGGTAGGTATGTGATGGTTTCACTCACTGGAGCAGGCTGATGAGCAGACATACCTTCCCGCAAGAGTCTACAAAGCTGGGATCTTTATTTGTGCTACTAGAGGCTATGATTAACCTGCTTTTAAAAAAAATAAAAAGGCATTTTCTCCAGTACTGATAGTTAGAGGGGGGAAATAATTGTATTAAACCAGCATCTCGAGCAGAAGACAGCTTTGTTAGGGCCCTGATCATGCGAGTGCACATATGTGTAAATCTATCCCTGTGAAAAATGTCCTTAGAACTGAGTAAAGCCATCCATACCTGTAAGATATGAAACTTTAATAATCCCAGAGAAGTGGTTGTGTTGCAGTACACTTTGTAAATTCTGTGATGCAAACTATCTGTGTATGCTAAATTTACTCAGAAATTTAGAAGATAATAAATACTTGTGGGAAGTGGAGTGACTGACTGATTTGGTTATAGACTATTACCGTTTCAGCTATTGGTCTAAAACCAGGTTTAGAATTAGGGATTAAAAGCATCTCTGAGCATGCTTGTTTGTTCATAACATGCACCCCAAGCCCTCCAGCCAAACAAAAAGAAACCTCAAAACAAACCCTCAATCATATATGTTTAGGAAATTAATCCCTGTTAATGCAGGACTTCCACTGATTTGAGATGAATCAAGACTGAAGTTAACTTAAATCATTCATAGTGCTATGAACTTTTCCAAGCAGTTCAGATCCCAGAGCTTACATGGGCAGTCTAAAAAGACAGGTGTTACACTGAGGCAAATGTGGTGGATGGAAATCCTTTATTGATATGAGTAGGTTTTGTGCTCCCCAGAAAGTATTTCTGATGCTTAGAGTTCGAGATTTTTGTGGTAACTTCCTTTTTTGGAAGACAGTAGTAACTTTTTTTCTTGGTAAAGTAGGGCATGGTTTAGTCTCCATTTGTTTATTCTTGCTGAGTTTGGTGTTTTTGGTAAAGAGTACTGAATTTGTCCCTCCACCCTCCCCTTCAAAATTCATCAACCATCGATGCTTTACACAGCTTGCATGTGGGAAAGTGTGCTAGTTTATGCTAGAAGCTTCCAGTAAGAATTTCTTTATTTATTATGGACTTGAAGAGTTGTGAAGCTGGACGTTATCCCTGTAGTCTATTGGCCTCCTCTTTATGTAAATTCAGCAGATTGAGAAATTGCACAGAATTGCTGTCTATACCTGCCTCTCTTGTAAGGTACCCAAATGGCTGGTTTCTGCCACAGTGTGTTGCATTACATCCTAACATTTACAAACTCTTTGCTAGTGTTTTAACACTTGCTGTTGTTTTGGGTTATATTCTAAACTAAACGGAGGCTTCCAACAAGGTACTTCGATACTTTTTATTTTACCCCTTGTTAACATAACAATGTTGCTAATTTGAAATGACTACCAGTCAGTGTGCATTAGCTAGTTCTGTGTGGAGGTGGACGGTCTTTCCTGTGCAGTGATCAAGACCTAACTGAACTGCAAAACTGGATTGTGCTGGCTCTGTGAAGAGGGAAAGCTACATGGCTAAGAATTATGCAGCAGTTAGCAACTTCTCATTATGAAGTTGTGTGTTGTACAAAGATGCTTTAAATGCGAGCAGATCCTAACAAGGGTCTCTGCCCCAGTGACAGAAGTGGGAAAAAACAGGTGCTTCTCTACCAAACGGACAGTGTTACAAATATGACCTCAGACTGCAGGTTGTAATAGCAGCTACAAAAGACATAGAGTTCTATGACTGCTTGGAGACTTAATTAAGTGCATTGACATCTACTCAGTGAAAAGTCTGTATAAATAATGAATTTTCCCTGTATGCACAGCCTGTGATGGAAATGAGACTGAAATCTGTTGTCTTCTGGATGACTGACCCTGATTTGTTTTTAAATAGAACTACGTTTTCATTAACATAATTCAGATTACTTGAGGCAAAAAATAAGATCCTGTCTTCTTTCAAAAGATGCCTACTTTGAAAGGTTGGATGAGAGTGTATTAGACAATTAAAACAGAACTGGTTAGTCAAGGGACTGTAAACTTCTGCAACAGCTGAAATCTTACCATTTGTTAGGACTTTAAATTCTGAAGAGCTTTACCATGCTCATTTGATGGCCAGTATCTAATTTGTTAGACAGTCTTAAGAAACGTGGCAGCTGTGGCCAGGAATATTCCAAATTTTCCCACATAAAGCAAGGGAAATATTTTCAATTCTTTCCAGGCCTATTATGCATCTGCTCAGTTAAGTGTCTGAAGGGGGTGTACTGCTTAGGAAAGCTTTGAAATGCAACTTGATTTTGTGCCTGTGTAGGGAAATGCTACTTGTAATTACTTCTTGTAATATGAAAATAAAAGTTAACTTACTGGAGAAAGGGGCCATCTGAAGTCTCTGACTAGAAGCTTGAGATACTGCTAATTTTGAGAAAATTCTTGAGAAATTTTCAGTATGTAGTTAATGTTAAAAAAAAAAAAAGAGGAAGAGTTGAACATGGCTTGCTAAGTTTCAGCTGCTGATAGCTCCTCTTAGATATCTTCTCAGGGACGGTTTAGAGGGACGGAGACAATCAAAGTTGTGTGGCACCTTCAAGTGATAAATTGGTATTGTCATGCATTGGTGGCAAGGAAAGAGTCAAACAGTTTGGCTAAGGTCTGATAATGAAATGTCGAAACGATAGGGACACACAGATCTGGCATGGTTTTGTGCTTTATATTCAGGAACAGTCTCTGCTTTCTAATTTCTTAATAAATGCAACCTTCCTCTCTCCTGACAAGTCATGCATTAAAACTGTCCAAATTGTCAATGAAAAAAAATAACCTTTCAGTGTTTCCTAAGATGGGAACAATATTATTATTGTGCCTTTCAGTTTGCTGTCTTTGTTCTGTGCCTGCAGCTGAATGAATTTTGCTTTTCATTTCTGTTTTTGGAAACATTGCTTTTCTGCAGGATGCAGCGATCACATGTCTCTATGTGCATAAGACACTAGGCTTGATTTGTAAATGGAAATACAAGCTTGTCTCAGGCACAGGAAACAACTTAATTTGAAGGTTAAAATAGAGGTTCAAAACCAACAACTAAACCCTGAACAAAGTTTTCACAGTTGTAACTGACCTTTTTCCTGCCACCACATTAAAAATATGGAAGAGTTGAGAATAAATAATGTGTGGCCTATTCGATATGTTCTTCCCTTTCTAATGAGACAGCGTTGATCCAAGTCTGAGGACTCTTGTTCAGACGCTGCCTCTCTGTTTTTCATTGTAAATGTTTCTTGCAGGTTAGGTTGCTTACCCTTTCTCCTATCTGTTTTCATTGCTATATTGAAATTTTTAAACATTACTGAAATAGTTCAGAAGCATTAGCACAGCTGGGATTCTTCTCATTTTATAAAAGCCCAAAATACCAGCTGAAAAAGTCATCCTTTAACACAGAAGCAAGTTGTGTGTCTTCATAAAAGGTTTAATGTGCTCTCTGGACTTTAAAAGCAGCTGAAGTCTCTTTTGCAATATAAACGATAAAGAAAATGCTGTCATCACCAGAATGCACTCAGAACTTACCAGCAAGGAGTTTAGCAGCCTCTGTATTTCTGGTACCTAAAGCACCTGTTCCAGACCAGCTTTGAAGAAAATATAGAAGTAAGGGTAGAAAAAATTAGGCTATATGATCAATAAAACTGGTGTTTTGACCAAACTGCTATGGAGGTCTGAGGTGAAACCTCAATGTTAACCCTCCCACCCTTGTTTTTGTGGACGCCCTCACTGCCTTGAAAACATGATTTTGATTATCAGCAGCATTAATAATGGATATCTAGGACAGTCACAGGTGTGCTTGAAAAACTGGGGGTTAGGAGAGGTTTAGACTTCACCCTGTACACCACTTTGGTTATGTCTGTGTTTCAGAAAGCTGGACAGTTATGGCAACAAAACTCTTGAAGATAGACTTAGAAAATGTTTGAAAGATGAGTTTGTGTGATGTATCTATGCAACCTCACTAAGCTGAATGAAAGCAAAGTGTGTTGTGCTTCCGTCCATGCTGGAAGACTTTGTCATAGCTATGCTGAGTAATGAATGCAGCAGTTATGCTCTGAGGTGAAGGTTTGGCTTGATCAAGCTGAAGCTTTGCCAGCTTGTGAGTCAAATCATATCAATACAAGGCAAATTTTACAGTTAAATTCTACTCATAGTAACATGCGGTGAATGCTTTTCTGTTGTCAGTACTGACTGATTGGTCTTACTGAACTTTTCTTCTTCTTCTATATCTTCTTGAGCTTTGTTTTGATTTCTTGTGAAGAGGAGCTGTAATGGTGGTAGCTGACTTCTCATGTAATATCTTTTACTGGTCTGGCATTGCTCTACATGATGGTGATTGGGCATTATTAAATTTTTAGGCCAGAGACTATATTGCTGTAGAAATAAAAAATTTAGCATAGCATATTAAGGGCAGAACTGTTTGTACATGTGCATCACTTAACATGCCCTAAATGGTGCCAGGAAAGGAGTAGCTGTACACATAGGAACAGCTACTTCAGAATTTTTTTTATTTGGTGTAAATCTTAATTAACATTAACAATAAATCTTAATTAACATTTCAGAAGGCCAGCTAACCTAACTTGTATTAAAACCAAAGGGATTTTATATGTGACTTTAGGGGCATCTTTAGCTTTTTTTGAGATAAAGTTGCAGCGCATTAAGTTAGCAGCAATTAAAAAAGTGTGAAGAGCAAATATTGGTTCAATTCAATAAACATGACTTAAATTTCAAGACAGACCCTTTTTTTGACCCTGTTTTCTCACACTAATCCTTTTTATTGCCCACTGCTTCCTACTGAGCACTGCACTTTCATTATAAGCCTATTGTTTTGGTTTCCAATTGAAAGAAAAGGCAGAGAAAAGAACTTGCTGTTGGCAAAAGCAGTTTTACTGTTTTAGAAATAAGCTTTGAATTGCTAGAACAATAAGTTATTAGAAGAGCTTCAAAACCTAATAGTTCATAATATTGAATTTTTATTTTTGGTATTTTTTTTTAAATAAATAAGACATAGCAACTATGAAAGCTACTGTTGGCAAGCCAGCTTTCACATAGTTTGTAACTTTGTAAAACTAGTAATTACTTTGTGCTTAATGTCTTCAGGGTATTTTGGCAAACAGTTGGCTTGAAAAGAGTTGATATCTATTTAATATGGCAGGATAAAGTTATTTTTCTGAGAAGTAATTTTATTGTAGCAGTTAAATTCTTGAACTTTATAAAAGATTATTTCAGTACCAAATTGCAGCTTTCAAAGAAGCAATAGACAGTGTTATTCTGGGAAAAAACCTCAAAGTCTCGAGCAAGTTAGTATGAACTCTGACTTGCTAAGCTCAGAGTGCTTTGTTGTGGATGCATACCTGTTTCAGTTTTCCTGGGTCAGGGAGAAGGCTCCAAAACACACTGAATAATGTATGCCCATCCCTAGTCTCCTAGGAGGGTGGCTTCAGTCTCTGACAGTCATGTTTTCATGTGGGGAGGATGGGATACTGCAGTCTGTCTTCTGTTTCTGTTGCTATAACAGCAATATTTGTCTGTTCCTTTTTTTAGAAGTGAAAAATGACATCTAAACAAAGCTTTCATTAGATGATGTCACAACCTTTATGTACAGACTTAAAAAATAACAATTTTATTCCGTGTTGACCACTCTAAAAATCTGATTGTAGACAAATTTTGACACTGATAGTGCAAGTTGTTCTAATTGGAATTTGTGACCCTTCTTTATATATGTTAGCATTTGTAGGATCCTCATACTGTGAAATGGAAAATATGCTAGAGTGAAATGTTCCAGATCTTGATATTTTCAACCTGAAGATTAGTATTTTATGTCTATCAAGATTTATGGGCTAATTTTCTCAAGGTCATGCTAAGCAGTAGCACTTCCATGTTCACCTTATTTCACGAGTATAGTGATGTTCAGACGTTTTTATAAAGCCCTAATAAAACAACATACCTGTTGTTTTACTTTGTGATGTTTGGAGCCCAGTGGATGTTACTCCTTTCTTTCTGCATCAAAGTACTTATTGCTTGTCTGTTTTACCATTGACAGTAGTGGTGATTTGTTCATAGAATTAATTTGCCTTGGCAGTCTCTGATGAGATCTGTCACAGTGAGAGAAGATCTTAGTTAAGGAACTTGTTAAACAAAACTTCTTCATAGTGTCAGAACACAAACTGAGTTAAGGGCCATAGTGACCAGGAGACTCTGGAAAAAATATGACCATGTGCAATATTGCATCCCTGCTGTTAGGATGTTTTTGTCAAATAAAAAGATAGCAAGTAGAGTATATTACCTTGTGGCTGTCACTCAGAACTGCTTTTCCAACCTTTGTGCCTGCTGTGAGTCTAGGTCACCCAAGTGTGATGCCTGTTAACTACCTGAAACTGCAGCAGTTATTATGTAGTGACATAGCTTAATGTACAGCTCTTTGTCTATTTCTTGTGCTTTCATATGCAGAATGATTTTGGATATAGCCTATAATAGACTGTGTGATCCCTGTTCCTCTTAATTTGCAGTGGCCCATCCATGAGTGTAAAGGTCTGCAATCAAATCATACAGTGTAGATTTACACTGTCTACACCAAAGCATAGGTCTGAGGTATGATCTGTTGAGAAAATCAGGCCTGTATGCTAACACGCTCTGTGGTAAAGAACTGTGGCTGTGAATGGGCATCAAGGTGTTCTTTGAGATCTATTTGCACTCATTCCCAGTGTTTTCTAAGGTTTTCAGGAATGCCTTTCATTGGAGGAGCAAATAATCTGTGAAATGAGAGTAGAGATTAACAGTAGGTGGTTTTATAAATTAGCGTGATTTATCAGAGATACTGTGAAGGAGGAGTATTCTGTTCCTGCAGTAGATGAAAGGCGGAATCATAGAATAGTTTGGGTTGGAAGGGATATTTAAGGGTCATCTAGTCCAGCCCCCCTGCAATGAGCAGGGACATCTTCAACTAGATCAGGTTGCTCAGAGCCCTGTCCAGCCTGACCTTGAATGTTTCCAGGGATGGGGCATCTACCACCTCTCCGGGCAACTTGTTTGAGTGTTTCATTCACCACCCTCATTGTAAAAAAAAAAATAAAATAAATTCTTCCTTATATCTAGTCTGAATCTACTGTCTTTTAGTATAAAACCATTACCCCTTTTCCTATCACAACAGGCCATGCTGAAAAGTTTGTCCCCACCTTTCTCAGAAGCCCCCTTTAAGTACTGGAAGACTGCAATAAGTTCTCCCCAGAGCCTTCTCCAGGCTGAACAACCCCAACTCTCTCAACCTTTCCTCACAGGAGAGGTGCTTCATCCCTCTGATAATTTTTGTGGCCCTCCTCTGGACCTGCTCCAGCAGTCCATGTCTTTCATGTGCTGAGGGCTCCAGAGCTGGATGCAGTACTCCAGGTGGGGTCTCACCAGAGCAGAGTAGGGGGGCAGAGTCACCTCCCTCGATCTGCTGGCCATACTTATTTTGATGTGGCCCAGGATACAGTTGGCTTTCTGGACTGTGAGTGCGCATTGCCAGCTCATGTCCACCTTTTTATCCACTAGTACCCCCAAGTCCTTCTTGGCAGGGCTGCTCTCAATCCCTTCATTCCCCAGCCTGTATTGATACTGGGGCTTGCCCTGGCCCAGGTGTAGGACCCTGCACTTGGCCTTGTTTAACCTCATGAGGTTCACATGGGCCCAGTTCTCGAGCTTGTCTAGGTCCCTCTGGATGGCATCCCATCCCTAAGGGGCATCAACTGCACCACTCAGCTTGGTGTCCTCCACAAACTTGCTGAGGGTGCGCTCAATCCCACTGTCTATCTCATTGATGAAAGATGCTTGTTTGGTATTGACTCAGGATGGTATCTTGTGAGAGGGCAAAGAGGTGGCAAAGGTGTGAAAATGAGAATGAGGACAACCTGAAGCTGAACTAGAAAAAAAAGGAAAATTAAGTAGGCAAGTAAAAATGTCTTGCTTAGCTAGGTAGCTGCTAACAGACAGCTTTAGTTACATGATGGAGGAAGATTAAGTTCAGTAGTGTTCTGAACAAACACAGGTTGTGGGTGTATCTGAGAAACTGCTATTCTTGCCATATTTAAAATGAACCAAATGAGGCTCTACGAAAAACTGCTACCTAGCAAACTGAGTAGATTTAAAGTGTAGTATACTGCTAGCTAGCTTCCTTCTCTAGAAACCTAATTTAAGATCCCAGTGCCAACTCTTACAACAATTATGTTTTCAGTACAAGGTTGTAACATTCAGCTTGCAGTGTTTAACTGTTATATACCCCCCTGAATGGAATATAGCGTGTGTTGAAGTGAACTCTAGTTATAGTAGCTTACTCATACTTTCATATTTAAAGTGTTACCAAAATGGCAATTTGGTTTTGGTTCAGTAACTGTTGGTATATTTAAAGGAAAAAATCAAAAACCTCACAAATACAAATGAGCCTGCTTTATTCCAAGGAGGACTTCAGGAGTCTGTAGAATATTAGATACCTACAGGTTTTTAATTCTTTTCCCTGCCTACTCAGTCTGTAGGTATGTAAAAGTCTGCCTTGCATACCTTCCAATTTGTTCAGTAACACAGAGCTGAAGCACTCCTTTCCACCTTTTTAAGCCTACCTGGCAACATGTTTGGTATGTAAGTTGAAGAATGTTATATAATAAAAATTAGCACTGTGTGTCACTTTAACCTTTCTGTCTAGGCTGTTGGATGTCAAATGTCTTTCTGTTGCCTTATATATTTCAAATAAAACCACTTTGTTTAGAATAAAGAAAAATATTTCTTTTGAAAACTGAGATCCAAAGTAAGCCTGCAAGTTATTCAAGATTTTGGCTGATCTGGCAAGGCATCAGAAGACAAATTTAGAACACTAAATGGTGACTTACGAGAAGGTAGATGTGAACTCTTAGGGTGCTGGAAAGCAGTTATGTTGATGTCACCAACATGGCAAAATAAATGTACATACTCAGAATAATTTGTAGCAAAATACTAAATGGTTTAATTGGTGATGAAGCTTGGGCAATGCTCTACATGTTGCATTTCAGTTTCATCGCAAATGCTCTGATGACTCACAAGTGATGAGTGGCAATTAAATTGGGGCTTTGTCTTCATGTCTGTCTGCAAGACAGTCATCTGGAACGAATAATGTACTGAGACTTAGTGGCACAATATGCAAGTCTGCAGGTAGTTGTCCTCTGCTGGGTGTATTTTATCAGCTAAAGGCAATTCAGCTTATAGTAGCTTGTTCCTTCCCACTGGTAAAACCTCTGCTTGTAAAAAGGGATTTGTTTGTTTCCTAATGCGTTTTCAACTCAACTGTCTGATTATTCTTGTATATAATTTTACCTAAATTAAAAGGTTGTGTTAAGTTCCAGGGACAATTCATCACCCCACATTGTGTTGGTTGAGGACACCTTTAAAACACATCTTCTCTTGAAGTTTATTTGCAAGGTTGAGTGTCAGTGTGACCCGTTCATAGTCTATAGGCGAACTCTTAAGTGTTTTCTTTACAGTTACCACATTATGGATTATAGCCTTTATCCAAAAGGCATTCTTTCTTTGGTTTAATATTGGAAGCCTGCTATTCTGTGAGAAGTGTGTGCTCAAATGGTACTGCTTTAAAAAAATAAACAGTCAAATTTGAATGGTTTGAAAGATGTCCAGGTTAATGATCAAAACCAGCTTTGCACACACCCCCACCCCCGGCATTGTCTTTCAAATAAATTAGCAGCTTTTGGGGGGAAACTTTTGATTGTATTGGTTGTTTCTGAGGAGTTCAAATGTGTGTAGATATTTTTAATTGTTCAGGATATCGTGAAGGGAGAAGAGGAACATACTTGTTCATTTTGGCGCTGGAATTTCTGATGCAATTACAAGATCTATGAACAAATCTCAGGCATCTGTGTTGAGTGCTATTTTAACAAGCAATAAACACCCCACCTTTTTCTTTTGTAGGCATATGTGCCAGAAGTTTCCCTGAATGGTGGAAAAAATGTCAGATACGGCAATGCACACAAGACCAGCTGCAGTAGTGGCATAGTCTTGAAACAGTTTGCATTATTTATTAATATGTTGTCATTGCAAACACTTAAAATGTTTGTGCTATCCTACAAGCATTTTAAAGGATATTCACATTAGCCTACATAAACAAATAAACTGCAATCAATTAACTTTAGGCAAGAGCAGCAATGGAGACAAACCTCAGAGGAAATAAAGTGCAATTAGTGCTTCAGTCTCTCTCTTATCTGAATAGATGAATTGATGGACAGTTTTTGATATAATTGTGCTATATCTTTGTTCTGTTTCTACTTACACCACTGTCCTCCCTCAGGAGTCCCTCAAACATGTTTTCTCTTTCCTTTTTTAAAATTTTAAACTGCATGGCAGCAGAGAGAGTAAATTATTTAAAATTATTCTGTATCTCTGCACTTGTCTGAGTCAGCAGAATACATCTAGGTCATATGTTCTGGAACAGCTCCGGTGCAGAATATCTTTTTTCTTTCTGTGGGGACTAAGTAGACTCATTAAGGTACAGTCATTTTGCCTTTATTCCTCTTCTTTTTGCCCTTACAAGGCTTGGGTGAAAAATGTCTGAAAATGACTATAATTCTTTTTATTAAGTCCAGATAAGCTTCCTCTGAGCTGACCTGTTCTTCCATTATCATTGCACAATCAACTGACAGATAGAGGGAATGCACTGTTTCTTAGCTACAGCAAGTAGCAGTAGACTGAATGATTCTCTAATGCGTGCAATTATGAGTTCAGCAAACTGTGCTTCTGTTTGTTTACTCCTTTCCTGTCTAGGATGGCTGCAGCTCCCCCAAGTTACTGTTTTGTAGCCTTTCCCCCGTGTTCTAAAGATGGGCTGGTGGTGTTTGGAAAGAACTCTGCACGGCCTAGGGATGAAGTACAGGAGGTGGTCTACTTTGCTGCCGCAGCTCATGAACCAGGAAGCAAAGTTGAGGTAAGGGTGAATTGTTACATTCAAACTGTGAGAAATGACTGCTGTCTTGTTTTCTTGTCAGATTGTGGAGTCCTTGTTCCCCTCGCTCAAACCTCTCTTGAGTAAAGAAGAGAGAACTTTTTTCAAAGTCCTGAAGGTGAAACTCAGAATGTAACTTTTTTATTTAATTGAGGAAAAAATCTATGATCTGTACTCTCTCCAGCAGCCAGGCTGAACTGTTCACATCTCAGATTCCTGCACCGTGTAGCCTATGACTTAACTTTTCCTTTTAAGGGAAAAATATCCTGGCTAACTGGAACTAGAAGCAAATTTTTAAAGTTTGTCACTTCCCATATGAATTGTTTTCATTCATGGTTCTTGTTTGACAGTTATAATGGGGCCTGACTACCTTAGGCATGTTGCAAAACAAATAGCCAGAAATCTCTACCTCAAACAAATTGTGCTCTAATAAGGGAATGTGAGAGGAGGAAAACATGAGCATAAGATTTGTAAGCCAAACATAACTCCTGTACATACAGTTGTCTTTGACATTTTCTGCAGCTGAGGCAGCTGCATCATGGTCAGTTTTTGGTGCTGTGGCTTCTCTCTGAATCCAGGCTGGGTGTGGAGTCCTGGAGTTGGATGCTAATGCCATGGATGCAGATTGAAAGAACCCTGCTGAAAGTAATTTTAAGTATAGTCTGTTACTGCGGCTTCACTTTAATGACAGGAGAAATGAAAGGATAAGCAGATGTGGAAGGGTGAAGCAATGCGACAAATGAAACAAGACCGGGAAGAGGGAAGAGTGTGCAATTAAGGTGGAATGAAGAGACTGAGGCAACAGAAGGAAAGACAAGGATTGGTGGGGGTAGCCATTTTAGCAGAGGACACAGAGCCTGATCTGCACTGTCAGGAGGCCACAGGTTCTTGCACTGGCTAGCAGCTTCTTCCTGTCCTTGTGGCTGTGCAGAAGGCTGAGGATACTAGGTGTTCTCCACCAGGCTGGTGTCTCTCATCCCTGCAGGTCCTTTATGCATGTATTTGTTGCTTCCTCAGAAGAGGTCCTAAGGCCAGTGCTGATTTTAATTCTGTCTTTCAAGTGTGATGACTTCCAAATTTCAGTGGATTTGGTGCTGTTCTTTCTAACAGTTAATGTTCTCTTGATTCCTGTTGCTACCAACATCTAGTACTACTCATGCATTGTTAAATGGTTTAATCTTGGATATGAAGAAATCCCCTCCCCCTATCCAAAAGCACTAACTGCTGTTAATTGCAGTGCTGTATTGGTAGCACTGTTGTAGACCTGTGCTAGTATACAGAACACAGTGACAGTAAGACAAGAAGAAAATTTCAGAGTGGTTTTTTTTTAAAGCTTCTCTTCATAGAACTGGAAATGGAAAAAAAAAGTTCTGTTACTGTGGAAAAAGAACTTCCAAGAGCTGTTCTGGAGTGTTTGTATCCTTAAAGGAGAATACTTTGTAAGAACACAATATTAAAGTACTTGATTCCTTTGGTCTATTTGCCCCACATCTTACTCTTCGATGATATTGTCGCAATTTGCTAAAAAAGGTATAATTAAGCCATATATAATCTATTATGATCCCTCTCCCACCCCATGATTAACCAGTTTAATGCCTTTTATAGAATTCAGTCATAAACTTGACTCTTTTGCTATTCCTTTTGGAAGCGGGGAGCACAATCCCTTTTGCCTAGCACATTGCAGTTTGTAGATTTATTCTGCTAACCAGTATCTGCAAGTCTTCCCCTTAAGTGTTGAATTTTTTTTTTAATTTTTTTTTTTTAAATGAAGGTGAAGTTTGTTGCAATGTGGTGAAGATGTGCTTTTAGACAAGGGACTGGAGCGGGTTAATACCTTTTTTTTTTTTGTTAAAGTAGGGGTTTAAGCCCTAATTAGATGGGTACTTTTGTCTCTGCTAGTCTATGCTACTGCATAATTCTTCATTATCTAGCCTGAGGTTTTGCAAGTACAGTGGTGTACAGAAACATACAGGCTCCAGATGTTTACCAAAATTCTTGCCACTTCATCCCAGCACAGAATAAAAACATCTTCAGTTGCTCTGGGAGTAGTGCAAGCAATCACTTGTCACTGCGTCTTTGTCACACTCAGCACTAAGTATTGTTAATGTCTTTTTTTTTTTTCTTTGTTTACGTATGTGTATTTTGAGTAGAGTAAGCTGGTTAAAACAAGATACTGATTTTAATTGTTTTATTGGGTCTGTAGGCCGTCTGGTAGCTTTGCACAGTCCTTTAAATGGTTTCCTTTGAACCAACTTAAGCATAGATTTAGTTGTTAATTTTTCTTTAAAGTTCAAGATTTTTTTCCACCCTCAGAGAGGGAGTGTTCAATCAAACAAGTCTAGCAAATAGCAATGTTGTAGACTAACTATCTTTAGAAATAAGCCTTTTAAAAAAAAAATTCTTTTAAAACTGGCCACTTCAAAGGTCTTTAAAAAAGTATCACAATAATCCCATTTGCTGTAGGAATTGTGAAAGATTGACTGAATCAGTAAAAGCTCTACAATCCAAGTTTTAAGCTGCTAGATTTGCTTCTAGATTTTGCTGTTTTATGAACTTAAGGACAGCAGTGAATAAGAAGGTTGCAATTTCAAACGTGATAACTCTTTGTGATAGCAGAACAGAAGTAAGGTCTTCACTTTTTGCTAATTAGCTGAAACGTTAGGTATTTCTCCTATTGTAGGGATATGTCTAAGACTTCTCGTCTTATGACAGATACATACTTGTAGGCAGAGCTTGTGCAAAGCCTGTTAAGTCCTTGTGCAATGTTAGTGGTACCTCTAAAAGTTAGAAAAGATTTAAGGAAGGGCTTGAATTCAGCTGCTTCACCTTTTTTGAGTAGCAGGCATGCAACACTATATCCACCTTGTAAGCAAAGTTACTGAGTTGTCAGAGGTAATTAACTAATAGGGGAAGTAGAGAGGAATGTCAAAGCTTCTAGATGTAACCTTTGACATAGCCAGAATTATTACTTTGTTCTTTAAAACCCTGAAAACTGCCAACAGTTCAATTATCGTTGGGTGGGATTTTTTTTGCTACATCTTTCCTTCGCTTGCGTTTTATAAAACTAACTGAACAGGTCTGAGGAAATTAAATGTATGATATTTTGGAAATGGAACAATGAGGTTCACCAATTTCATGCTACTGTTTTTCTAAGTCAGTAATCCTTCACGCCTCTGACTAAATTTTCCCTCTCATCCATCCTAGCGTTGTTTTGGTTTGTTTTTTTTCCAAATGAACAGCTTTTCTCTCCATTCCATATTGTACGTTTGCATTGGTTGCTTATGTTAGATACGTGATCCTTTACCTTCACTGGGCAATGATGGTGGACTTGCTTTTCATTATATTCTGTTCTTTGCAGGTAACGTAATCCAATGTGTATCTAATTTTATTTACTTCTCTGTGACTGTCACTGACATTCTGAACTTCTGTTTTCAACACACTAACAACATGGGTTGTTTTATAAGACTCCCTCAGGAGGTCTGTATCCTATTTATGTTCTGTGCTGCTCACATTTGCAAATGTGATAATGCACAATGTAACCAAAAATGGCACAGTAGTTCAGCTAGGTTATTGCCATAAAGGAATCAGGCAGACTATGGTGTATAGCTATCAGCTAGTTTGTGGCAGGGCGTTAAACAAGGGAATTCAGTGAATACTGCAAGTCATTTTAAGCTTGATCTTTGTGGCTCAATCTACCAGACAAGTAACCCTGTAGCTAACTCATCAACATAATTCCTTCCCTCTATGTCAGCCAGTTCCCAAGACCCTGAACAATGGGGCTTTTCATGAAGGTCTGTTCTGTGTGTGTGTGACAGCTATCTCAAAAGTTTTTTCTTGTCTTGCGCTGTAATTTTGCAGTGGCAGATGCTGATCAGCACTCTTCCTTGTTGTAGTAGTCAGTTTAGTAAACTTGTGCATGCAGGTGAAATGCTGCTCCCGTAAGCATAAATAGGGTCCTGGTTTGAATTCTCTACTAAAATTGTGTTCTTTTTTTTTTCCCCTGGATGTGGATTTAAATAATTTGTCATGTGTTAGTGAAAATTCATGTTGTATGAGTTTTAAGATGCAAGTCCCTCTGTCTTATTTTTAAGGTAGATTTTACTGACTTGATTTCTCTTGTTCTTTTGTAACCTGTTGCTTGCTGTGGTTTCCTTTCTCCTGAAGAAGTCTTGGATGAATGACCTTTTCCTAGCTGAATTTTCCAGGTGGATTTTATTTTTCTTTTAGATCAACTTTCCTTTCTGCTAATATGACCTTTTTATCCATGATTTGAATATAGTCATGGTTGGTTGCTTGTTTCAGTATAGAGCTGTAGAAGCTCTTTTTTCTTAATAGCATGCAACTTACTGTGGAGGAGTAGAAGGGGGGAAATAGAAAGTATGGTCTACAACATAGTCTATCAGATTGTGGAATATACAAAATTTTTCTAATATGTTGGTATTAAACACTCTTCTGGGCTTGAAGCCAGTCCTCTGTGGGGTAGGAGGAATTTTGTGTTCTCTAAAACTTCATGGCACAGTTATGCCTTAGTTGTTTTTTGTTTTCTCTTTGTTAATAGGTTGGGTTTTTTTAAGGATACCACCCTACCTACCCTTGCTCTGAGATTTCAGAGGAGCAGTAAGATATTTTGCCGTGCCTTGGTTTGAGCACTGCAGACATAAAAAATCACCTGAAGCTAACTGAGGGGTCCCTGGTGTTGCAAGACAGATATAAAGCTATGAAAGTAGACTTTGACTGTATTAAAGTTGGCTTCGTATTACCTGGAGGTATCTTAATTCTGATATTTGTAACGTAATCACCAGGCATCATGCCAGTGCCACAATGTAGTTCTGGTATACTTTGATTCCCTCTTACGCCAGCTGTTTGGGTTATCTGCATTCTATCCGGGGGTAAGATGTTCAGAATCTGGTGACAGAAGCCAAGCAGCAGCTGAATCTACTGAGAATTTGCTCTTTGGGAAGTCTCTGGATTAGATTGACAGTGCCACACTTAACAGTCTGGCTGCTGCAGCTGTGAGCTTGAACCTGGGCACCCTCACTACGATACCTCCATGAGTAAGTGCTGACTGGCAGGAAACGTTGATGAAACACAGCAGTGTTTGTGCCCATGATGAAACTTTTCATTTACTCTATGTAGATAAAAAAGGTTGTAGTCTAAAGGTTTACAATTCAGTGACTTCTTGCCTCTCAGCTGAGACCTGATAACTGACTGTGTAAGCAGCCTATCTCATGACACATGCAGTCAGATGGCTTACCTCAAGCCACCTTGTTTAAGCTAACCTTTAGACCTCACACAGGTAGAGGAGAGGCACTATGCAGGCAGACAGCAACTAATAGAGGAAGTGGTTGCTGCCTTCAGCAGTCTGTTGCTTGGCTAATGGGAGCTTTTTCTCTGTTCGGCTCCATTGCAGGCCACTGGCCTTTAAACTAATGTGTTTGACTTTGCTTTGTAGCACAATGCACGAGCCGGCAGCAGTTCAGAGGTAGAAGCCATAATCTCTTGCATGTTTCTGCCCTCTCAAAACCTCTGTTTTTACTGTAGGAGTCCTGCTTCTTTGCTCCCTTCTGCTACCAAAGCAAAATTGGTTAGCTTGAACTATTTTTTTTCTTAATCTCTTTGATTTTTTTTTTTTATTGGAACAGAGAGGAAGAGGAGGGAGAGTGCTGGAATTGTGTGGGGCAAAAAACTGCCGACTATTGTGTCTTGATCCAAACTGTTTACTTGTGGCAAAGCAGATGTGTGAGCAGGTATTTCAAAGTGGCCAAGCAAAGAATTCAGTCCTAGGATATCTGTGAGTTCCAACGATATCTCCATGATGGGCTTTTTGTGACTTCTTTGAAATCTGTTTCTTATTGTTTTAAAAAATTAAATTAAGAAGCTTCATCCCTATTTCAGTTTTACTTTTGCTCATCACCCAGGGGACTACTAGATTTGTAACTTAAAAAACAAGAGGTGAATTCTTGACTGCTAAATCAACTCTGACATACAGTGTCTCCACAGAGATGTCTCAGCCTTGTGTGCCTTGCTGCACTTTGTGATATTTTATTTGTTGAAATTTTTTATTTTTTTGAGCACATCTTCATACTGTGGCTCACATGCCTGAGGCTCCTTGGTGGCTTGATAGAGTAGGTTAGAGGGTGTGTACTTCTGCTTTTTGACAGGGGAACTGTTTGGCTTTTTCTAGTTTCTGTAATTCTTTTTCTAGAATAAAATCTATCATCCTTAGTCTTCGAGATAAATTACACTGCTAGATATCAGTCATACACATTCAAATGTTACGGTTATTTGTTGCAATGAATAGAAACAGCTAGAAACAATAAGCAAATACAGAAGCTTATGTAAAGTGTACTAGAGCCTTCATAAAAAGGGAAAAAACTGTTCTTAATATGAAGAAATAAGAGGCACTGTACTGTGTCAGAAATTGGTTTTGTTCTGTGTTTGTACACTTAGTAAATGCTGCTGGTGTTTATGTCTCGCTACAACACGAGGATACAAGTACTAACGTAGTGTGTGTTTTTTGAAAGCTGGCTACCTGAGGGTTCATCCTGCCACTGGAGAGACTTTTGTTCACTATTCTAGTTTGACTATATGACCTCTAGAACTAGGGCTGACTAGTTGAGATGTACTCAGGCTGTCCCCTCCACTGCAGCACAAGAACTCTGCTCCTAGTAGAAGCTGTCATGGCTGTGCTTAATGGGTGTTGTAAAGTCGTCCAGGTGTCTTCCACTATATGCTTAGTGCTGTCTAGTGCATAGGCAAGCAGTGGTAACAGCATCAGCTAAGCCACATCTTCTGTATTGCATGCTGCTGCTTGCATATTTCTGTTTTTGGAGAATGGTTATTACTACTCCTTTGAGGTCTATTGCATTTGTTCCTGTAAATAAGCAGCAGAACAATTATCTTTAAAACACATTCTGTTAGTCATATCCACAGGAGATGGTCTGAGGGTCTTTCTTAAACAACCGTGTTCTAGCTGTCCAGTCTTCCACTTTACCGTGATGGGAGAGCCCAGGTAGCCTATGTCACCTGTGGAATCGCCTCTCAAGACAGTTCCAACCAGGCTATCAAATCTTGATGTCTTGATGGCCACAGAGGCGGTAGGCTGTGAGACTGCCGTATCACATTTTTGCCATCCCTCTTTTGTAACGAGTTAAATGCAGCCATGGTGCAACTTCTTGAGTTACTGCAATAGTACCTATATTTTGCCTATTTTCAAATATGTGCTATGGTACGGCAGTGGTTGAAGTAATTAAGCAAAGAGTTAATGCCGCGTTAGAGCCTGGATCTGATGAGGGGGTGGTGTTTGGGAATCTCTTTTGTAATCTAGAATCTTATGACCCTTCTTCTAAGATCATTTCTCTCTAAAGCATTCCATGGCTATTGCCTTTGTTATCCAGGGCTGAAGCCTATGTGATTTCACTGATACTTCATAAGGACCTGACTGATGGTGCTAGGAATCGGGCTTCTGCAGCCTGAGTACAGTAGAAGCTGCACAATAGTTTCTTTTCATTAATGAAAGAAGAAAGCTCTTGTGCTTATGACTGTCATGTCTGGTTTTGGAATACCTCCAACGTATCTGCATGCCCTAGCTAGGGTGGGAGGTACATTTGTGCCTTGTACTATACTTAGAACTGCCTTGATAAGATTCTTTTCTTGAAACTGTAAGTGAAATAAAAGAAACGTCATTAGTTTCCAGCCTGCTTAATTCTCTTTAAAGTTGTTGGCTGCATCTCATGTATGTGAAGTCTCTGTTCTTTACTTTTATATTTCCTGATGGGAATGTACTGTCACAGGGCATGATGCCAGTTATGCTGCTTTCAGGGCCGGAGCTCTAGCAAATCAATGGAGCCTGACACCACTCACTCACAGCCTTTGTCACCAAATGTATCAGTATTCTTCTGGTTTTAGCATTCATACTCAAAGAAAAATGTTAGTGTTGGAAAATGCTGAGGCTGGATGCTTCAGGAATTTTAAAGACAGGGTTGGTAGCAAGCAGAATCACAGTAGTACCTTATGTCTATTTTATTCGTCATTGCCTAGTTTGGCACAGCTCTCGGTAGAACAGGCTGCTATGCTGTTGTGCTGGAGGGATTTGCCAGAGCGGTGGGGTGCAGGAGAGGGGACAGGGAGATTGTGGTTTGTGCTTGCTTTTGAAATCTTGTCATTATCTGAGCTCCTGTTTCTAGAGATCTAGTAGCCAGTGAGGTTTTTTTGGTGGACAGTGTTGTCTTTCTCTCGCTATTTCCTTCTGTGTCTGAGCTGTTGCAAGCATATGTTCTGATTTCTGTGGAATAGGTATCAATGGTTTGCTGCACTGCCAATCCAGTGGCTGGCTTTAGTTGACACCTTTACAATTGACGTGTCTTGGCTACAAGTGAATAGCCTGGTTCCTGTGCTTCCTGCATGAAGATATTATTTTATCTGGAAAAGGTGTTTCTGACATTATTTTAAGGGGGTTGGTGGTACAGTTATGAAAAGTGAGAGGTTTACATTTAAAATTAATAATCTATTGTCACATCTGGACCCTAGTTTTTTGAGAAGCTCATACCTATTACTAATAAATATGAACCAAACACCTGCCTTAACACATCAGTCTTATTGAGTGCCTACTTTTCTGCTTATTGGAGTAAATAATTCTAATGGGATGGTAAAATCTCATCAAGGCTTTTTCATCATTGTCAATAACCATGGCAAAGGATTGTTGAACAAGGATCAAGTCAATGGTGGTTTTACAAGGCCTGTCAGTTGCTATCAGATTGGAATGGCTTTCTGTTATTTAGGCCTTCTAAGGCAATTTATATAAATAAGGCTTGAACATTGTCTACATACATGAGTTATTGTATGGAAGCTGAAAAGAAGAATGTGAAAATATGGTCCATGTTCACTTGTCATTGGGCTGGGGAATGTAAAACAGCAATATAGAAGGTGCCAGCTGTATTCTGAGGTGTGTAGAGAGGCCTCTGGATGTTTTCTGACTTCTAATTCCATAGTTACAAAGCAAAAGCACTTTTTTTTTCAGAATGCTCTGGATCCTTCAAGCAGGAGCAAACAATTTCCTCTTTCCCCTTCCTTGACTGCTACCATTGACAATAAAATCTTTATAATGAATAGCAGCTTTGGAAATGCTTGGTTTTGGAACAAGGCCCCAAAGTAATAAGCATTTGGTAGCATGGATAGTCAGAATATGTTTTGTAGAGAGAAGGCATTCAGCATTTTTTTAGCTTAACTATCACTTTTCAGAGTGTTTTCATCATTTTTCCTTCTAGAAAATCAAAGTGTCAGTGTAAGCAAGCTTGTATAATAGGGCTATTCAGCCAGAGAATGCTGTGCAAGTGGGGATTTATGGAGTACTGAAGTCTCCCCCACACTGCGTCTAGGTTTTTGCTTTCTGCTGCAGAGTTGAGAAGTTTCATGCCCTGGATGGCTCTGCAGGATGGCTCCAGCTAGCTAACCACTTATGAGATGTAGGGAGCTGAGACTTGTGCCATGCAGGGGTTGGTGCAGACCTGTCTCCTGATAGCTGCTTTGGTTTCGTCTTCATATGTAATGTGGGAAGGTGCTTGGCCCAACCCCTTTTCCTGCTGCTGCAACTCCTACTTTGCACACCCAGGAAATACAGTTATTCTCTGTTCACTTACACACATGCATTAAGTGCTTGTCCAAACGGCACTGACCTGAGGCTCTGAAAAAAAATTGCACAGAATGTCAAAAATGAGATTTGCTTGCTGACAGCTCAAATGGGACGGGGAGTCTTGTTAAGAAAAGTCTCTGGCATGGCTTGGTTAGAAAATGAAACAAAGAGTGAACTCTATAAAGTGGTTTTATTAGTTGGATCTTAGCTCCTGGCCAGTGCCAGATGGTATTGCACCTCGATAGATGAGGAATCTGTCTCTACGAAGTCATAGTGTATTACTATATAAGCAATTTGGTCGAATGGCTTGGACAAATATTTGGGATTTTCTCTAACAGATACAGCAGATAAATCTCTGCTGGGGTCTTATTGCCTAAGCCAAAAATAAAAATTAAGCACACAGCAGAAAGGAAAAGGGAAGCATGTCCTTCTGATTAAAGATCATCTGTTATACGTTTTAATTGCATGCTAGACTATTACTGTAAAAATCATTGTTCAAGACTGGAGGCTGAAGATGATCATGCTGTGTAATCGTTAGAGGGGGAAAGACAAGTTAAAAAAAAACAACCAGCTTCTCACTGCTAATAATCTTGGACTGATTCATTTGGCTTTAGGTTTTAATGCAGACATAGCATTTATTTTCATGGGAAACAACTTTCAGTCCACAAGTCCATTCTGCTCATTCTGCTTACTTAGATATGTCCAACCAAATATTCCTACAGAAAAATATTGTAGATTACTTCCAGCGAGGAAGATATTACAACAGGAATGCTGGACACTAAGAGCTTTCTCATAAATACCAGCGACAGCTTCAGTTTCCTTAAAAGAAAATTCTGTGGAGTTTGGGCCATGAAGAACTTAATGTGACCTCAGTAGTAAAATGTAAAGCCCCTTCCTTTGGCTTGTACAAGCCATGATCTAATGATGGATCAAGCTCTCTTCCATGCTGTCTGGGAAAACGGTGCTTGTTTTTAAGTCCTAGAACAAGGGAAAAGTAAATCTATGTGAAAGATAACATATAATTTCTTTTTTCATTGCAGTTTCCATGACTTCTCTGCAGCTGTTCTCTGTATTTTTGCCTTGTCAGAATACATCCACAGATCTCTGATTACAGTAGACCATTTAAAATAGCAGAAACATCAGTTTTAAGCAAAAATAATGCGTCTGTTTTATTTCTTGTGACTGTTTATCAAAGCATTCCACTGAATCTTTTCAAGTCTTGATTTTTTTTTTTTTTTGGTCTTTCTACCAGCAGTCTCAGTCCTGGGGGCAGCTGCAGGGGAGACAGCAAGGGAGAGGGGGAAGCCTTCTAATGTACTTTGTCCAGTTATCATTGTTACACTGTGTACTTAATAAAGTACTGGAGACTGTGCTATAGCTGAGATGGTAGAATGGTTTGATGTTATTACTATGTACAAAAATGATCTGTGTTTCTTTACTGTAACAGTACAGTCTGTCTACTGCTTCTTTCTGCTGATTCTAGCACTTGGGTTCTGCTTGACTCTTTGAAGCAATGATCAAGGGAGATTTATTTTTCTGGACTTTTGCAGTATAAGGATGTAAAGGTTCAAACATCACAGTTAATTGTTGTTTAAAAAAAATTCCCTGCTCATACACCAAGCGTGAACTTTTTTTAAATAACATGTGTCCTGTCTGTATATTGAGTTCTTATGTTACTTCAGTCACAGCATTAGATAAAGTGCTTGCAATTGTTTTGCTTTTTGTCTTCCTGCTCTCTCTGCAGTGCACATATATTGAGATTGAGCAGGTGCCGAAGACTCATGCTGTTGTGCTGAGCAGGCCCTCTTGGCTTTGGGGGGCAGAAATGGGAGCTAACGAGCATGGAGTCTGTGTAGCTAATGAAGCCATCGTGACCAGAGAACCAGCTTCTGAATCTGAAGCCTTGCTTGGAATGGATCTTGTCAGGTGGGTGGCTTGCCAAGCTGTGACCAGCCTTTCAAACACCAAAGGTTTAGATGATGATACTGGGAAACAGCTTTGTGGTATTGGCATTAGGAGATTTTAAAACAATATAAGCAGGAGACCTGTCTAGGCAGAGCTCCAGACACAGCTGAATTAACACTTAAAACACTTGTAATCTGAATTTGGCCACCAAGTATGTACCAGTCTAATGCGGGTTCACTAAACCTACCTTGTCTACCTACCCTACAGCCTAGCAGTGGCTGTTCTGACAGGATAAGAGAAATGATTACATTGTTAGTAAGGAACTGCTAACTAATTTGTAATATCAGATTGCTGGTACGTCCTTCATCCTCCCCCGCTTTACAACAGCCTACTCTGACCTGAAAAGCTTATCCTGGGCTTATAGCCAACTGTAGGCATAAACAAACTACTATGCTTTGCTTCAGCCCATGGATTCCAGTGCAAACCATTGCCCTTATTTAAATGCTGGCAAACAAACTCCTGTAAGTCTGTTCATTTAAGGCTGTCTGCCTAAAAGGCTTGTGCTGCACTGTAAGTCTCAACCTGCATGCTGATCTTGTTGTGAAGAGAGTTGGGTGGGGGAAGGAAGCTGAAAATGGAAGAACAAGAGAAAATAGTGCAAACTTGTTACAAAGAGAAAGTGAGCAAATTGACTCAATTTAGTTAAAGATGGAACAGGACAACAACTGCTTATTTAAGCGAATCAATTTTTGACCCAGTGGTCCTGCTGGAATTTGCCTTAGGATACTTAATGAGTGGGTTGAACCAATTTCAGGTGAATTCTCATTTTTCTTTAGAACTAGTGAAAGATGGGAGAGGTTCTGGATGACTGGAAAAGGTTAAATATTGTGGCTATATGAGTTAAAAAGACTTGTGGTTATAGACCAGCTTAACCTCAGTTCCTGAAGGGGAAAAAAACACTTACATATCAAGGAGTTGATAAATGGGCAATAATTACTGTTAGTCAAGAACAATCCTGTCAAACCGTTCCACCTTACTCCTGTAGTGAATTAACAAATTTTATGGATAGAGGATAGGAAATAGATACCTTGACTTTTAAGAAGGCATTAAAACCTTAGAGGGTATTCTCATAAGCAAGCTGGGAAGCACGAGTTAGAAGAAATTGTTGTTGGGTGTGTAGCTGCCTGAAACTGTAATTGTAAGTATTCTCTAACAATGTCTCTGCAGAAATACAGTATCTGGTTCCAGCTACCATAAATCAAGAGGAGTATGAGCCAGTTGGAGAGAATGCAGTGGAAATGGGAAATATGATCAGAGATCTATAGAATCTGACCAATGTGAAAACCATGAGGAAATTGGGGTTACATTTTTCTTTGGTATTTTCTCTAAACTCTGTATTATTGAAGGAATCTGTGGAGAAGCTGTACCTAGGAGGACTAGTGATCTTAACTGCATTGAGGGAGAACTGAATAGACTTGGGGGCTCTTTTAAGAAGATGTAGCTTCTTAAAAGCTGAGGGAAGAGGGGGACATTCAGAGTTACAGCGTTTTGTCTTCCCAAGTAACCGTTATGTGTGATGGAGCCCTGCATTCCTGGAGATGACTGAACACCTGCTTGTCAATGGGAAGCAGTGAATTCATTCCTTGTTTTGCTTTGCTTGCATGTGTGGCTTTTGCTTTACTCAACCCATGAGTTCTCTCACTTTTACTCTTCTGATTCTATCCCTCATCCCACCGGGGGGAAGGGAGCAAGTGGCTGTGTGGTGTTTAGTTGCCAGCTGGGGTTAAACCACAACAGTCCTTTTTGTCAAGAAAGGGGATATGTTAGGTGACTTTCCAAGCTCCACCTTTATTTTTTCCCTCCTACTACCATCCTTTTGAAACTTTAATAAACAATTGGTTTAGATGGAGAGCTCTGCTTATTTTGGTCACAGTTATTGCAGTGTCAAAATACTGTTTAACATCCAAATATATATGTCCTCCAGCAGCTCTAGATTTACCCACACTAGCAAATCAGGAGATATGAAAATAAGGAGAAATTGGTCATAAACGACGAGTGATCATCACCTATAGATACTGCCCACCCTCTCTTCCTTCTTTGCAAAAGAAATTGACCGAAGCTTGAATGCAGAGAGTGCTTCAGGCAAGGAGAACTAGAGATGTGTTGCAGACTACCATCTGCCTCATATTCCAGCCAAAGTGATTCTTTCTCTTACTGTGAAGACTTGGCCAGTTGCATTAAGCTTATCTGTTTTGGATCACCTCATAGAATAGAGAGCCATCAAGAACAAAATCAATCACATAGGCTGCAGTGAAGCAGCTGGCATCAGCTCTGCCTCTTTTTACCCATCCACAGAACAGACTAATTCTATCACTCAGGATTTATTTGAATAAAAATAAACGGAGTCATTTTAAGCCTAATTAAAAAATGCACATCTCTGCTGGCCAAATTTTTCTCACACCTATGTATATGTTGGACTTCTGCATCTGTGTCAGATCATAGCTGAAGGATGAAGACTGACACTCTGTGTGTTATGTATGACTAGCTGCTTGCAAAAGCAGCTAAAAGCTTTATAGTCTGAAATGTTCTTCAGAGCAGGTGTAAGAGTTGTCAACCCAGGAATGTCATCCAGGTAGTAGAATCAAATTTTGCTTGAATGCTCAGGCTCCCTAAGAGTTTGCTTCTACATTCTTTTAAAGTTGTTATGCTTTTTTTGTAGGGGAGACTTCCTCTCTCTTTGAAGTCATCTGGAAATGTCACTTTTCAGTTAGGATTTAAAATCCAGCCAACGTGGGCAAAGGCTGTAGATGGGTATTGTGAGAGCACATGGTGTTAAACTGGCCAGAGGTATCTTTCAGCAGGGTAGTATAATTCTGAAGTCAGCATCTTTTGTTGTTGGAATAGAAAATTGAAAATTCATCCCACAACCTCATAGACAAAGCATTTTTTTAAATGAAGATCACAATGGACATCAGTAAAGATGTATTTCACAAAGTTTTTAGCTTGTTTAGTAACTGGCTGATGGCTTAATGGCTGAAAACTGTTACCTAGTATAGTACTGTATCTGAGGATTAAGACAGATATCTATGGAGTTGTAGGTTGATAGTGTATCACAGCATGTTAGAACACATGAATGATTCTTAAGAAATGAATAAAGTTTGTGTGATTGACTTGAGGGTAGAAGTTGGTCCTACTTCATCCAGGCTTGTCCCCACCCCAGTTTATCTAAACGGAGAACATGAACCTAGTCACAACAGACAGAAAAATTGTAGGAAAATGGATTCCAGCACAATTCCTAAGAAATGCTGCTTTTATGTTCTAGGGGTTTGTTCAAAAGCTGGTCTTTGAAAGCTGCACCGGTATTGTACCATTGGTTATCTTATCAGGATTTTCTTCATATGTTCTTCCTAGCGTGGCTGCAGTTTTGTTTGGTTTTGAGGCACGTTTGCCTCTAGAAAGCACTTGTTTACTTAGGAAAGTACCTTCATATGAAGAGATGGTGTACTGTTTTGCTTATGCTAATACAGTTAGAACCAGACAACATTGTCATACAGAAGGTATATAGGAAGAAACCTGTAAAATACACCCTTATTTTTGCATTATTATCTTATTTTTTAATCCCTATGTGTGTATAATTTCTTTGTTCTTTTCATTTGCTGGTGCAATCAGTTTTTCAGAGCCACACAGAGATGCCAGTCTTGGCAGAGAGTCAAGAATGCTCTTTAAAATGGTATTAATTTGTTTACCAATGTCTTTCCTTAGAGACATCAAAACTCAATCAAGTAGGATGTCATCATCATGTATGTTAGTTACTTCATTTGGGAAGTCTGCACCTGTAACTGTTATGGGAAGTTGAAAAGCTAAAGCTAATGTTGTTTTGACAAGGTTTTAATATGCTATGATAGCATATTGGCGGTACTGAGGCAGTGGATTGTACTAAGTCACTGAAATTTTCTTAATGAATAATTCAAGCTCTCATCTGGGGGTGAAATGACTTAAAACTTTTCTTCCAGCACGCCTTGAAGGGTATTCTGAAACGTGTTAGTGGGAGGGTTATGCTGGAGCTATCCAGGACATTGATGCTGACTGGCAAGACCTATGGTTTTGTGGAGATGAGCTGTGTGGTTGTTGTGTAGGGGTTTTTTTGTTTTCTTTGTTTTTTGCTGTCCCTTGTGACTGACAGGTAGGGGCACCCAAACAAAAGCAGAGCCTAGGCCTTTGTTAAAAGAAAGTAAATGTAACATTGGAGCTATTTGCAAGAAAATGCCTGAATCTCTGCTGCAGTTTTGACAGAGAAAGCTAGACCATAACCATCTCAGAAGGAAAATTTCAGGGTGACATTATTAGTTTTAATGTGATGTAATGTCTCTCGGCAGGTTTTGTTCTAATTATAACCTAATGCTTTTGATCATAAATTAGGGTGAAGGGAGTAGATTATCACTGAATCTAGTGACTATATGGTCATCAAGGTAGTTCAGCCCATTCATTTACCTGGGGCAGCGACAGCTCTTGGAGTTGTTCTTAGGGAATAAATAAGACATGCTTTTTGGACTGGCTTTTAAATGATGTCTATGGTATGTGCTAAGACTGGCATCTCTAGTACTCTGAAGAAGTGATTGCACCAGTGATGAAAAGAATGAAGGAAAAAACTAAATGCATAGAGACTAAAAATGGAGACAGCAATGCAAAACATGTTTCAGCTAATAAGAGAAACAAGACGAGAGGGAAAGACTATAAATGCAAAGTTATAAGGTGATGGGGGAGAAGTTGTGACTGTAAGTTAGAACCTAAAGTTCTCATTGGCTCTCCTTTGTCACTGAGTGATAAATAGATGCTTCTGAGAGAGATGAAAACACTGCTTTCAATAATTCAACCTAAAACAAGGCTAATAGTGGCCAACTATTTAACAAAGCAGGCCCAGTGCAGAGATCAGGTTGAAAAGTATTTAGATCAACAAATTTGTATTCAAGTTATCAGGACCTGATTTGTGTACTGTGGTTTTAAAGAAAGAAACAGTAGAGTTTTCTTGTCGTGTGATTTCCAGGGAAATGGAAAGGGTTAGCATAGTACCCAAATTTTAAAAGGTGAATTTCTTGGAACTCTCCATCAGTCAAAATGACTTTGCCCATAGAGCTATTAGAGAAAGATACAATATTAAGGTGATATGACCAACAGAGAGAAATTTTGGACTGATCCAGGTAACTCCCAAAGGATGGAGGCATGGATATGCTGCTGTTTAAAATACTGCATTTCCTCATTACCAGTAGTTGCATCTTGGAACCAGTGGAATCATTTACAGGTCTGATTTGGACTCTTCTGGTGACTGCTTTCATTATTGACTTGATTAGGGCTGTAAATTGTCTCAAGGGATTATTTCATCCCATTTATTCAAGGCAGGATACCATCATTCCCTATAGTTTTGTAAAACCTGTTCTTGTGCCTCAGTTTACTTTTCTCTAAAATACCCTTGCTTTGCTCAGACTTCCTTTTAAAGTAATGTTCTTGTAGACATATGGTTACTCTAGTTCAGACAAAAGCTGGTGTTTAATTGTTAAATGTTTTTTGGGGGAAGCCTCTGCAGGAACACCGAAGCATTACTGTGCACAAATGCTTCTGTCTATACCATGCAATATACATCAAAAGATAACACACATCTAGCTTCCATGGCCAATTAAATAACGGAGCATTGGGAAAGAGAGGTTGCAGAGAGATTGAAATACTGAATACTCCTTCCGTTTTTTGATCTCTGATAGTATTAATTTGCAATTTCGCACTTCTGTACAGAAAAGTAAACTTGCATGCAACTGTTACTTTAAGAAGACCCTTGCAAATTGTCCTTCAAATTCATTCTGCCTGAGGGGGAGGATAAATAGAACATTGCATGTTCACAGTGCAGTTGAGGCCATTGGTTGGCAATTGGACTCTTTTTTTAAAAAACTAAAACTCAACTATGATAGGCTTGAGAATAAAGAACCAGTGTAGAAAACAGACTTCAAACAAATAACCTAATGTCTCATCTGGTAATTCTAGTAACTCATTAAAGCAAGAATTCTTACACTAGGCATACCTGACACTTTGGTATTTTGAAACCAGATCAGAGCTGATGTTTAAAATTAATGACTTATGGACACCTCACTGTTACATGTCTCTCTGAATCTCTATTTTACCCTTTTCTTACAGACTTGGCCTAGAAAGAGGTGCAACAGCTAAAGAAGCATTAGATGTAATAGTTGCTCTGTTGGAAGAGCATGGACAAGGTGGAAATTATTATGAAGATGGGAGTTCATGCCATACTTTCCAAAGTGCATTTTTGATTGTGGACAGAAGTGAAGCCTGGATACTGGAGACTTCTGGAAAGTACTGGGCGGCAGAAAAAATCACAGGTCAGTTTATCACTCACAGCAAACCTCTCATTATAAATAGCTGTAAAGAATTGTCTTGAAATAATTGGTCTTAAAGTCACTGAGTTTAAATAAGTGACTAATTTATTCAAGTGTTTGAATAAATAATCAATTTTTAATCTTCTATATTTATATTACTCTTATTTTTTAAAATGTTGATTTGCATTGGCTGATGTAACAGCATTTTCTGTGAAGCTGGAGATTGTTACCTGCATACATAAGCTATGTAATAATCATAATGCTTAATTTTTTGTCTTTGGTAAGTGTTTTATTTTCCCAGATTTATATACTGTTTGGAATGTGTCAAGTGTTTTTTTGATGGCGTTAATACCCAAATTTTTACTTGCAAATCTAAAATACTAAGAGGGAAGGATAAGTGTTGGTAGCTTTGTGAAAAGAGCTCGTGTTAGGTGGTAAATTGCATGGGCTGCTACTGGTTGCTTTACTGCAATTGATATAGTCCCCTCATATCCCCATTTCTTATCTGATACTGCAAAACAATACTTTTCTGCTCTTTAAACTTGTAGGTGGTTTCTTCTTTTGTACGTGTGAAGCCAGAGCTGCCAAACTAACTTCTAGATTTCACTGGCTTGGTGGCTGAACTTACTTAAAACTTCACTGGCAAACATGTGCTGCCTTAATATAATATGATTGTCTAAGGCGTGTACTTAATTTATTCTCAATTGGTTTTAGTTTTGAAGGGATTTTTATATTTGTAAGAGTAGAGCTTTTTAAAATTTACTCACATTTGAATGATTTAAAAATTCAGATAGTTTAAGAGGATTTTTATGATCCATGCTTTGACATATGACAGATCTGTTCGATTACTTTTTCATTTCCCTTTCACTGAAAGGTAGTAGATAGCAGATATGGGGAGGAGGGAGGTTTAACTTTGTTGAAAATACCAAAGCAAAGAAATAACACCAGACTCTGTAATGTTGTGTGATGGCCTATTGTCAGTTCATGCCATCAAACATGAATCAGCTTACCCTAGCAGGGGACAGTGTTTTCCCAAGCAAAGCTTGCATTTTAAGGATACCTACAAGATGGAGGAAGTTTTCTAGCACAACAGATACCAAACACAGAGGAGGGAAGACTGATAACACTGTCCTGATAAAATCTGAGTTCTGGAAAGCAGCTGCCTCCTGGGGTTCCCAGGATTATGCAGTGACAGCCTGCCTTCTTCTGTTGACCTACCTGGCTGATACCTGATGAACAGTGTTTTTTACTTAGCCCTTTTTAGCGGTGTCAGCAATACATAACCTTCACGTCCTTCTTACCAGCAAATAAACTGTTGCCTTCATCTGCTGCTTGCAGCTTTTTGAAATGATACTGCAGCTCTGTTCTGATTTTTACCAGCTCATTTCTCTTCAGGAGGTCCCTGTGAGCTGCAGATAGAGTAGTTTCCATCTCCTGCAGCCTGAGGAGGCTGCCAGGAGAAAAGGCTGCTGGCTACGTAAGAACTCTCTATTTCATACTTTGTTCAGGGGGTTCTTTTTTGCAACCATAAGCATGCCTCTTAAGCTTTCAAATGAGTGCACAAATGCTGCTAAAACAGGGAAAATGTGTCATTCCCTAATGTGAAGGCTTTTTTTTTTTCCCCTGACTCCATCCTCAGAGTTGTTCTGTTTCTAATATTACTGCTGCAGTTCTGTAAAGCTTATAGTGAATGTTTATCAAGCAACTCTTTGGTGGTAATCTACAGATAAACACTTTAAAATCCTTCCGATTTCTGTTCTTTGGTCTGAATGGAAGAATGTATTTGCTTGATAAATTTTCATTTTTTGAAGGGGATCAAAGCCATGAAACACTATTTTACACAACTTACTAATTGTACTATTTAAAGAGCTCTTAAGAAGTGGCTTGCCTATCTTGATACGAACATAAATATTCCTATCACTCAAGTCAAGAAAATTCCCTGAAAGGTTTGCTGTTTGAAAGTCTGAATCAGAACAAACTGTCAGTGACTTAGTATAAGTCAGAACTGAATGACAGTGACTTTTTTTGCAGACTGATGCACAGAATTTCCTACTGTAAGTTGTTACTCATTTAAATTGCATGCATGAGGCGTTACAAAAGCAAGCTTCATTTTGTGGAAGGCAGTATTAATAACTTTCACCAATACTGCTTTGGTTTCTGTTTAAGAAAAAGTTGGTTCCAAATTCCAGCATCTGTTTTTATTTTAGTTTACAGATTTACTTTATCAGCTCTTTCCCTGACTTCCAACGCGTTTGCTTTATTCTCTCTGAGGAGTATCTGCAGCAGCCACTGTTAGTCATGCTGTAGATATATGGATATAAGCACTGCGGTATTTTAGAGAAAAGCAAATTAAAAAAAACTTGTAATATACTTTGAAGGTTACTTACACTTTCTTTTTACTTCATGCCATTTTAAAATTTAAGGTTAAAAATGAAGTTTAATATAAGTCTATATATTATAAGTTCTGCAGCCTTCAGTGATGGGTAATTCTGTGTGTGTGTAGTTACACAGTCATGCCAAATACACATCCTAACCAATGGTTTAATTTGTTTCCTAATTGAAATTACTTCGTTCTTCTGGCTTCTCCTGGAAAAACTGTATTAATGCTTTCTTTTAATATGTGGCCCTTTATACAGAGGGGGTGAAATGCATTTGTAATCAGCTTTCATTAACTACAAAAATTGATGCTGAGCATCCTGAACTGAGGGATTATGTGAGAAGTCAAGGCTGGTGGAACGGAGACTCAGACTTCAATTTTTCTGAAGTGTTCTCTCTTGCTGATGACCATTTAGCCTGCTGTTCCGGCAAGGAGAGCCTAGAAAAGCAAGGTGGTAAGTGTCGAACCATCTTTCTGTGTGTGCACCCGGATTTTTATTCACTACTGCCTCTTTTCAGGCATTCTGTCCAGAACTACATGTGACTGAGGAGAATACCTCTACATGTAAACCACGTGGAACGGAAGACCAGAAGTGAAGATTGTCCCTAAACTTGCCACAATTTAGGATGAAGCCCTTAATGTTGCCCTCAAATTTAAGGTTTTAAAACAGGATTGCAATTATAAAATAACTTTCTTCACTGTTCCTGTGATGTGGCATGATGTGCCACTGCTTTTGTGCTTTGGTGGAGTTATAGTGGCCCCACCTAATACTAAAATTAAAAAAAAAAGGTATTTAAAAGGTATTTTTAAAAAAAAAAAAAGGCCTCACATATGGAAGTTTGAGTGCAATGGATTCTACATTTTGGAGGTTTGCTTAGGCTTTTGTGGGAGGAATTAAGATCATAGTTTAAGGAAAAGCAATGCTAGTCAGTTGCAAACTGAAGTCCCTTTTTCATTGTGGAGCAGAACAAAGTTACCAGAACAATGTGCCAATTGGCTTCAGTCCAAGGAAGGGTTTATTTCCAGACCAAAATTTATTAATGACTTCAGTTTACTGCAGCTAGCCAAAATAGCTCTGAAATGACCAGCCTGCAGCAGTGCATGGCAGACGTGTATGTGCTCTTTCATGTGTGAAAAATGGTACAAATTAATCTTTTTATAAAAAGCCCTTTACTACAGATGTGAATTTACTACAGATGTGAATTTACCAGATTGTTAGCATTTTCACATGTTGGCAAATGTCAAGAGTATAGAGGTGAAATATTTATTGCAATGCAGAGCTTCTGCTAAGGCTATAGAATTACATGGAGCACAGCTTGTGTCTGAGAGGCGAATACAGTAATGCTGAAGGTCCATAGGTGAAAGGTCTTAATAAACCTGGATTATAGCACTAAAAAGCCTCAGGGCCCCTACAGACAGATGGCTATGGCTGCAAATCTTGCAGACTGCTGGGTCATTCCATGTGTCCTAGTGTACTGAGGCACCTGTGCATGGAAGGGTGAGTCAGTGCAGGATTTGAGAAGCTGCTGGGGAAGAAGCCCTACCTGCCAAAGGGGGAGGTAATGCAAGAAAATACGGAGGTGCCATGGGGGGAAAGTTGTGATAAGACACAGGCAGGAAATAGAATGAAAACAGATTCTTATAGATAGTGGTTTGGAGAAAAATCTCAGTGTCTAGGTCTGCTGCTGTAACACCTGTGAATGTGAGATGATGTTTCAAAATTTTGACTTGAGAGCTAATGGAAATAGGTGAGAAGTGGGAGATCAGGGTGCCCCCACTCTGCCCAGGCTTGGGTAGAGGTAGCTTCTTAGAGGAAAATGGGTATTTTATGTAAGTAGTCTGTTCATAGTGATTGCTAAAGCAATATTACAGACATGATGGCCTTCTTCCTGTAAAATACCTTTTTAATGACATTTCTCCCTACCTAGCAATTGTAATGCCTAATTAATGCTTCTTACTGTTCTCTTTTACTAGCTAGGCAAGTTCATTCTGGGTTTACAATATTTAAATAGAAACTATTAACTGGGATTTGTGACATGCCTATGTCAAGTGTCACTGGTCATATTAGGCCAAAGCCTGTTCAGGCTAATATCCTTACCTGGGGTCCAAGCCATTCAACACTCATGATTTTCTTTTTTCCCCCCTTCATATAGGTGACGTTTCTGCACAAGCTATGATTGATGTCCTGCGTGACAAGGATAGTGGTGTCTGTGTAGACTCTGAATCTTTCCTTACTACAGCTAGCATAGTGTCTGTTCTGCCTCAGGACCCTAGTTTTCCCTGTGTTCATTACTTCACTGGCACGCCAGACCCTTCAAGGTAAGCCACAGCATTGGAGTTCCCCGGGTGATGGGTTGAAAGATATTAAACAAACCCTGCTAACCAAATTGGAACATGCTTCAAGAGCACGTTCTAACCAGAAATGCAATCAAGTAGTTGTTGGTGTGCAATCTGACAGTCCTGTATCACTGAACTGCATCTTGCTGCAATTCTAAATGGACACCACTAGGCTGAAAGGCCAGATCTGGAACTTTTCCAAAATTCAGAGCTTCTAGAGTAAATACAGTTTAGGGAGGACCCAGAAACTACCGCTCCAGCATAATTGCTTTCCAGTGGGTTCTTGTTGAGGTGATGAGGTTGTGGACCATTTTAGTCACTTCTCTTGAACAGATGGGTGCAAAACTGAAACAAATAAAGTGTCTAAATAGGGTGTCTACTATAGGTAGCCTTGTATGACATCGAAATGATAACCAAGCAAAACATATACAACTGTCAGGTGTCCCAAGTTTGTTTTTTATTGGACAATTTCCGGTTGGTTTAAATCAGGTCTTCTGGTCTTCTCTTGCTGAAAGCAACAGAGGAGACAAGGGAAGTCATGGGCTAGATCATCAAAGAACTAATGAATTATCTTGTGTTTTAAACAGAATCCACCTGGGATTCACAGAAATTAAACTAAATCACTTGCAGTTATTCAGGAGATCTGCCACTTGCATTGAGGTAAAGAGGTTATGGGGAGAAAAAAATGGTGCCCTCGAACAGCTGACAGACATTCCTATAAGAAGAGTGGTAGTAAGCATTGGGTTCTACCAAAGGCTATGGAAGTCATCCATGCCAAAGGGACTTTCCACCCACCTTGCATTATGCAACTCAAACTTTCAGGGTTAAGTATGAAGTTTGACCTTGCTTACCAAAACTTTTCTTTGACTTGATGCAAATCCTTTGAGATAAAAGGAGCAAGGCTTCAAATTGTTTTGGTTGGAGTTCTGTCGTTTTTAAAGGCAGAGAGCCTAACTGTAAAAAAAACCCCTTGTTTAGAGGCCTTTCTTGCATTATTTTACACTCTAATGCATTCAAAAAGCATTATTTTAAGTGCAGCTAGTGAGTCACAAACTCTTAGTCAGCAAGGCTTTATGACAGTGATGGAAAGGGTAGCAGCAATGAACCCACTGACTGTATGCAGGCAGTGGTTATTAGTCATGTTTTGCAGAAGCCTTGCACTTCTGGCAGCTTCTTTACTGCAGGATGCAGGGTGCTGTTCTGTTGTGTATCTAAAGGCAGTTTCTCTATGCGCTTGCCAATACCTACTCACAGATTCTCAGGAATGAAGATCCTGGATTGCTGGGGTTTTGTTGTCTGTCTTTCTTTCTGGAATTTAGATCCAAACTCGGTGTTGAAGTTGTTTGAGAAGTGTCACAATATTGGTAGCTATGTCTTCCCCCTCACCCCCTCCCCAACGCAAGATTCTAAAGTGCTGCTGATTACGTGCCAAATCCTCTGATATTGAGCAAGGTATGTAATCTTCCCTGCTCCACACAAGTGTGTATTTGTGATTTTAATGAAAATTAAATCTGGGAGGAGAAGGAGAGATGGCACCAACCAGTACCAGTATCAACTCTCTAACCTAGTCTGTGCCTAGTGTAGATGAATTACCTATGCTGTTCTGTATCTGTTGTTTTAAAATAGCCTGGTGAACATTTCAATAGCATATATAAAATCTCTCATTACTGCAAGCAGTAATTTTCATTTCTTTCAGGTCCATATTTAAACCCTTTATTTTTGTTGATGATGTAAAATTAGTACCAAAAGTACAGTCTCCTTCTTTTGGCAATGATGATCCTGCTAAAAAGATACCTCGATTCCAGGAGAAACCTGATCGCAGGCATGAATTGTACAAGGCCCATGAATGGGCCCGATCTCTTCTTGAGAACGATCAGGTAAGAGCTGTGGGTCCTGGAATTAAAGAAGTAAATGTAGATTCCTAACTGCATAATTTACTTCAAAATCACTCACTGAAAAAAAAAATCTCTGAATATTCTTAGAATCCTTGCAAGTTTAGCTTGAATAATGACGCCCTCTGAAGGACAAACTATTCTGCATAGGTTTTTTTGGGTTATTTTGAGTGTTGCTCTGCTCCATTACTTTTACAAAGTGAAAAGTGGAACGGACAAGCTGATTAGCTTGTTCAATCCCCGTTTTGTATATAGTCTTTTTAAGTGATTATTGAACACTGGATGCTAATGCAACATGGTATCAGAATTATATGATAGGATGATGGCAGGAATGTTATAATTTAAATTGTACGCTGGATTAAGAACTACATAGTTGGAGTGGTTTTTCTTAAAGGAGTAATTTGCATGTGACAGTTTTGCAAGTCTCAATTGAATGCATTTCTGTTAATTTGTAAGAATTAACTGAAAATGTCATGTGAGAAGAAAGGACACGTTCCAATGCCATGCAACAGGTACCTGAAGGCTGAAAACCTTCCAGTGTGAAAAAACCTAAAGTGTTGAAGATCTCTTAGGGGAACAAATTTCAGAATAAATTAAGGCATGAAGGGGATTATTCTGTACAGCTTTTCCAACTGATTGAGATCAAACTTTTGCTGTCATAGTGCAAGTAGTTTCATAACTCTTAACATTTGCAATTACAACTACAGTAGTAAACTGGATAACTAGTTATGAGGAAGTAAACCAGAGGGAGAGATCCCCAGGGCATGCCAGTCATGCTGGTATTGATATTTCGGGCAATTTGTGGAAGACCCACATAGTCATGTTGAACTTCCATGGAGGACTTGCTTTTCTGCAATTTTACTCTGTGCACATTTGGGTAGGTCAGAGTTTTGCTAAGATCGTAACAGCATTCAGACTTATCCATTAGTGATTAAGGAAACCATGGTAACCTTTGCTAGCACAAAGTTTATTTAAACGCTGTTTTGGCTAGATGTGGTTTTTAATCCCTTGGAATGATTTAATTTAAAATCTGTGGTCTCTGTGGTAACATTGACACAACGTGCAGCTGGCTCCCACAGCATTATGCGAGATGCTGATTTGGAAAGACCTGGAAGAGGTATTCTAGCATCTTCTGAACTCATCCCTGTTAAAGTCCGATGGCGTGACACCAAAAGTTGTGTAGAAAAGGAAATGTAGCTTTTAGTCAGGCTTCATGCTATAAAACCACCCATCTGAGAACCTAAACCTTAGCTTAGGTGCTCTACTCTTTCTGCACAAATGCTGGTATAAATCCTGGAAAGCTGAGAACTGTCACTCATTCTAAATGCCTTTTTTTCTGAAATTCAATTTTGAAAGCTGCAAGCAAAACAAACAGCACTTCTCCATTAAAAAAAAAAAATATAAAAAATAGGAGACTTTAAATAACATCTAGATAAAACAAAATGACACCTTCTACAGGAGTGAATTTCCTGCCCAGAAACATGAAGAGAAGTCAGAATGACACATGCAGTCTTCTCTGGGATCTGGAGTCTTAATGCTGTTACATTACACATCACTTCAGATCTAATCATCATCTTGCAGGTGATGATCTGAGGGAGACAGGTGTACATACCATGATCTGTACAATCCTTGGGGCTTCTAGTCTTCTCATATAGTTCTGTTTGCGGGTTTACAGGCTTAAGAAGTTGCTTTACCTCTTTATCATGTGTACAAGCCTTATACCATTTTCCTCTATACATCTTTCACTCCATCTTCCTTCTCTGCTTTAAACTTAGCAACTCCTTCTTGGTTATTTTTCTTAATGCATAAAGTGTCCATCACTGTTCCTTTCAGCCTTTGACTATCCAAAAAACTGTTAACAGTAATAGTTAGTACTGAAAAAGGCTTTCTTGTTTATAAAAATACTTGAAAAGCTCTCCATAACAGCAGAGAACAGTAAAATGCTTTAATGCACCTGTTTGCTGGTTAATTGAGTCTGCTTGTTTCATGCCTTTAGGATAAAGGCCAGAAACTGATGAGGATTATGTTAGACCTTGAAAAACAAGGCTTAGAAGCAATGGAAGATATCCTTACTCGTACAGAGGTTCTGGATCCTGCTGAAGTAGTGGATCTTTTCTATGACTGTGTTGACACAGAACTAAAGTTCTTCAAATAAAGTAAGCAAACACTTCAATTCTTTAGATATTGAGTTTCTGGTACCAGGTATCAGTGAATGTGAAATGTTGGATCCAATTCTGATCCTCCTTCTCTTTTACACTAAGCTAAGGGTGTTCAGAATCGGGTCCAAAGCCACCCTTCTACCTCAGTGCGTCTGCTCGGACTGTCTCCAAAGTCCCTTTTCCTTATGCTACATTGCAGGCAATTTTTTCTCAATTTCACTCTTGCTTGGAACGGATTTTAAATGAATTTTATCTCATTTCAGCTACGGTGGCTATTGTTAGCCTTTTCTCTGGAAGACTGCAAAGTTCTTCAAGCCTTGACAGAAAGTCTTCACACTTGTGAATTTGCAGGAAAAACATTTCTAGAGGAAAAAATGTTACTTGCTAGCTGTATCCGGTTAACAAATTGCTTTCCTGTGTCCAATCTTGTGGTGTTCCTGTTTGTGTATGTATATAGTGAAAGGAGAAAGTCACTGACTGGTCCAATTACTGTGTGCATGCTGGCTAATTTAGTACAGAATGTTTAAATATGTATGTTGGGCAACCAATTAAAGCAAAGATTAACTTCATCAGGCTAACTGCCATATCGTCATTGAAAGCAATCTGTTTTTTCCTCTATTGCTCAGGACTAGGCTTGCAGCGAAGCTGACTTGCATTTTTGTCTTCTTGCTAATTCATACAAAGAATGGTAGAGTTGAAATCCCAGTTTTGAGGGGGCAGGAAGGTAAGTCCTGGTTCTTGACCTTGCTGTACTGGCCTCATATAGGCATATCTGGTTACAGTAACTCAGCATCTGACATTATGCCTGTACAAATTATCAGAATTCAGTCCCCCAGGTTAAGTTTTGCCTTCCCCTGCACCCAATTTAGGGAAGCTTGTGTTGGTAATGCACCTGGCTGCTGTTCTAGCACTGAGTACTAAAATGCAGAGCCAGCCTGGATGCTTAAGACATCTGTACATAACCTATTGGCTCTTAAGATGCAATTAGGAAGGTGTCATATTTATATACAAGCTACAAATTTGGAAATTTTTTAGGGAATGGATGCTGGACATTGATCAATACCTGACTATTCTCCATCTTTCTGCCTTTGTACTGTTGAACAGTTCCTAGTAATCTCTGTGGTGAGCATACATGGCTGATGAATCATTAAGTACCAGTGAGTTACTGGCAGGTGTGGCAATCCAACTGGTTAGGTTTAGAAATGGCTGTCTTATGCTTCCTTATATTAAGTGCAGTTCTGCAGCATGCTTCCCTTCCTCGACAGTCTTACAGACGGACCTGATTTTCATGTATTTTCTTCTTGTAGAAGTGAGATAGGGCAAACGCTTCAAGAATTAAACTAGTAAACACTGCTTCCTGTGTCATGCGAAGATGGTTGGAGTTTTTTTTTAACAAGAGGTTCAGACAAGAAGTCCATGTCTTTATTAAGGGAAATTAGCATATGGAGTTAAAATGCTTCACTGTTCAGAGAAGGGGATGGTGAAGAACCAGACTTTTGTATTGAGGAAATAAAAGTTCCTTAGAAGGCAGCAACACCTCAACTTGAAACTGTAAGAGTTGTGCATTAGGGAAATAGTCATTGCCATATTGGCACACTGCATTCTCAGAATTTTTTTTATGAAATTGTTCCATTCAGACTCATTACTTTGGTATTGCCTTATATGACAACTGGCAATTGGATAAGAAAACATCGGGCCTTTTCACTTGCAGAAGACAAGCATGAAGATATTTTCTTTTATGGCCTACCTAATAATCTTCCCAGTCACAATACACTCCTCCCATGCTCTCTATTACAGGAAAAGCTCCTGTGCCTAGGTATTCTGAAAATGGAGATAAGGGAAGGAGAAAATAGGCAAACAAATCCTAAAACTTTTATCTGCCTAGCCAGAATAGGGACTGCAAGGAGTACACTTCATTTCAGAGGGTCTTGTGCTGGATGAAGCCGGCTGAAAGAGTAGCGTGCTTTTGCCAACTGCCCACAACTGAAGTAAATGGGTTTCCCATGAAAGTTACTTTTGGGGAATGAAAGGGTACTTTGAATGAAAATACTCCTAATCAGAGTACACTTAATACATACCATGTTGAACTAAAAGCTGCCTCTGTAAGCTGTTGCTTATTGAGCACTTTGAGTTCTGATAGGAGTACCCAGATATTTGTGAACAAGGGGAGAACAGGGATAAAATGACTGCCCCATCCAGAGGGCCAAAATCAGGGTATACCACTTCACACAGCTCTCTTGCACAACTCGGATCTCTAACCTTTGAGAGTTTGGAGGGAGGCAAGATGAAAGAGGGTGTTCCTGCTAAAAACATAATATATTGTATTTGCCTGTTTCTTAAGAAAGAAGAAACCAACATTTGCAATTATTTTGCGGGAATTTATGTCCTTATTTGGAACTGCTTATATGACAGAACTAATAAATTGTTTTGAGCACAGTGATCCAGGTAGTAATTTTCTAATAGTATGTTGCTTTTGCTTCAGCTGTGTAGTACATTTAAAAAAAAACATATTGTGCTACAGCAATATGCTTGAGTGCAATCCCTAGTCCTATGAGTTTTGAGAAACCAGAGCACCCCTGTGGTCTTCAAACTTCCTGTGGTCTTGAGCGCAGCTGTGGCTCAGTGGAAGGACACAGTGGGACTAGTGGGACCAGCTGCTGCAAGTTGACAGCCAGGGGGATTCTCTGTATCTCCAGGTAATAACAACTTCAGAAGCTTCAATGGATCTCGAACAACAGTCGAGCGTATATGGAAATAACATTTCACCAACGCTTGCAAATATTCACAGGCTTTCTAATTTAATCCCTGAAAAATGATGTTTGCTTCTAAAGTACCCCTAATTATAATAAAAACAGGAGTAATTTTTTTTTTCTCCTTTATATATCTTCTGGCAGGTAGTCTAGCGTTAAGTAGTTTTAAAATCCTTATGAAGGTACTTATTACAGAGCAGTACACAAGTTCCAGAGAACCAACAATAAGTCACCTTTAATAGTACTATAACAAAATAATCTTCAAAGCAGTATTAAACTTTCCCAGTTGTTTGAGAAGCAATGTATATGCTGACCCCTGCTTATTACTATATTCATGCATATTTATCGAGTAACTATAATAATGACAGTAACAGTAAGTGTTGGTCAAAGCATCACTATTTTTTTTTCTTTTTACATGACGTACAGCAAGATATCATAATAGGCTAGAAAAAGACTAATGATGCTTTCTTAGATTCCTACAGGTAAAGAGCTTCTTACCCTTAAACCATCTCCACACCATGAGCATGCATGTGTGCGGGAGTAGGAGTTACAGCGTAACTGAGCTGTCACAAGAATGAAGAGAAAGGCAGAGATATGTGAAGATGCAGTTACCTGGCTTTTCCAAATAGTTTTGTTCAAAGGTATGGCCATGGGGAAAGATCTTCACCTGTGATATATAATGTTGTTACAGCTGCAGCTGAGGGAAATTTATGGCAATTATATAAATTAACTGTAAATAGCCTGGCTATTAGCACCAGGCTCACCCTGGAACAGCAGTGCCCTTTTGCAAGCTGGTGAATCATAGAATCATTTAGGTTAGAAAAGACCTTTAAAATCGACTCCAACTGTAAACACTGCCAAGTTCGCCACTAAACCATGCCCCTAAGCACCACTAGTACACATCTTTTAAATACCTTCAGGGATGGGGACTCAACCACTTCCCTGGGCAGCCTGTTCCAATGTTTGATAACCCTTTTGGTGAAGAAAGTTTTCCTAATATCCAATCTAAACCTCCTGTGGCTCAACTTGAGGCTGTTTTTTCTTGTCCTGCCACTTGTTACATGGGAGAAGGGACTGACACCTCCTTTCAGGTAGTTGTAGAGAGCAATAAGGTCTCCCCTCAGCCTCCTTTTCTTCAGGCTTAACAACCCTCAGCCGCTCCTCATAGGACTTGCTCTCTAGACCTTTCACCAGCTTTGTTGCCCTCCTCTGGACACACTCGAGCACCTCAACGTCTGTCTTGTAGTGAGGGGCCCAAAACTGAACACAGTATTCGAGGTGCGGCCTCACCAGTGCTGAGTATAGGGAGGTGATGACTTCCCTAGGCCTGCTGGCCACACTATTTCTGAGAGAAGCCAGGATTGCTACTGGCCTTCTTGGCCTCCTGGGAACACTGCTGGCTCATATGCAGCTGCCTGTTGACCAACACCCCCAAGTTCTTTTCTGCCAAGCAGCTTTCCAGCCATTCCTCCCCAAGCCTGTAGTGCTGCATGGAGTTGTTGTGACCCAAATGCAGGAACCCAGGAAAGCTGTGAGAAGGGGAAGCACAGACTGGTTGAGGTTGGAAGGGATGGCTGAAAGTCACCTGGTCCAACCGCCTGCTTAAGCAGGGCCACCTACAGCCAGTTGCCCAGGACCATGTTGAGGCAGCTTCTGACTATCTCTAAGGAGTGAGACTCCAAAACATCCCTGGGCAACCTGGGCCAGTGCTTGGTCACCCCCACAGTGAAAAAGTGTTTTGTGATGTTCAGACAGAGCCTCCTGTGTTTCAGTTGGTGCCCATTGCCTCTGGTCCTGCCACTGGGTACCACTGAGAAGAGCCTGGCTCCATCTTTATGCCCTCCCTTCAGATATTTATACACATTGATGAGATCCCCTCTGAGCCTTCTCTTCTCCAGGCTGAACAGTCCCAGCTCTCTCAGCCTTTCCTTGTAGGAGAGATGCTCCATTCCCTTCATCATCTTAGTGGACCTTTGTTGGACTCTCCAACTTGTCCATCTACTCCTCTTACACTGGGGAGCCCAGAACTGGACACAGAACTCCAGGTGTGGCCTCACCAGTGCAGAGCAGAGTGGAAGGATCACCTCCCTTGACCTGCTGGCAACACTCCTCTTAATGCAGTAAAATGCACAAGAATAAGGGTAATTCTTGCCAGAAATAGACATCTTATGACCAGATCTGAACATCTGTGCTTCCAAGACCTTACCCCAGGCTGCATATTAAAAGCAGAAGCTCAAGTCTCATCTGCTGCTAGGTTGTTACTTTTTTCAACCAACTCTGTTCAAGATAACAACCACTTTGGGAACTGCTTGTTCCACGTGGTGTATTTTGGACAGTGAACCCTCACTGCTGCTATGGGTGAACAATAGTAGCTCTGGTTGCCTGTTTAAAAGGTAGGTGTTGGACCCCTCATCCAAAGGCCTCCTAATTGCAGGGTAAAGACAGTCTGTCACACAAATGGTAAATAACCACTGTGCCAGCAGGAAAAGACAGGACATGTGCCCCTTACATATATACTTCATGGCATGTGTTCACACACCCCATTTCTTTTCTTTTTTTTTTTTTGCTTACAGTAGAACAACTTTCTTTTCCTCCAGTTTGGAAAGCTTTTGTTGTCTTTGTCAAGTCCATGACCACCCTACGCAGCTGGGCTTCTTCAGACACTATCCTATAAGGATCTGTAATCACTAGGAGGTAGGCTCAGCAGCAGCCACAGCTCCTTGTCATCTTTCCTTTTCACGCTTGATGAGAAAAGGATTGTGGGCCCGTCTGTTCATGAAAGTGACATTCTGCTGCAATCTGAGGACAGGCAGAATAGAAGTGAAGAAACGTACAAAGAGACTAAAGGTAGCACGTTAGTTTCTGATAGATCATTGAAAAATGTCTGAATAATAACTGGAGAATTTCCGAAATATTTAAAAATTATGATTGAAGGGGAAAAATGAACTACAGGCATGTAATGCAAAAAGTATTTTGAGGTGACATCCGTTAGCATGATAAGAATAATTGTTTCAACACTACAAAGAATTTAAATTTTATGCTGCTTTGCTTAAAAAATATCCACCTATATACAATAATTTAAAAGCCTGTACTAACACTCTTGTAGTATGTAGGCCAGTTCAAAAAATAATCATTTACATCACTTTTCCAGTTTATAGAGATGTTCACATTGCAGCACTTGCAATTCAAATATAATCTCTATCACTGTGATGGGGGCCCCTTCTGTTTTATACATTTTCTTGATGATGTTCTTTTTTAATACTAATCCAGAGAGGATCAGAAGACTCTTCTCATCTCACATGTGTTCTTAATGGCGGATTTTTAGAGGGATCTGCAAATAGATAGGACAAGTTTAATCAGAGGAGATGATAGATACATTTTTTGGATATGTATTTTGGATGCAGTTCTATAGCAGGGATGCTGCCTTTATCTCCTACCCTTGAACTGATATATATATATATATATTTATATTGCTTATGCTCTGTAGCCCTTCAGTAAAAAGTCTTTTGTAAGATGATGTAGACTGACTGAGGCTGCTATGAAAAGTCGTGCAAAGTACCTTGGCATGGAAACAAAAAAAAACTTAATGAGAAGTTGGAGATGAATAGTTGATCTAATAATACAGAAAAGACTGGGTTTTATAAAAAACAGAATACAGACATGAGATCTTTTGGAACCTTCAACTATCAGTTTTCAAAGCTGAATAGGTGAACTTCTGCTCCTACAACACTGACCTGATACCAAGTTTCTAAGTTAGGGTGGGGAAAGCAAGGTTCATTCATTCCTTACATTCCTGACAAGGTTCAGGTACTAAGACCCTTTGTTATTGAGGTGTGTAAAACACCATGCATAGGATTTAAATCAAAACACGTGATGGAAGACATGGATCAAGTCACCTTTCTTTTGTGATTTCACAAGTTCGTGAACAAAAAAAACAACTCGGTAGCTGCCTGTTTATGTGACATCACTGCTTTTAGCAGGGCTCTGCAAATTCAACAATCTAAAGAACAAAAACTACATGTCAAACCACATGATTTAATATTAACTAATAAGACTTTAATTAATTAACTGCTTTGAAGTATCTCTGGTCCCTGTTACCACTGTAACAAATCCCATTCCGTTCTGTGCCTATGCTAGCATCCCAGTTCACATTAATGCTGGTTTCTGTTCCTTATTTTCATTCTGTGTTTTTAATCCTATTGGATAATTATCAGGCCTTCTCATGTTTACGCACTTACCTCTAGCTATCTTGCTGGGATATATTTTCTGAAATGGCTTGAATTCATCAGGTGGGGGGAAATCTTCCACAGAATGGAAAGTGAATTTAGATTCAAAGTCATCTGGGAAGTTTCAGGGAAATAAATATTACTTACTGTTAGACAGATACTTAAAAAATAATAAAAAACATTGCCGCAAGTAAATTCAATTAAAAATGCTGACTTGCTTTCCCCTGGAATTGGTAGTGGCTCATTCCATATAAGCAATCTTGATGAGTACTTCTGTGAGCGATCCAAGTTTCTGGCTTAATTGCAAATACTGCCTGCTACTAACTGAAGAGTTAAGCTTCTGGCTGTCATTCCAGTTTTCTGCAATGATGATATTGTGGTAATAGAGGTATTCCTAGGTGGTTTTCAGGCCATTCAAGCTATAAGCAAGAATGAACAGCCAATTCATCAGACCACAAAAATAATTCGTAGCAGTCTTTGCTCTATAGGATTGAAGCTACCAAATGTCCATGAACTGGTTTTAAGAATAGTAATATAAGCACACTACAGCAACTTTTCGGTCTTAAATAATTTTGCAGGTAGTGCATGCTTTTCTTGTCTACTGGATGATTCAAAACCTCTGTGAAAAAGCCTTAATTTTCTCTCATTGTATAAGGTTGTACAGAAATGTTTCTAATGGGTCTAGTTGTATTACCCTGTTATTGCCATGAGAAAGTCTCAAATGACACACTGATGTCTGAGACACACAGAGGCTTTTGTGCTAAAATTATTAACTAAGGCTAAGAGATCTAATTTAGATAATATTACCAATGATGTGCATATTTCCATTTTTAAGTGATGGGTAGGGGTCATGAGCTGTAGTCCAGGCTGAGACTCCAGACTTGCTCGTAAGTTCAGTTGTTGGTGATCTTGCTGGTGGCTGCGGAGGTGTGACTAGCTTCCCAGCACCGGTTCCTTAAAAAGAAGCAGCAGAAAAGCACATAAACATCATCATGACTTAACAAACCTGACAGTAACCTTTGCACAAAAGTGGAGGCAGCGTGGAAGGAATGCAACATCTTGGGCAAACTTACCCAGCTTCATAGCTGCTGTTTGTCAAGCCTGACCATGGATTTATAGCATTAAGTATTAAATTGAAGTCACTATTGGAGCTGGCTTGCTATTTCTAGTTCTAGGGGAAGTCTGACATTCTGAAGTATGTCCCAGTGTAGAGGGGAAGACTATCATTCCACTTTCACAAGAACAAGCAGTTTCTTTAAGAAAAAAAAAAAACAAACAAAAAACCCAACCACAGTAGAGGGTATCTCTAAAAGAAAATAATTTCCTGACACTTTGGCAGCTATGCAGTGGAATTACCATTATTCTTGTGCGTTTCACTGAGGAGTTGCAAGAGCCATCAAAGTTTACATCTTCTGGGCAGACCTTCCACAGGGACTGTGTAAGGGGGAGGGAGCCCAAGGCCTCCAACTTGGCAGCCTCTCAAAACTGCTCCTCCCCCTGGATAACCAAGAGAAAGGCAGGCTAATTTTATGGAAACCTCTAAAGTTGAACCACCATGAGAAACAGGCATCTCGATAAAATAACAGTTCATCAGACAGTTCCTGAGCAGCATTAATCACCATCACGAAGCACCTTATCTGCTCTACTTACACGGCCTTTCCCGTGGCTGTCAAAGGGAACCAGTAATCTTTCTCTCGACATCTGGCTGCTAAAATACAGGGTACAGAACATTCTCTTCAGATGTTCCTCATTAAGTAGCTGTCTCCATTTCTCAAACCCACACAGATCTAAGCTCTTTTTTTTTTTTATCATCATCATTATATCAGAGAAGTCTTATAAAAGTTCCTTCTACCATCTGCTGAAGGAAACACTAGCTAATATCCCCACATTCCCAGTAGTCAGAGAAACCTTTGGCTCTACCACCTTGAACATGGGAGTCACTGGCTGCTCCTCTTTGTTGAAAATCAGAAGACTGCATCCATATTTGCCTTTGCTCATCTATAGCTGTAGAGCTGCCCCATCTCTGTTTTATTCTCTCCTGTAATGTTTCCCAGCATTGCCAAATATTGCTTCAGACTACACAGGTACAGGAGTAGAGGGATGTCATGGGTAGGCTGGCACTGGAGCTGCTGCAGATCTGGCAGACATGGTGGTATAGTCTGCTGCCCTACCTGACATTGTTAGGAGACCAAGACCACTTCTCAGCTCAGTCATTGCACTGCTGGAGACACACCAACACCAACACAATAGCAAGAAGCAGCCCAGCGGTCCCTAAAATGTTACTTTCACCCATCAGGATGCTGCTTCTCAGAAGCACGGATTAAACTATGCAGCATGCGTGCCCAGCTGTAAGAAGAACCTGATGTGTCTCCCACTCATTACACACCATGTGACCTGAAGGACTTCACCCTCCTGCTACATGTGCTCTTCATCCTCGCCCCTCCAAGTTCTCCAGCCACCAGCGCAATTTCCCCCGCTAGCCAAAGGGAGGAAAAAGCCTCCCTTCTCCGAACGCGCTGCTCTCACCTGCGCCTCTCCCGGGTCTCTTCTTCCTGGTCTCCACCACCGCTGTGGGCTGAGGGATGCCGGGGGTGGGAGGAAGCGGCAGCGACTGGATGCTGCTTGGCTTGTGGAACTGTGACAGCAGGTGGGGAGACTTGGGGGGCAGCGGAGGGGGCACCTCAGCAGTGCCGAGAGCACCACTGAAGGCTGGGGAGGGGGGAAAGGAGAGCCTGTTTGAAGTCACGGAGTGCATGTGTGGTGGAGGAGGAGGAGGTGGTGGGGGTGGTGTGGGAGGTGGACAGTCCCTTCCTTCAGATGGAGGGGAAGCGGCAGCAGAGAAATCGGTTGTCCTGCCGGGAAACCCACAGGGGGGCAGGAGGGGCAGGGGAGGAGGAGGAGGAGGGGGTGGATGTGCAGCGCCCGCTTGAAACTTAGTGGGTTTGTCAGCCTGAGGAGGAGGGAGCGGGGGCGGAGGAGCAGCATTGGGGGAGACCCCCTTGGGAGGACCGGCTGGAGGGGGGAGAGGGGGAGGAGGAGGGAAGGTGAGGGAAGGTTTGCTGGAAGCAGGAGGCGGTGGAGGGGGGGCAGGCAAGTTGGGCCGCCCCGGGCCGGCTGCGGCTCGGGAGGTGCTGGGAGGCTCCAGTGGGACAGCTGCTCTTGGGCCTTCGGCGGGGTGCGAGGGGATACTGCTCGCCTTGGCAGTGCTGCTGCTTGGTGGGACGGAGGTCTTGGGGGCCGCTGCTCGGACTCCAGGAAGCTGCCCAGGTCTCCCAGCTGAAAACACATAGCCCACAGATCGCATCAGGATTTCATTCCCACTCATCAGGCAAAACAGTGCAAAGAGGAAGTTCTTCATCATCCCCTCGCCAGTGGTTACTCTGAGTAATTAGACTGTTTCTCCCGAAACATCTCATATCCAACAGGTTGCCCCTGGTGTAACGGGTTTGGGAGGTGATGTATTCCAGGGGGCACCAGGGACTCTGCTTAGTTACATGACAACCTGCTGAGAGACCCCGCTCCCCTCCCTGTTCCTCAGTTTTTGCAAAATGAAACAGTTTAAGGAGAAGGTGCTTTTCTGCAGAGGCCTGGGGTCCTTCATATCAGCCTCCTGTGCCTAGCACAGCCCACCAAACATGGGTCGCCCATCTGCTTGGAGGAATTGAGAGTCCTAGTGAAAAAGCTTCGAAGAACACAAGTCGATTGACACACATCAGCCTGCGTCCTTGAAGTTAAGTACTTGCTTAAGATGATTAAAAAGTTCACACAAACGTTACATAAATTTCAATCCCATGGATAAAAGCCAAGTTCTTAAAAGTAGAGGCTCAAAGGCATTCCAGAAGGCACAGGTTCAAATGTTTCCTTTTCAACAGCAAATGCCCAAAGACTCGGCCTTACAAAATGTATTTTCCTGAGTAAATGTCAAGGATTTTTCACAAAGCAAGATGTCAAAGAAGGCATCTTATTCTATATTCATATCGTCTGACAGGCACTGTCACAGTTACCAGAACAACTCAAAGTACCTACTGCAGCTGAAGCTCTGTGAGGAAGCCCAGTCACAAGCAGTGCTGCGCATCCTGGGCTTGCCTTCCAGGAAAAAACCACACAGGTAGAGCCAAGTTCTGTCCTTCCCCACAAACACCTGCTTTGCTCTGTGCTGCCCGAGCAGGCACCAGCTGCCCGACAGCGCCAGAGGTCATTGCTGTGACTCTAAAAGTCACCCCTCGCTGATGCTGGCACTTCCTGAGGCGAAAGCAGCAGTAGGGCTCCCACACAAGTCTTCCTCCTGTCCTTGTGAAGTGACAAGTACCTTATTTTTCAGGTCAGTAAATTACCTTGCTGGATCAGAGTTACACTTTATAAAATCTAGAGGGCAGAAATCTTAAATATAAATCCTTAAAGTAATACACAAACCTGTAATACCATAGAAATACACACTAATGAAGGAAAGGAAATAGGACTTCTTTGCCATTTGTGCTGAAGTTGATAAACTCAGATTTCAATACTCTATTCAAGGCACAATTAAAAGTTTTCATTAGTTTAATATAAAAAATCTCCGTTAAAACTCTTCAATCTCTTTCTTACCCAGTGCAGAGATAGCTTATTATTGACATTTTAAGGAATAAGGCATCTAGAATTAAGGAATAAGGAACCTAGAAAGATGATTTCAAGTACATTATTAATTGCCTTCCATGGTCACAAGTTGAATTAAGAGTTTATAATAAAAATCAATCACTGAAGTACTTTCATCCCGAATCGCAGTTCCCCCCAGCTATTCTTTCATAGAAATGAAGCCCTTACCTGGCATGTCCCTCTGCCCTGCTGGTCTGAGAACAGGAAAGCCACCAGCAAATAAGCCCCCCAGCGGCTGCTGAGAGCCGCCTTTATTAATGGCTGAATTAACTCCATCTCTGTTAGCTCCTTTGGGTTCTGTTAAAAAAAAAATAAATTAAAAAAAATCACAAAACTCCCCAGGGTATATCAGAAAGTCATTTCATCCTTGACCACAGACTGCTAAGACTTAGCACCAACAAACATAGTCAAGCCCAGAGTTTTCCCTCTTTAGGGAGGCTCAGCGAGGAAAGTTACTGTTCATACAGTAAACGGCCATTACTCTCTGACCCATACCTTGGAGCACAGCACCCTCTGGTGCTTTTTAATTTCACACCAACGATGACACCAGCAAGAAATTGTGTTAGACTACATTGAATTTATGCTTCCAGAATTTTTTAGCATTTTTTTTCTTTTTATCTAGTAAAGAACAACTCTTTTGCCTGAGCCAACAATTCCCACTTAAACAATTATTTCACTGAGAAACACCCAAGGATTTCATCATTCATGATTGGGTTTTTTTTTGGGCAAGGAATGCCTGTTAAGGTGATACCCAGTTATAGACTTATTATGAAGTGTTAATAGTTATTGATCTTAGAGTAGGGCGCCAGTTTAGAAAGCGTCCCCTCTCTGCATCCTAAAGCCCTACGAAGATGCAGACCTTTGCTGAACTTCAGACCTGCTCTTCAGCTTGAAAATGGTCCATCTGACCTCCACAACTGAGGCTTCAGCAAAGTTCACCCAGGGACCTTACTCAGGAGCACATACTTACTTTCAATCTGAGGTGCACTGCGGTCATTGATTTGAGTCACTTTTCTTAAACGAGTTCCCTGCTGGATATCAGCTAAGAGTGCATTTCGGGCTTTTTGGTCTTCCTTTCGTAATTTTGGTATCTCTGAACTTGCCTGTTGACAATAAGAACATTAGACAGGAGGTACAGACAAAAATAAATGCTTAGAAAGGACATGTAAGCAAACATGGGATAGAAGACTTTAAATAAACCATCCTTGGCAGCTGTCATTTCAAAGCCTTTTGAGTCAAATCAACAAGAACACCATTCAGTTGTACAGGAGGCAGAAAACCTGAAAGTTTAAATATAACACGAATCTAATAGTAGCTGTGCTAATACTGTCGAAAAGAAATTAGGGGACATGCTTAAATGAAATGTGACCTCTTGCTTGGCCATTTATGGTCTCTGCCCCAGAACTCCAGCTCTGACTGCCTCTCTCTTTAGCTCTTTTCATTCTATTTACAATGCTTTACAACAAAGATTTATATACCACCTTAGAATAAACATCCTTCTGTTTTAGCCACTTTGCCTTAGGAAAAAAGACAGGTAATTGCATACTGCACTTATATTTGAATGAGATCATTAACTAATTTAGACTTTCTCTGTATCGGAGATTTACACCAGTTTAAGTAGACCATCTTTAGAAGAATACCATTATATTTTAGTAACTTTCCTAGCCTACTCAAAGTCCATAAATATAAAGTCAGGCTGTAGTTTAAAGTTTTGTAATAAACCCCCAAAATACTAGTATTTATTCTTATTTCATCAAGTTTCCTGTTATTTTTTTAAAAAATAAATCTTTTAACTAGTTTGGATGTTTTGCTTTCCTGAAGCAGATATAAACTAGCAAAGCTGTTACTTCTAAACCTATAACATGGTTAACAGAGGGGAATCTTCACGTCAGAAGAGCAACGTGCTGCATGTGTTCACAGCTACTGCAAATTCCCATAGGTTAGCGAACTTCCTAAAGAGAACGAATACCAGAAATGTTTCCATAGCCCTTAATTTTAGCATCATAGTCATAATAAAACAGAATACTGTCACATTTTAAAACAAAAAAAGCCAACTTGGTGATAGCATTCTGAAAGCAAAACAGAAACTTGAAAATACTTAACCAGCTGCTGAATTAATAAAATGTCTAACTTGCTAATCCTAAATGAAGAATTATACCGGTACAATATTACTTGTGGTTATTTTTGTACTTGCTAAAAAAAAAAAAAAAAAAAAANAAAAAAAAAAAAAAAAAAAGGCAAGCTAGCTTTGCAGAGCCCCACTAGATGGCTCTCCAGATCACTGCTAATGCCAGCTGCATTCCTGACACCTGATGTAAAAACTCGGAATTATAATCTTGTGACTGATACTGTAGCCATATATTATTTACAAATATTAGAAAAAAACTACTTTGTTACATGGTTTCCTAATTTGAAACAGCGCTGCCTGCCCTTGTGCTTTCAGGACGGCGAGTTCCACTGCCCAGTAAGACAACCCAGAAAAGCCGCCTGTGTGAGCAGTGTTAGACCATGTACCAGCCAGAAACTATTTTCACTCACATTTTCTATAAATTGACAATACTTACTGTGAAAAATGGAAATACCATAACTGCAACAAGGGTGACTCCCCTTCTCACAAAAGATTTTTACCAGTATCTTGAACTCCACGCCTCTCTACTCCCAGTAATGACTTTGCTGTAGCAGGACAACCAGGATCTAGAGGGATCTGATCAAGACCTGTGTTTAAAATTAGATCCAGCAGCTGTGTTTTCGTTTCCCGGTTCAAGCGTCCGTATATTATGCCAGCTGTCCACTTCATCTCCTCAATCTACTTCTCTGAGCATAAAGTTTTGATATCCAAATAGCTATTAGGCTAAAGTAGCCTACCTGTGGCAGCTTATGTTTGCAAGACTTGTGACTTGATATCACTTTAACGTGGCTAAGATATTAATTTGTTCGCAATCTGTTGCATAAAAAAGCAGGAACACTGTTCTGCAGACCTACAATGCAGCGTAACAAGCTTTCTCTTACGATAGATCCCCTTACTTCAAGCACAACTCCATCCCATGCCCCAGCTGTTTCTTCTTCCTCCTGGTGTACATAAGAGATAACAATCTTCCATGCCCAGCCCGCTGGACTCGGGTGATTGATTAGCTGCTGAGTAGCTTGATACGGATTCTCTTTTTCCATTACAATGTCAAGATGGTCTGGGGTGTAGTGTTGCCTGGTTGCACAGCGGTCAGAGCTCCTTCGGATTTCTTGTTTGCTGCCTGCACTCCCATGGGCGGTGACAATTCTTGTCAAGAATCATTTCACCAGGTAAGTATCTCACCCACACATCTACTGGTGTCCTGCATTTGCAAATTTGTGGTTTTATCATACTGCTTTTTGATACACAATCAGAAAGGAACCGCCCTTTGATTAAGAAATTAATCTGGGATTCACACTCATGCTATACCTGCAATCCATAGCACAAGAATAGATACTAAATATATTAAGTTGCGTATCTAGAGAAAAATAAAAAGAGGAACTCTTATGGGTGTCAAATCTTCAATCCCCATCACATGCAATAGAAGCGTTTCAGCAGGAAGACAAATATATTTTGAGTCACAGAGGAAAAACAGCTGCAAGAGGAAAAACAGCCACAAGACAAAAGATGCGATCCTAAGGCTACTTTCTACCCCCCCCATCAGGGCAGCCTCATTTATTTACAAAAACAGAAACATCTAAATCTTTCCATGAAAATCAGAAGGGAAGCCGGCGAAGAATGCGAAGATCATTTGTTTTATCAGATGCCAGAGCTGCCTCAGGTAACACAGAACGAAATTAAATTCCATACTTTATTTACATGAATTGGTAAGGGAACGGTGGGTTCTCATTACCTTAGAAACCATTAGGTTATTCTGCTACTATTTCAGACACAAAGAACGGCACATTCAATACGTACTTGGAAATGGAACAGAACAAACCACACATGTAAATAGCCTGAACATAAGAAAACTAATCCCTTCTCATCTCGCCAAACTCCACTACTTTTGTCTTCAGTGTCTTAAATTACACCCTCAGCTATGCCATTCACTAAGGTATAGGATCAAAGTTTGGGCTACTTGACAGGTCTCCAAAGTACCTGTAAACAGGAAAATACCACGAAATCACAATATTTAGAGTGATGTTCCAGAGTGTCAATCATCCATGATGGAAATAAACATTTCAAAATTTGCAGGTGATAACTTAGACTGGCAGAGAAATGAGGGAGGACAGCACAGTTATACAGAGAAATCCAAATCACTGCAACCTGAGGCCGTATAAAAAGAACAACAAACCAAAACATGCTCCCCCACAGTGGGAGGAGAGGGGGGAGGAGGAAAAAAAGAAGCTGCACAATATAGAAATGTCAAATGTAAAACTGAAAACGACTGGATGAAAAGTTCTGGCCATACCTCTGCAGTGAAAGCCTGCATCCAGAGTGCCACAAGCCAGAACCTGGCAGCGGGCTCCAGCAGTGAGCCTGCATGAGCAAGTGTGCCTGACCTCCTAGCACAGTGCCGTGGCAAGGGGGGATAGCACACTCCTCTCATATATTTTATCCTTTCAGAAAAAATAATGTGAGCAAAAATGGAATTACAGGTTCAGTTCTGGTCTCCAGATCTTTAAAATGATATTGAAAAACTGCAGATGCACAGGAAAAGAGACAACATGATATTCAAAAAGCGGGAGGAAACAGTTCAGATTTTAGCAGCTCAGTCTGGTCCATCAGCCCTGAAGTCTATCTGAGGGGTGGTCTGCCTGCACGACACACAAACCTGTACAGGGAAATGATGGTGAGGACTCAGGGTCTGTTAATGCAGCAGAGGCAGGCATTTGGTAAGGCATTAATGTAAGACACAGCCAGAGAAGCTCCGATTAAAAAGCAGCAAGCATGGAAGCACCCAGAGTGACCATTCCCCGCAGCAAAGGGCTGTAGACGGCAGCAGATCATTGATCTCTTGGTTTTCAGATCAAGGCTGGATCGTCTCTGGCAGAAGCGCTTTTTGTGAAGCACAAGTCCTTGGGCCCCACACAGAGCTACTTGCTGACCCTGCAGCCGGCAGGTAGCCAGTGGTTCGTAACAGTTTCTTCCAGTTTTGAGTTCTGTGAAAGTGAATCTTCTTGTCTAGCAGAACAACTCTGTTTACACTGTATATATGGACCATGCAAGGTTTGGCCCTGAATAATCACAGTATTAACACCCTAAACTGGGTTGTATCAGACAAATTAAGATCAGAGAGACTTTTTTTAAAGAAAACGGACTGAAATCCATGGCAATGAGCTCAATTTCTGGATACATTACTGCTGCAATACTTGCATCACCTTAGGAAAATCACTTTATGTCTTGCAAGACAGATGGGAGCATCAACCTACCCTCTGGGCTCCTATGATACTTAAAATATTTAAGAGGTATATATGTGCTCAGATACTAAAATGACGTAAATGCAGAAGTCACTAGGCATTTGAAAAAAAATTTCATATTAGTACTAATTAGAGGGAAGTACTAATTATTATCATTCGGATTTTAAAGAGCACCCCTGCACACAGAAAAGGGGAAATCTTCTGGACTCCGGGCAGGTAGTTCACATCACAGTGGATGCATACACTGTTCCATAAATGGGTTATACTCACTCTGATTTTTAAATATGCTCTTTACTGAATTTGCAATATACTTCAGGGTAGTGTAGATCTTCACAAACATGGTAGTTGCAGCAAAAATGTACCTCTAGCTGTCCGGACAATCCAGTAGCCAGGCAGTCGCGGACCTTTGTTTCAGAATAAACCAGCTAACTGGGAAAAGAGGTTCCAGTACTCCAGCTCTATAATAGGTAGGAGCCATAAGTAAGATGAAATAAAGCACAATTCCATCCAAAGGCACTACATTCTCTTTTATTTTAGAGAACTTATAGTATTGAGTATTTATATGCCTAACATGTAATGAATTGTATCACCACAGTAGATTCCCTTTCCTGGTCACTTTTGATAGGGAATACTGGAAATACAGCTGTATAGAAAATTTATTTATTTATCTGAACTAGATAAAAAAAAAGCAAAACCAAAAAAGAAGTCAAATACATTTAGCTTATCCCCAGCTATCTATTTGGTGAGACATATACCAATAAAATTAAAAATCAATCAATCAATTTGACACGCGGTATTTTATCATGGGCAGAAAGAGAACTCTCTCTTTTGCTGACAATTTCATTTATTTCTGTGAATCTGGTGTCAATCACCATTCCTCTCTCCCATGCCCAATTTTTCCCCCCCTTAGACAAAAAAAAAAAAAAGGATTCAATGCAGAGATCCAGCAGAGATACTGGCAGAAGGCATACACAGTGTGTATATTTTAGTAATAGAAGAGTTTGAGGACACCCCTGAACAAACCGTTGCTTTCTTATTATTTTTCTCTGCCATGCTCAGCCAAACCTGCACAGACATGGGCTGAGGCAAGGGAGCTTCACCAATGCAGCATGCAACACCTCAGGTTTGGCTTTTAAGGAAGGGGAAAGATGCTGCAGCAAGATAAAGAAAGATGAACAGAAAACACTAAGATAAGGGATGCTTGATCACAGAGACACACATTCATGAAAATAAAGGTTCCTGGGCCAGTCCTGGCCTTCTCTGGCATCCAATCTGACGTGATTCAGAGACCAAACTTAAACTAAGAAATGCAAAATAAAAAGTCTACAAACATGGCAATGGACAATTAAAACCAGCATGTAGAACAGCAGACAGGGCAAAAAAAGCATTAGCTGTGTAGGCAACGTGGTCAGTGACATGATAGTGCTAAGTCTGGCTGAAGAAACCGTGCATCAACAGTGAGAGACAACTGAAACATCTAAGCCTCAAATCAAGGACCTGCAAAGCATCAAAAAAGAGCCTGAACAACTGGAAATATAATTTAAAAAACCCAAATATTATTCCTATATTAACAATAACTGGAATTCTGGTGTAGACAAACAGGCATTGTTCAGGAAAAAGGACAATAAAGGTGAAGCTAGCTGTGTAACACTGCATGTGCGTCATGTCAGAGATGGCTAAGAATATTGAGAGGAAAACACAGCTTGTTTGGGGTTGGTAAACCATCTGAGGAAGGATGATTACTGTTCTCACTGCCCATATGGCATAGCAAGGCTCTCCGAGTAGGAGATCATGGAGGGAGAGATGATGACTGGGTCCCCATCCAGCCATAAAGCTCCTGCTCCTTTAAAGGAAAGCCAGGCACAGGGTTGGTGCTCACAACAGTCTTGAAGGGCACAGACATAAAGGACCCAGAAGGGGGACATCCTGCTAAAATACCCTTCTGGGAACACTGATGATGAAAAAGAGCGGACCAAGAGCAGGGGAGACCTGCTGGCGAGCAACTTACTCCGTAACTTCACTTAACCACAACCTGCTGACCACAAGTGTTCCATGAGGAGATGCCTGTAAGCATCAGGACTAATGCATTATAATGAATTCAACTCTTAAAAGACTGTATGCTTTTCAAAAACAGAACTGACAGAAAAAAAAATATTGACAATAAGATGCCAGAACATTCAAGCAAACCATAGTGTCATTATTTTTTATTAAAAGAATGAGGTTGTTTTGGAACAAGGTAGAATACGGAAGACGATCAGAAATCTCAGTTTAAGCTAGCCAGTAAGTCTTCCTTGACATAGCATAGGATTATAAAAATAATCTTATAATAAATTATAAAAATAATCTATATATTTGTAGCCCAACATGAAATCTGAAACACTAGAGGAACTTGTTTTCCCAAGATCAACCCACCTTTACTACATTAGAATTATGCCAAGAATTCACAATTTTGTATCAGCAGCAGAAGCAGTTTGCCCAGCAGGCAAGTGCATTACTTTTACAAAGAATTCTCAAATGGGCAGCGAAAGTCTCCCCTGGGAATGTGCTGAGAAATGCAATTGCAACAAAAACCCAGGAGTTTATCCAAATAATAAAATAAACCCAGTTTCCAGCAAGTCACAAACACAAGTACAATAGAGAAAAACATTGTCATCCTTCTTGCATTTACTGTAAATATACATCAGGTGTGGTTTCACTCATGCACAGTCAAATGCAAAATAAAATAATCAAAACAATCCCCCCTTCCAGATTAAGGAAAAATCCAACAAGTCTCAACAACAAAGCACATGCCTTTTTTCATTTTAAGTATTTTAAACTGTTCGTTTATAAAGAAGCTTGCGAGATCTGGTATGGGCGAGTTTTGGTTCATCTGTTCACAATAGAGCCTCGACCTCTGATTTAAAGCTTTTTAATTATGGGAAACCTCGCCACAGTGCAAGACTCCACCTGCACAGTCAATCGCAAGATCAGAGCCGCTTCTTGTGTTTCTGCTGTGTAGCATAGGATGAAACTAATTAATTCTTGGCACTTGGTCTACCTGGGTAAACACGGCAATCCCTCAGCCTTCTGAGGGCTGAGCTTCAAACGCTTCCCATGCGAGGGGTCATTCTCCAGCCAACATTTTTTTTTGAGGGAACTCACATGAAGGGACCTGCCAAATAGCTTCCTGGCAGCTAATGAAGTCATTGTTTCAAGAGAATGACAGGACCAGCGTTTCACGATTCCATCTACACCCAGCTCAATAATGATTAACCATGATCTCAGGTCTCCATTGCACGAAGTTCTGCAATCTGAACCTGACGGGTTGAAAAGGTCATCGAGCAATGTGTGTACTTAGATAGGCTGTGTCTACACCGGCCTCGTTCCTCAACTTCTAGCAAGGGAAGTACCGTGCAAAAGTTGTTACAGATCTCTTCCCGGCGTTTTAGCCGCCGCCTAGTCCCTGGCATTAGTCCCAAATAATGAGGCTTTTCAGTGTTAGCAGAGATGGTGCCTGCTCTGTGCTAGCATCTACCTGCTTGAAGTGGTAGAGAACAAAAGATAAAACCACCAGCATAGCAGGAGTTATTCTCTTCTACATCTGTATTCCACTGCTCATTTCAAACACCGCCAGTAATCAACGCCACTGCACCAAATAAAACCCTCTTCATTTTATCTTAGCACCCCTCCATCAGACAATGTAAAATCTTGTATACTTAAAGGATCAATTGCTCCTGTTATGAATGGAGCAGTGGGCTTATTAACAAGGAGTACTTAAAAGTTTCCAGTGTGGGTTGCTAAATTTCTGTACCCAAATGCAAAAATGCAACAGAATCAATATGATGATTTATACCTGCCGAGCCATTTAGCTTTTCTGTGGGTATTTAACTTACTGACACCCACTTTTTAAACATAAATGCTGGCTGTTCTCTCACTAAAAGAAAATATGCAGTAACAGAAGCCACCAAAACGGAGGCAGTATAAAATCAAAGCTACTCTAAAAGTGTTTCCCAGCAGTTCAGAAAGACAACAAATCAGATACCAAAAATACCCTGAGATTGGCTTCAAAAAATAATTTTGAACTTCACCTTCTGATTTCTAAATTTTTGGGATTCAAACCCCCAAGATGTCCTTGGCATCAGTTAAAACAGAAGTGAAAATTCTTTCATAAACAAGAAAACCTGAGGCCCGGGCATTGCAATGAAAATGCCAAAGAGCACAAGGCTGAAAATACTACTGTGGGAGCTGGTGCCGCTTCCTCTGCTCATTCTCTCTGTCTACCAGAGAAAGGTCCCCACAATGACAAGGGCTGTAATGAATAGCGATAACAAAATAGTCAACATGTGACAACCTACATGTATCACACTTTAATCTCACTCTGGTCTAAGAACATTAGGCCATTTGTCCAACCCAGTTACCTGTGTAGTGGCTACTGATGGTTCTGAAATGCCTTTTAGCATCCATGCAAAATTATGGTCAGCCCAAGATAGGAAAATATTGAAAAACTAACGTTTCTCGCAATGCCACCTTCCAGCCATGGCAGAGGAGTCCAACTGATGTATCGCTATAATTCTGGGTTCTCTTTAAATTAAAAGGCTGCAAGTGCAATGTTAATTGACAGACGGAATTTAATATGTAGCCGCTGCATACACTACAGATGGGGTACTGATTTTTCGGGGCAATATTACCTTGTGATTAGAATGGTAAATTAACCTATTAGCTCTGTGCAGCTAGGCTGCTTCTAATACCCAGGCTTGATCATTTACAGCTGGTACCTCTGCAACACACTGCAATTTCCATACTTTTATATGGCAAATTATACAGATGAAAAACAGACAGTAAGAATAAGAAAAATGAATGTAAATGCTTTTCATTCCATTCAGACAAGATGTACAACACACGACATTATGAAGAAAGCTGTGAAACAGAACTCACCACCTAAATAAGTGGTCACTTAAGAGATCTCAAGTAAAGCATTCAAGAAGATTAGTTCATATGAATATATGCAGTACCTACCTGTCCAGATGAAACACACAGCGTAATGCCAACCTAGTACTTATGTCTTCTTCACATCTTCCCCACCTTCCATAGCTCCCACTCACCCTTTCTGTATTTGTTGACTACAAGAGCAGAAGGGTACAGCAGAAGCACTTGGAGATGCCATACCTACACAATCCCACATTTGCCAATATCTGAAAATTAAGTCAAATAAACCACACAAAGACACCGACTTTTTTCTTCATAATTACCCCTCACTTCTTTATGAAAGCAGACTGGTGTGAGACGTGATGCATTATTAAAACACTATAAATCAGTTTCCTTTATTTTGGCAGGAACAAAGCATTCTCAAAAATTTCAGCTGCACTTTGCCCAGCCCTTAGCATAGTCTGTATGATGGCCTGTCATCAAGATTACCAAGTCTGCGCTCTCTTGCACTTCAGTATGTTTTACCTAGCAGCAATAAATATTATGATTTAGTATCTCCTGACCTAAGGACTTCATGACAAAGTACTAAATATCATCTTACTCACAGCTCGCATAAAATTTTAATAAACACATTCCTACGTATTTTGTAATTGGCACTATGCATGATTCTGTTCTTTCAGTGTTATGCTTGCAGGTCTAGGGGTCTGAATGAAAACTTGAGAAACTACCTTAATTTTTACAAGAAATAATTAGGAAGCATGCACACACATTTATGCATACACACACTTACATGCGCATAGTCTCTTTCTCATAATGTATTTGTTAAGATCAAATCAAAATACCATAAATCACCATTATCTTCAGCCAAGCTGTTTTACATACGTTGTTTTTTTCTTTCCAAAGAACACAGTAGTGCTAAATGTCATAGGAGCAAACCCACCTCCCACACAACTTCAGATAAGCACTGTAGCTCTCTGAATTTCTTGGGAAGGTTGAAGGAAACAGCTCAACAAGGTTTGCACTCTGACGACTGCATGAAGGAGGGAAAAAAAACCATCTCCCCAAGGACAACTATCAGCTGATGTTTTTCTTAACCTTGGAAATCCTACCTCTGTGTAAATTATGCATTTATCACAGTGTTATACCACAAGGAATTGCTTTTCTGAGTTTTTTTATGACAAGAGTAGAAAGTAAGGTCAGAGTAACAAACTTGGTAAACAATGACATATCTTTATCTACAACAGAAATTCTATTTATTTTCTTTTTTTAAACTAAAAGTGAGGTAATCATTAAGATTAATCTACATGGCAGTCTAGCGTTCAGCATTATTTCAAGTTTCACATTTCTCTCACCAAAGTAAGCATATTCCTTTCTTCTCCTGCTCTCCTAGTTTTCAGTATGCCAATAAGGCAAATAAACTCCTGGTGCTACTTTACTGGCTTTAATCATCTGATCCATTGTGATTTTGGGGGTTAATTTCTATGCTAAGTCTTTAATAATGATTCCAAAGAGAATAGAAGTATTTTCCAGAAACAAATGAATCATTAAACAAACATCTTCTCTGAATAAGGCACAACCCAGCAGGGCTGCTACACATACACACTTCCTTCAATATTAACATTTTAATAGGTGATGATTGATCATAACATTAGGAATTCAAATGTACAGACAAAGGCAGCACAGCAGTGAGCAGTCTCCACTGCATGTAAAAAGTGAGCATGGTTTACCAAAGCAAAATTCTCTCTTGATCCTCTCTTGGGAGATTAAGTAGAGAAAATTTTTTAATCCGTCTCAGTGGTGGTATCTACTTCTGGAAACATGACAACCAAAACTAACCAGAATGCCTCATATGCCAAACTAAAAGGCAAAAGGGATAAAAGAAATAAAGGGGGAGTAGAAACAAGTTTTTCAGGAGCAGAAAGCTTTAAAGAAAAAAATAAATAAACAAACCAAAAAACTGAAAAACCCACCCTGTGTGATGCACCTATGCCTATAAAATTGAAAGACCTTTAGGACAGACATCCTAATGCCTCATTTCTAAGTTTCCTTTATTAGGGTGGAAGAGAAGAGGAAAAGAGAAGAGATCTAAATTTTGTAAGCCAATGCCAGAAAATGTGTTTGGGCACAGTTTTACTCTGCCTACTCATCCCTCTCATCTTTATCTATGACCCCCAGAAGGCAGGCATTTGAAGACATGCTCAATTAATCCAATTAGCTATATTTACATTTTGACTCAGCCACCTACATCTGCTATTGCAGATACACTACCATTCCTTCCTGAAAAATCCACTTGGTTTTCATTTAAGTATGCCCTAACAGCCAGTAGCTTTTCAGCTGTTGGGCACAGGTGGCTCCTAGCGTGTCTTAAATGCCATCTCCAAATCACTTTAGTATTGCCTTACAACAACTTTTGTGAGTAGAATTCAGTATGATTCCTTACAGAGTATTTGCAAGTCAAAAATCTTTGAAAATAGTAGGAAAGAACCTAACTTTCTTCTGCCTTAGGAGGGAATTAACAGTAAGAAAAAGTTAAGTGCCGACAGTGCTTAGGATTTCAATGAAGTAAGGACTGCAAAATCATTTGGGACCATAGCTCACAACATTCACTAAGAAAACGTGCAGAAAAAAAGACAAATGTGGTGACTACTTCTGCTAAAAATCTCTTAATAATGAAAGCGAGAGGAAAGTACAGCTATTATCCACATAATTAGAAAACCAAGACAAGTCTATGGTACCATGCAATGGCATCATGCAAAATGATAGGATTCTAAAACCTCAACCTACGCACAGACATTTCTCTTCTAACATAAATCAAGTAAGTTAAACTAGTGGCTCACCTGCATATTAAAAGTGAAATTAAAACCTAACTTTTAATTGCTAACATGTAAATGTTAATGGTTACTCTGGTTTAATTATATCAGTATAATAAAAATCACAGTGCTGTTTACTTTGGAACATTTCCAGGTGTTGGCCAAATAAAACTTATTTGTTTTGAAGGTTTTCCTTAAAGCTATGTGCCTGTTAAAATTTCTTCTTCTTCCATCCTCCAACTATAGATTTAGCAGCTGTAACAACAGCTGGGCAGTTTAGCAGCTGTAAAAGACAGATGCCAAGTTCTAGAAAATAGCTTCCTAGCAAAAGAAAATAGGGTCTGTGGCAAGTTTTCATGGATTCCCACATCAGAAAATTTTACTCTGCAACTTGGCACCAGCTGGAGAGCTGACTCGCTCATACTGCGCTTTCACCAGGCAGACTACAGATACTCTCAAAGTCAGCCCCCTCTCATTCAGTTTTGACAGAGAAGAATCCTTTTACTGTTACAGAAAAAAAAATATTCTGCTACATTATATTAATAATTCTTTATGTTGCTCTGTTCATGTGCTCTTTTTAGTGTCAACACTTATTAAAATGCTTTAATATCAGTCATTAATTAGAAATACGTTTAGTTTGTATCATATCACCAAGACAAAACTGACCGTCAATTCTGTATGTCTTACCTGCAGAAGACCACATTAGTAATAGAATGATCTAACTAAAATATGGAAATACAGTAGAAGCCTTATTGTATCAAAACTCTATCATGGTAGTGTTTTTAGTAATCAGAAAGGGAGGGGAAACAAAATACCAGTCTTGTTTATACTGGTCCTTAGGGGTCCTTTTAGCTTTGTCAAGTCTTTTACAACTGGCATATGTTAAAGCAGGCAAAAAATGTCTCTAGATACTTACTGAGCTAAATTTATTAGGATAAGAGTCTGTTGACTTTAATTGCAGTTGTGGGCATTAAGTTGCTCACAAAATTCAGCCCACTTAATTCAGTATCTAACTATAGGCTGTGTACCAAGCCAGAAGAGGTGCTAATTGAAAACACTGCTCATAGCGCCCAAAGTTAAAACAGAATGATAAAAGGAATCAAGCACTGCTGATTTCATGTACTGTCTTTGTCTTCCTCCTCTTCATCTCCCCGATTCATGGAGAGTTTTACAAATCAACAGATCTTTATAGGAACAAAACAGGCAGAGATGCCAGAGAATGCAAGGGAGAAATAAAGTTCTTAAAAAAATTTGAAAATATATATATATATATAATTTGAAGTACACTTGAAGTACCATGTACTGTTGTGCTGGGGGGACTAACATACACTGCAAATAATTACAGAAGTGACAGAAAAATACATTTAAAAAATCAGGAGAGATTTTACGTCTTGAACACAACCATGCCAGGTTTCACTATTTTAAAAATGGTCTCAGAATTTCAATGCAGAAACAGGCTATGAACAAATGATTGCAGAATACAGGAATGACTTACATATGTTTTACCATAGGTACAGTAATTGATTGTGAAGGTATGAAAATGTAATACCCTGAAACTCCACTCAGAGCATCCTCCTCTTACTGCAAACATGCTGGCAGGGCACAGGCTCTACTTCATGACACACAGAGTAATGATCTGCTACAAGCGGTAATTGTTCCTGCACATGTATAAAAGCATATTGTGCTGTGTCCCCAGGAAGACGGCATATGCTAGAAAGAGCAACACCTACAGCAGAACGCTGTGAGTCTTAACAGAAGCTGTAAGAAAGAGGATGAAGATATTCACACTTACCACCTGCACATTACCAATACAAAAATGAGTTCCCTGTGGCTGGAAAAGTATTCACAAATGTTAAATTCTCACCACATGCACTCTAACGCAATTGTCTCTATACTTTTTGACCCCATACCCCTAGCAGTATAAAAATTTTTGAGCATGCACCCCAATATATGTATATTTATTTATTTACAAATTATACACGTGTATGACTGAAGTTCTAATATTTTCTTCGTGGACCCCAACAGACCATCTCATGCACCCTACTTTGGAGACGACAGCTCTAATGAACAGAAGAACAAAAGCCAGCAAAACAAGCATCCGCCCCAGATATTTACTATGAGTATCCACACCAAAATTCTGGGGGGTCTGTAATAGCTACTATAACTAAGCTCTTGTTAATAGAGATGAAAAGTCAATCTTACCAGAGGCGGTGGTGGAGGGGGCCCTCCAGAAGGTGGTGGAGGCGGTGGAGGAGGGGGTGGTGGTGGCGGCGGCGGCACAGGCATCCGTTAAGATTTCTAGCTTCACGCAGTTATGAAAAATATAGCCAAAGTCTATGTCCTTGAGGGGAAGGAAGGGAGGAGAAAGAAAAGTGGGAAAAATAAAAATAAAAAAAAAAAACAGAAGAGGAACGTGTTTATACACTGTAAGCTGAAGATCAGCCAAATTTCTAGCTCTCAGCAGACTGAGGACTTTTATACTGTGCTGCTTCCAAAACTACAGTACGAACAGCCTCATTATAGTTCTCTGATGACAACATTCATCTAAAGAGCAAGCTCACAGATCTGGACAAGCGCCATGAATACCAAATGCATAGATGCCAGCCTGTCCAGCTTTAACTATTGCGCCTTGCCTTAATCTGTCCCATAGCCCTGAAATGCAATTCTGCAGAGAACAAATCACAGTCAACCACATGTAGACACTCCTGCTGGGACAAAAACTCCACTGACTTTAAGCCCAAGTTTCACTGTTCTAAGGATAGAGTAAGGAACTTGGTAAGGTTCACTGGACTTGCTCCAACGTTACAAGAAAAAGAAAAAAAGAAAAAAAATACAGGATTGAATAATAAATGAAGAAATAATTCTACAAGTTTCATTAAATATAGTTCTCTTACCACATGACAGCATATAAGGACCAAGCATTTCAAGTATTAAAGTCACAAGTGTTTTCCTGCCATTTTAAAAAGTTAACTTTTCACAATTCTTTAGTAATACACTGACTAAAAAGACAACAAAAGCTGTATGTTGTTGTTGTTTTTTTTAATCTCCTGCAGAATGGCAGGGCATCACTCACTGATTTTCATCTCTAACCCAGCTCCTGACATGATTGCATCCCCTCTCAGTCTGAAGTCATCTTTACAGTCATAATTGTAAAATTAACAAGCAACCCCTGTACTTCATCAGTACAATTGCAAATGAAAGTACTAGGCAGTGCCAAAGAGAGCCCTCTGCGAGCCAGACTTGATAACTTCTTTTACTTTGATAGTGACTCTTGGATAAATTCTCCAAACATGGTTTTACATCTAGTTTTATGTCCATCATGTCATGACTGTCTTCTGAGACTCTTCACAATGTCATGCGAAACAGTGTCAAAACCTCTACAATAACACAAAATATGGCATCTGCTATTTCTTTCATTTCTGTAAGGCTTTATCTTAGGAGGAAATTACATTGATTTGACACATTTGTTCTTCATACATCTCTGTAGATCATTTCTTTTCCTGTCTCCTCCAACCATTTAGAAACATTTTACTCATTTTGATGTTTTTCTAGAAATTTAAGTTGAAAGGACCACAATTCCCAGGCCCTACTCCCCTCATCCTTCCCTTCTTTTTTAAAAGCAGGCATTGTGTTTATGCTTTTCCAGCTGCCTGAAACCTTTTGGTCAAGTCATTTAAGAATCATCTGTGTAAGCAGGAGAAATGAGACAGTTCAATCTGTAGGGCTTCACGAGGGAGGACAAGACAGAAATGAGGCAAGTTACAATCTTTAGGGAAATACTTAACTGTTTTGTTAGAGAGGGATAGATTAGAAGAGGCGATGAAGTTAAAAGGTACATGCAGCCTTGTCCACTTCCTAGCAAGTGTACGTGAACAATATCCAGATAACATCTGAGTATTTTCCTTCTGCTGTATCATGTAAAATACTTTATGGGAGATCGATCAAAAATTAACTGTGCAGAGCCTCTGCAACATTTGCTTTCTCCCTTGACAGACTGCTATGCAAAGGACTAGCATATCAAAGCACTCTGGATCTGTAACAGAATTGGTTACAATCACTTAAATAACAATCACTCCAAGAAAGCCAGCATCGCAGCATCTCCACCATTCCACCCTCATTGTCGCCCTGTGCAAAAAGCTATTATGAGAAGATATCTCTTTTCCTCAATTAAGTCATTCAAAAACATGGACATAAGGAGAATGAGTCTTCCCTGCTAATAATATGTTTCGGGTTAGTATCTTCCTACCCTGCAATACAGGCCTTTTGTCTTCATTAAGGATTTAGATTGGGAAATATGCTCTTAGTCAAATTAGAAAAAAAATACAACCCACGCTTCTGTGGCAGACCATGTGCATGGCAGCAGGAGGTAAAGCACACTGGAGGCGAGCAGCAGTGGGAGAAAGGAAATGGGAATCAGCTCTTGGTATTTAGAAGTCAGTCTTGCATCTGAAACGCAATCAGTTGACTTTTCTATCTGCCACTCTCACCAGTCCCAGCCCCAGCACCCATTCCTCCAAGTGATGCAGCTTAAGTTCCAGGACCAGAAACTGTGTGGCCATCTACAACTCAAAGTTCAGTGCACAGGAAATGTTCACTTCACCATGTTCCCACTCCGCTATTCTGAATCCTCTTGTCCAGTGACACAGGAGAAGAATGCATTTCAGCGGCTATAATCCACAACCCTTGAATGAAATATTGGAGACGCCCTATAGCTTTCCTCCCATGCTGTTTCGAATCCTCTACAAATAAACTATCTTTCAGAAAACTCTGCATATGTGCCTTCCTTTGTCTCTTACCACAAATTCAGAGGCTCAATGTCCTGACCTTGGCGTGCTTTTGTGCACACAGACAAATTCCTATGTTTTTTTATACCGGGACCATTACAGTCTGAAGGTGAACACATCTAATACCTATACAATGAAGAAACATTTTCCATGTAAGGGTTCTATTTGTACAAGCGAGCTTTGGGTGGAGTGCTGTCATTCACACAAGCAGACACCGATAGCAAAGAAAGACTGTATGTAGATAAAGGTAGGCATCTTCAAACTAACTTACAATTTTACAAAAAAGGCTCTTAATATTTAGTCATAACTGCATGATCTACACATTTTAACATGTATGACTGGGTACGAGAACCTCTTTTGTATCACTGCACCTATGTCACTTACGTGGTTTGCATTCAAATAAAATTATGGAGAAGACTGCAACATTTTCAGTATATCAACACATATTATTTGGAGGCCCCTATTCCTTAGTTAAAGGCTGTATTTCATTTGCCTCTTCCCCCCTAGTTAAAACATGGCTGGCAATTTCAGACAATAGCTTCAGAACATGCCAGGGTTACGGATTTGCACAACATAAGCTAAATAAATTCTGAATTAAAAACACAAAAGGAGTATCACGTTGATCAGTTCTTCTGTCTGTTAAGAGCCAGACGAGAGGGAAATGCCACGAAGGGTCCTTAAGGCACATGCGCCCTTTCTCCTCTCCTCTAAGTAAACATATTTATAATTGGACGAGAGGGGTCTGAACTATCCCCGAGGGACAGAAATAAAAGGATATGGTTTAAAAAGTTGGCAATAGGTGGAGGGGAGAAGCCTGTGTGTTTAGCCCCAGTTTTCTCAGGCAAAAAGTAATATAAGTCTTCCTTTTACTTCCACACCACAAAACAGAATCAGGCCCAACAATTGCAGAATTTATTGCAAAAAAAGGAAAATCCCAAACCCTGCCTTTTCTAGTCCACCTCCCTACCAAAGCAAGGTTGTACATTTTTTTAGTGCTTTCTGAAGTCTAATTTTAGGTGTCCCAAATAATGTGGCTTGTATTATTTCCCTTGGGAAGCTCTTCCTCAGTCAAATAACTCTCACAGTTCAGATTGCCTGACACTCAGCCTAATTTCTCCTTTTCTTAGTTTGATCCCATTTGCACTCCACTGCAGAGACTCTACCTTGTACCAAGCAAAATAGTTTCTCCTACCCCTTAGCATCAGCTTTGTGAAATATAAGAATTATAATTCAGAAGTACATTTTCAAGGACTAATTATACTTTTTGAGCTGTTTTACTTCTTACAAATTGTCCCATCAGTCAGTGAACATTATTACTGTTCTCCAATTCCAAAACAATTGGTCTTTTTTGTCCTCTTGGTAAGGGTAATTCTAAGACTGGTAATTTCAGGTGTCACAGATTGTTCCTTGTTTCTCACTGTGCTTGCTTGAATAGCAGCTGGGTTTAAGTAAGAACAGCAAGTGCAGACCTCAATATAGAACTCAAGCTCCAAATTTCTGAAGGCCCAAATAAAATCTTCACCCAGACTTTCATTTTGAAGTGTCAGACAAGACAGGGTAGATGCAGATGTTTCCTCTTCATGAACTGCTCTCAGCCCTGTGCTGGATTCACCTGTGGTAAACTCAGTATGTCTGCCTGAGCTTTTATGTAGATTTGGTCTCACCTTGCCCAGCCACCAGCTGTACACAAGCTCTGATCTGAAAGCTTCCCAAAGGTCTAAAGGTCTAAAGTGTCACTCCCACAGTGCTGGGCTCACACAAAGACAAAGTCCTGCTGGGAGCACAGAGCCACACTAAGAAACAACATGGTTTCTGGACAGCAGCTGACACGTCTTCTGCCACAGTGACGCCCAGCAGGACCACCACAGGTCTGTCTGCAAAGGCTACGCTAAAGTACCTTCACCCATCGTGGAAAGGCAAGGCATGGAACAGCTGTGCCTTTAATTTGGAATGATGTCTAGAAGGGGAAAGGACAGAGGAAAAAATCACAACTACTTAAATGCACATAATATGCATTTATACACAAAATTATTTCTTAACTAGTAGCATTTATTTTGTTGCAGCTTTGTGTTTTTTCTTTTATATGGCTACAGTCCTTAGGTCTCTAGGTGGTATAGTCATTAATATATAACAACACAGTTGGAATTGAAAATGCAACCCTTTAATCCATGTGGAGAAAGGACTGTAAAATAACTGATTCGTTATTACTGGATTTGCAATCATTGCAACCGTACACTCTGAGGTAGGTAATTCAGCTTTGGGGAAATTTACAGATTTAGATAGGTGTGCAGGAAAGCTTATCTGAAATATAGGTCTTATTTTCTTGATTAAAAACTGAAGAAAAAAGTAGACCACAAACTCTGTTTTTAACTTTTAATCAGCTTTTATGTAATCAAATACAATTTGCCCATTAGCTATACTGTTCTGAGTTACAGCTTTTAAGTCCTTATATTTTAATAGAAAAATAAAAGAATTTCAAAATTACACAGGAGAAACAGCATCAATAAGCATCTGCTCAGCTTTCATGATCTGAAAAGTAGACAATGACCCTAATTGTGCCCCCATTTGCTCCTGTCAAACACCACTGAAGAACAGCTGAAATCACTGGTACAAGCACACCACAGATCTTTTAAAGACAGTACAACACATGTAGAGGCAGAGAAGAGAAAAAACAGAGAGTAGTACACGTGTGCTACACAGATCAATTTTTTCTTCTGTCACTATCACACAACTGGAAATGACTTGGAAAAAGCTTCTGTTTGGAATGAACCAGTTTAGATTTTAAATACAACAGAATCAAACTACATAATTTTTAACCACCAGACTTCTACTATTTTCAGTGTGAATGACTTTTTGTGTTTAGAGAACAGAACAAGGAAGAATCAAGGTAGAGCCTCCAAGCATGCTCATAGCCTCTCCCCCCTCTGCAAAAATAACCCTGTCCACAAAATACAGTGTCTGCTGTATTTGAGAGATTTAAGAGCAGTGCAGAAGCATGAAACTGTTACCTTCTTTTACAGCTCATGAGAAATGCAAACACTCATAAAATATATCTAGCAAGATAGGTATGTATAAGACATTCACAGGTATATTTCTAGAGCTGACTAAGAAAACTCTAGCCTTTCACCATTTCCTAACAGACAGTACCTGGATTGCATACAACTTAGGAGACAAACTTCTGCTCTCAGTAGCCATTTACATCACTGCAGCTAAAGGCAGAATCTGGCTTTTTCATCTCCATTGAAATGTACAACCCTCAGGGGTTCCTCCTCCATTTAATATCTGAAGAAACACTCCTAAGCAGCATTTGTCTACACAGGGTCTGTGGGATTGTCTCACAGCACGAAACAGTATCCTGCATTTAAGCCAAGGAACATAAATTCCCCCCAGTTTGGACTACTTCCACCAGGCTTGATCCAGCTAAGGGCAGCATCCCCCTTCTGCCTGAAAAAACAGCATGACTCTTGTTCTCTCAGGAGCCTGATAACACTGTAACAAACTGGCTAGGACTGACCTAGCGCAGATTACAGGAATTTGAAGACGCCTTGCTTCCATGTGTGCTGTGGGCAGACCTCTCTGCTGGGTTCTCTACGGTGCTGAGGCTAGAAATTAAAGTGTTATGTCTTGACAAACCTCCCTTCAGAGGCAAAGCTGCGCAGATGACTTCATGTCCCTATACATGACTATTTCAGGGTGTAGCTTCCTCTGCTCTGTGGGGATTGGCCATAGAAGACTAATTGCTGTAAGGGAGCAGAATAAGAGAATTTGTCATCCTCTTTTAAATAAGAGAAAAGAACGACACCTAAGAAGAACTGTATTATGCCAACAGTAGTGCTACCCTGAAGTTAGAGAGTCCAAAGACAAATGAGGTAAGTTAGAAGCAATTAGGAATTGCACAAAGACACAAATTTGCAAAGGAAACAATTTATACAAAGAGTTTCCTTTAAATATATCGTATCATCCACACAAAGACAGACATGGCCTATTTCACTGCCAGATGTATAAACAATGGTGAATTCGATATACAGTCATTAGCAAAGTTAATCATTGGCTTAAGCTAAATAAAGCACAGCTCAGTGGAAGTTCAAGGTCACTGCCACATTCTGAAGATGACTGTTTAATACTCCTCAAGATTTTCACTGTGAACAGCACTTGAGCTCTCTTAGTATAGGCAATCTGATGTTTCAAGTTAACACTTGCAAGTTTTGTAGTCTCTGCAGAGAAGTAAATTGTATGTTTTCACATAATTATTAATAATGTATTTCTTAATAGTTATTAGTATATTTATTTACTATCATTCATATAATATAAAGAGAGATATTTGATAGGTATACCCATACACAGAATGGTTTCCACCAAAGAAATTCCTGAAGTTGTTTAATCAATTGCCCTAACAGAAAAAAGTTTTGCTTTCCCGTTAAGTAACTAGCATCAAAATAGAAAACCCAAGTAAGATAGTATTCAGCATCTTGCTTTTTATATTTGCTCAAGAAATGTCTGTTTTCAAATGCCAACCAAGTGGAAAGAATCTGCAAATGTGGGTATCAGAAGACTATAGGTCTTTCAAAGTCTTAGATCATTCTAAAATTTTCACTTTCAACCACATGATGTTTCATCAGAGATCCTATTTTAAACATTCACAGCTTTCCATCCTGGAAATATAAATTTATAGAAACCTGTATGCATGCCACGTCAGGCTGATTGAAGTTTAAGAAACACAGTCTAATACTGACAATGCAAGGAAAATAAATCTGGCAATCTAACATGAGCCATTCTTCCTTACAATACAGTATCGGTATCATGCGCCAGAATGGGTTGTGGTCACTGTATGCTGTAAGGATAATTTTCTTTCATAAGGTATATAAAATGTGATGGTCTGGTCACCTGCAAGAATAAGTTGCCAGGGAAATCCCCACCTCAAATAAAGAAAGGGGAGCTTTGATCCTGTTTTTCAGTGAAGTTGTGATTACTTAATATTCCTTACAAATCTGTTTCCAATGGTAAAAATTCTAGCCCTTGATGTCCTGACAAATTAAACTACAACTTCTGAGCATGCTTATACATTCATACTTTCATGTTCTTATCTGTCAATCCTGTTGAAACTGTTGCTCCATTTCAATGCCATAGTTGGTAACCTCATCTTAGATGTTCTTTACAGCAGAGTAAGGCTTCCATACTTATAAGGTGTATAAACCCCTATGTTATTAAGGAAGCCTCGCTACAGTACCATATTGTTGCATTTTTAGTTTTTTAACTAATTCAGAGTTCTGAAATAAATAAAGTGCAAAGTGCTCTTATTGCCCCTTAAGTGTCATTAGCCAATATATTTCTGAAACTTCCTCTGTGCATAAGTGTAAATAAGCTTTCTTGTCCAAAAAATTGTTAGCTGTTTTAAAAGGCAATGGACAAAGTACCTAGCTCCAAACTTACACCCATTTATTCAGGACAATGATTTCACTTTGTACAAAGAACAACAAATCACAGAGTCATTTACAATTGTTAATTGCCTAAAAAATCCCTGACAAAAGATGTTTTGATTTGTAGGCCTAGGTCTGAATTGCTAGTAAAACAAAATTCTCAGAAGAAACATTATGAGTTTTATTAATTGAGGATTCAGCCCTTTGACTTAAAGGACTTCAGTTGCAATTCTTTGTGAAAATCATTATATTCAGAGAGGAAAACGTGACTGATAACATACCCATACACACAGAATAAGCAACTAACACTGGGAATCCAAAAATAGTCAACTTTGTTGCCTGCTGAAGAAAGAAAGTAATTCTAGGGATTAACTGGCAATAGAAGATTTTTTTTAAATTGTGCATATCATAGACACAAAGGAGCAAAGTGGTTTTCTACAATTTTCCTTCTTGGAACAAGTAGATCAGAGTCAGTTGCCAAAATCAGCTCCCAAGAGTACTTCCAGCGCAGCCAGTATCTGCTACCATCAGACCAAGCAGGGAAAAGATGAGGACTCACTCATTTCCACCAACTCTGGTGTCAAGTTTTATGCTGGTTTTGGACTCCACCTTTCACTTTTACTGGTCTGGACTTGGCCCTTCTCTTTCTTTACTTCCAGCTGTGAAAATGTCTCTTCTTTTCTAGTGGTTTACCAGTTTCTCCGTCCCCCCCCTCCACTTTCTTCTTTGCCTCTGCTCTTTTCACCGTTCACCTCACCTGTTGCCTGCTGCTGATGGAAGGCAAGACAAACGGAGACAATTCATTTAAAAGGAAGTCTTAATATTCATAAGGTCGAGTGGTCTACCCTGGGGAAAGAAACACTGCATGTGATGCAAAAGTAAATAACTCTGGATGATGATGATGGAGGTTCAGCACAGGTTTGCTAGTACTGAGAAAAACAAAAGAAATGCAAAACTAGGCTGATTTGGCTCTGAAAAAAGGAAATGTGATTCTAGGAGGTACCAGAAGATATATCCTGACTAGAGCTGGTAACTATTAGTGCCAAGATACAAAGCCTCACATGACGGACTGGATACAAGACTGAAATTTTGAAGAAAAACAACCAGGTAAAACAGCCTGGGCAGAGGAAGCAGCAAAGCAACCACAGTATACGCATTCTGCGTCTATACTGGCCTTTGTAGCTCCTGGTACAGCTTGTTCAGAGCAAGCTCAGGTATCCCCACATGGCACTGCAGCATTTATCCTACTGCTAAGTCAACATAAACTCATGATCACTTGATCCAAAACTATTTTGTACAATCTGCTTTTGCATAATTTCCTTGCTTCTTAGTCATTTCAAGGCTAAAAAAGGCTTTCATTCTGCATTAAATGCCCTGTTGGGCCCCACGTCTGTCACTCACACAGTACACTACAGATAGTCTCCACCCCCCTCTGTCAATTTATATCTCTTATTATTTTTTATGCTAATTTTTCCTTTATTTTCAGTAGAAGTGAGGTCAGTTCTTCAGGGTTTAATTCTGAAAATACTCAAGCAAATACAAGCTGCAGTAACACAAGTAACACCAGTAATGTGTGTTAAGCTGTTTGTGCTCACACAACTGATCAATTGAGGCAACTTTCTGTCCAAATCTGAGGCAGAATTTGACAGATATTTTTGCAGTGATTCACGCATCCCCACGAGGAGCAAACATCCCCTCTGAACATAAGTTTCTAAAATACCAGTCTGTTTTCCTGATGTGTAAGCCTGGCTTGCCTTTTCTGTGCCTCATGATTTTCTTTACGTGCCTACTCAACTAAAACAGCACATCTATAGATTCTGTACAGATACAGTGTTATTTCTTTTCTCCTTTAGCACACAACAAAAGCATAACTGACTTGGACAAAAGCCCAAAACCTGCCAGGACTATTTTATATGCAGTCAGTAGCGCTGGTGCATGTACATTTTTCACTGCACAAAACTATGTCAGTTAGGGAAGCAATAATGGAATACCTTTCAAACAAGAGGATACGAAGGAGGAACAAAAGATCCCAAGACCTCCCTTGTGATCCATTCTGCTCTCCTCTTTTTTCCCTTTTTTGTTACTTATAATGAAGAGAGTAAAACACGATATAGTAACTAGAAAAAGTTAAAAGGTACAGCAGTCATTTACAGACCTGCGTATAGTTCGTGAAAGGGTCTGACACAAAGGGGTTATTAAGCCCATTCATTCACTTTGTTCATCTAGAAGGAAGCATTTTACCCCTATCTTGAATCAAGCAGAAGCACTGTAATTTCTAGCCAATGCTTTAATTTACCAAGGCAGACATTGCAGTTGCCAACAGTGTAAACGAAGGATATAGCATATCCATTACATAGAAGCTGCAGAGCAGACACAGGAGGTAGTTTTCTTAGACATTTGTAAAAGCAGCATCAAGACTGAGCAGGCACTTTCATGATGAATTTTCCGTTCTTATGTTTAGTGAACTTTATCTTGTAGGGACCTTTGGTCCAGTTTTCCTCTGCTTTTCACTTGGTATTATCACTTACACTGTAGCTATAGTATAGCTGGTTCGTTGCTCCCCCCTGGCTACAAAATGATACCATTCTCATCACAGATGGTTATATATCTATTCATAAAATTGGTGAAAGACGAAACAGGGTCAATGTAAAGAAGAATCAGGCTCTCTGTGCATGATCTTATTTGAGAGTGAGATATTTCTGGTAGTCTAAAGGAAATCCATTTCAGCTGTTGTCTGAATTACCAAGGCATGAAAACATGCTTTTCACACCTTATGAAAATTCTTCAGTTGTTTCACATACTTTCAAAGCAATCCAAAGGCAGCTTTACAGCTGTCACGTATGTAATATTGAATGAGTCCATTTGACAATACTCAGAAGTCAAATTAAGGTAGGCATATTCAAAAAAATACAATTTTGCTAAAAATATACTCTCTCTCTGATTTGGAAGCCCCAAGGGCATTTTTTCTGTTTGCAAATACAGCGCTGTTTACATCACTGTCTATCCTGGCTGGATACTGGACAACCCTGATGCAGAATGACCACAGTCGTGAACAAGCAACTATGAAGTCCCATTAAGGTTTTCCTACTATAAGACAATTTTCAGAAAGCTTCAGTCTTCCAAAAAGAGTAACTACTTTGTGTAAGAGCACAGCATAATCAAGGAAGATCTCTAAGAATAGTAGCAAAGACATTCCAGAAAGCTATACCTCAAAACTGTGCAGCAGTCACTACTAACTCAATGTAAGGTGAGTACTGAAGACTTTTTGATAAAATAATTTACTGGATATTATGGTTGATTATTATATGTATTTAGATATTTATTTTACATATACTTTGAAGAAGCTAGGAATCTTTATTCTGGCACAACAGAGCCTAGTATCATTCTCCCAAAGCAATCATCTGCTTCAACTTTTCATCTGTGATCTCGTTTATTAGACGTCAAAATGAATACCATAAAATACCACATAATAATGCAGCAGATGCTCACACACATCCAGGATCAATAACTTATGAAGTCAAGGGCAAGACAGATGAACTGAGCTAGTCCAGTCTCACCTACTTTTGATAACTAAACAGAACTTGTTCCAGTCACTGAGCACATAGAAAAGCTTCCACAGATGGAGATGCTTCTGCAAAATCATGTAATTCTTGTAGGTGAGTTATGACTAACAAACATACAAGGAAATTTAACACCAATTCTTTTACTGCTCTGCTTCTCTTTGGAGCTAGAATATTTTTAAATATTAATATTAAACTATTTAATATAAGTTAATATTTATCTTAAATATAATGTAAAATAGCAAATCACGTTATTCAACTTTGAAGCTTTTAACATCTATCTATGTGCAAATATTTTTATATTTGTTATGACTAAGATATTGTTTTCACTTCAAGGTCTTCTTTTCAGAGGACAATGAATTTCCCAAAATACTCACCTCATCAACCAAAAAACAATATTATTTTTAAGTATAAAGAGCATCTATGGTATGTTCTGTTAAGACATTCAACAAACACTGCTGACTTTTATGGTATGTTTACTGAGATGCAATACTGCTGTGTTTTGATTTACTGTTTAAAAAAACCCTGCTTTCTGCAAATTCATATTTAGTAGTCATCATGTACACATTTCTAGCACGGCCCTTCCTGATATAGTGCAGTAACAGAAATTGAGATGCTGCAGGATCTTTATTTATATTTCCTTTTGGGGAGCTGATGGAGAGAGAGCGAGAAAAAAAAAAACAACCCAAGGCAGTTGCTTTGTATTATACTATATGATTTGATAAATACAGTCATATGTTGCTTTTTCCAGTGCAGTGCAATCACAGAATCAGAAACTCAAGTGCATCTCAATCATTTTCAGGAATACAGCCAAACTAGCAATGACTTGAATATTGTACGCAATGAATTAAGCTTTGCATCTGCCCCTAAGCAACAAAAGTCTGTATACAAAACTGATCAAAGTATTTATACACTTCTGTCTTCACAGAATCTTTGATTCTTAAAAAAAAAATCAAGTTTCATACTTATATTGCAAGCTGGTACAGGTACCTGCACTTTTGTGCAATTTTGTATGCCACAGCCTACTGGAGCCTCAGTCTTAGTAAGATGTCATAGATAATACTTAAAAGTGTTTAATAGAAAAGTCACCATAACATCAAGAGGGGTTGCATGTGCGTTGCTGAGCCCCACTCCTTTCCAGGATCTTCTACTGGAAAAAGAATCAACTCCAACAGAATTTCTTTCTGGTTATGAGTCTAACCCATATTTTGTCATCATCACCTACAACAAAATATCCAAAGCATTCTACCAGTGAAACAAAACACACTTACTCAGTCCTCTTTCAGGGTCCCACACTGAGCTTCTTGTGTGTCACCTTGTACATGCAAGCTCATAATCGAGGTCAAAGCAGACTCAATCATTCCACCTCACGTGTGGCAATGTCCCTTACGAACCGTGGGTGGCAGCAGTGTCTGCACCGCCTGCACATTCCAGCCAGGACACTGTTTTGGGTCACAGGTCCACGCAGTGAATGGGAACTATCCTCACCCACACACGCCTAACAAGTGTCCCAGCTTGGACTGCAGTCACGGAATGAAGTTGTATTCATCTCCTTGATCATCTTCCCTGTGGCTTGTCTTTCAGTACAAAGGATGTGAACTGAAGTCTTTTAACAATAATTATACAAACATGCGTTGTCAAATAAACAGGAGTTTGTGCTGGATATACGGATGGAGAAACTGAAAATACTGATTGTTATCAGGGGGCAGTTCAACAATTCTGTTCATGCAGCATGCGCAATAACAGGTATCACTGTTATCACAGCTTCAGCAATATTTCACTGTCTGAATCAGCAGAAGCACTAGCAAATTTTAGCCCATAAATCCAGACTGTCCCAAGACCGTTCCATGTTGAAATCATCAACCTTTATCTTATATCTCAGTGCCTTCTCTCCTAAATCACATTTATTTTGCTACCTTTCAGAAATCTTGCTTAGTAATATTCCACTTTCAGTATCAAAAACAAACAAACAAAAAAGGCACGTTGGATTAATGTGTCTTTCCTGTTCCTAGAACTCCTGAACTTCTGGCACAGGGCAAACACCCCCTTCCTCCGCTCCCCCCTGGGCGGGCAGACACGGGCTCCGACAGAGCCCACCGCCGCTGCGCCTTGGCCAACCCCAAAGACACCCTAAGAACACGAACAAAGACCCCTCTTGCTGACCTCTCCCAAACATGTTCCCCGTCGCTCTGTATTAGCACGAACAGGCTGATGCAGAAGTGACAAGATCCGAGTCACGTTTCTAATTAGTATTAAATAATAAACCTTTAAAGCCTCTGACACCTCTCCAGCACTCCCCCTACAACAGATACACACACATTTCACACACGGCGGCTTTGGCTGTCACTCAGTTCCCCCTTTCCTCAGCTGACCTATTCCAGCACATCTGTTTCAAGGGCAAAAAATAGGAAAAAAGTTCTTCCTATCCACCGCCGCCTGAGAACAGCCCCTTTTCCTTTACTTGCAAAAACCAGAAGAGCAGCACCAGGCAGAACCCCTACCTTAGCACACAGCCAGGCTTCCTCCACCGCTGGGAGCAACCACATCCCAAAGCCTTTGGCTACCCGCCGCCCCCCCC
>VUYV01000066.1:1880520-1923352 GCA_008711295.1 Anarhynchus alexandrinus | reverse complement strand
AGGCGGGACGGAGGCGGCGGGCCACCCCCCACCCCCTAACCCCGCTGCGCCCCCTCCGCGCCCACCTGCTCGGCGGCCGGTGCCGGTGATCGGTGCCGTTGGGGCCGGGGCGGTGCGGAGCGCTCCTCCCCGGGCAGAGGGCGGCAGGTACGGCGACCGCCCGCCTCCCCTCAGGGGAGGTGGGAGTTGTCTGGGAGGCGGGGGGAAGGAGCGGAGCGGGGCGGGGGGATCTTAAGATCTTGAGGGGGGCAAAAAGCCCGTCCTGGTCCTGGGGGGAGGGAATTTTTTTTTAATTTTTTTTTTTTTTAAAGTAGTAATTTAACACACGCCGCCCCGAGCGGGAGACGAACTGGAGGGGGGAAGCGCGGGGGGCAGGTGAGCGCCGGCCGGATCCGGCCGGTTCTGGCCTCCACAGCGCTGGGTGCCGCCGCCGCCGCCGCCGTAGCCGCCGGGCCTGGCGCCGGCCCAGGCGGGGGCTGTTCCCTCAGGGCGGAGGGGAGGCACTGCGCGGGCATTCCCCCGCGGGCCCGGCTTTCCCTCCCCACCCTCGAAGCGCTGTGAGGGTGAAGTCCAGCGGCACCGTGCCGCACCGCCCCGCAAGGCGGATGCCTCGGCAGAGCTGGGTGGGTTTTAAAGCCCGCCTGGAAGCCAAAACGCTGCCCCAACGGCACGGAGAAAAGATGCCGCTGCCCCGTCCGCAGCCGCCCAACGAACCGCTCCTGCCCAGCGGCCTCCTGAGGGCCTGGGCTTGGAGCCGGCGGGGTGCCCTCCTGTCTTTTTGTGCCCCAGATTGTGCACGAGAAGCATCTGCAAAACAAATAAAATAAAATAAAATAAATCTTGTTTTCTTCTGGATTTTTTTCAAGGCCGTTTGCCGATGGAAGCGTTACCGCCTCGGCCCTAGCGCGCCTTGTTTCTGTCAGGGCGAAAACCTGCTGGGGGAACGGGGCACCCCCCGTTCTGTTGTGCAGCGAACCCCGCAGGAATGAGGATAACTGACGGTGCGGGTTCTTGTCTTGCCCAGTTCCGGGTGGCCTTCGGGTGGTGCTTTCAGGTGGCTGCGAGGCCGGCCCGGCTTCTCGGGATTTCTCTGGAAAACCCGTCTGGTTGTAGAAATGTCAAATCGGGGTTTTCATTGCTGTCCCGGTTTGGGCTGGATTGGCCGCTCAGGCGGAACGGCAGATGCGCTCCCCCACCTCTCTCTCCAAGGAGAGGCAGGAGAGGCAGAAAGAGACTTATGAGTTTAGAAGGAGCTAAACTACTTTAATGAAAAATTAATAATAAAATAAAAACAAAATAACGAAATATATAAAAAACCCTATCAAGCTCCCAGGATGACAATCATGTCACGGGCTGGCACTGGGGAAGTCCCAGACTGGACTCAGTGATGGATGGGAACTGGATTCCAGATCTGGATTCAGGACTGGGATCAAAGGCAGACAAACAGACAGAGTCCTCCTCAGATGCTGGCCATTGCAGAAAGAGCACTGACCCCTTTGATCCCTCAGCTTTTATACTGAGCATGAGGCAGATGGGATGGAATACCCTGTTGGTCAGTTTTGAGTCACCTGTCCTGTCCGCTCCTCGCCGCAGGTGGGACCCCGCTGTGCTTTTCCACTGCTGACCCTCCAATGGGGCACATAACAGAGTTCTCTGGCCTTGGATGTTAGAGCAAGAAGTATAAGCAAGAGCCTCTCCGCACACCATGCCTGGGCATCGAGTATAAACATTGGTCTTTTCACTCTGAGAGCGAACAGTTTCTGCACAATATGCCATTCATTTCAGTAGTTAGAAGAGGTTTAGCTAAAAAGTAAAGTTACTAAACAGGAAATTGGTTCTGTTTTACCTCAAACCAGGACAATTGCCCCACTTGATTATAAAGCGGTCCAGGGAAATCGGTGTCACTTGGATCCGGATGATGGCAATATCAGCCTCCAAGACTGGTGGAAAGTCACTGATGGGCTGTGGCACCTCTGCTCATCAGGGCAGGGGCACGAAAATCCGTGCTCTGTCCTGTCTGTCTAAGGGTGTGAGTTTGATTTATTTTTCTGAAAATATCCTCCTGATTGCTTGTCAGACTAAATAATTCTCAGCTTTAAGTGTCTGCCCCAGTTGCTTCCACAGCGGTCAGGGAGCTCTAAACCCATTTCCAGCTGGTCACTAGTTTGAACTTCAAAGAACAAAACAAAGCCAAGAGGGCCATAGGTACTGCCCCAGAAAAATAAAAATGTAAGCATTTACTTTAAAATATATATATAATGCCACACCTGAAAATAGCTACCATTATTCATGCAAATTAATCTCAGCTGAGATGTGATTTTAGCTTGCTAATGCTGAAATGGACTTTGCCCACCTTTTGATTTAGATCAAGAAGGAACTTCAGAGGAACAAGCTGCGAGAGTGAAGGAGAAAATTGGTTTCGTCCTGTTTCTATGACTTTTCTTTCACTTTCATTCTTTCACTTCCCGATAGTGACAGCAGAATTTGTACAGTGCAACAGTGACCATTTCCACCTATGCAGCTGGACTGACCCAGTACAAAGTTTATGCACAGGTCTCGTCTGAAACAATCAACTTCACCCGCGGTACATAATTTGCATACATTTAATACACCAAAGTACGTAACACTTGCCTCTGGGCTAGTGGTAGCTGGTTACAGAAACCTGTTGCACATGAGATTTTATTAAAAGAGTCCTACAGGTCTGCATGCCTAGGAGTTCTAAAAGTCTCCTATTTGTGTTTTGTCTTTGAGAGGCATAGGTGAAAAGGGAAGAAGTGTTCCCTTTCCAATGCTGAATCGGAACAACGGCACTTCTGGAGCGCACAGTGGAAGTGGAAGAGGCCAAAGACTTCTGTACAAACTGCAAGGAGCTTTGTGAAGGCTAGTGCGCTGAAAACCCCAATTTTTTCTGGTTCCCCACATGAAATCCTCCTCCTCTTGCTCACAGCTGCATCCAAGATCACAGCCAGGGCAATGCAGCAGGGACAAAACTGACCCCAAATTATTATATAGGATGTGCCTTCCCTGGGTTTTATTATCTACCAATTTAAGATTATTTGAAGTGTTTCAAATACAGAAAACTTGTCAAACATATTTGTAGCTAACCTGATACGTTTTACAAAACCTAGCCATAAATAGTTGTTTATTTTCCATACATTCTATCTGCATAACTATTAAAAACTTATGTTGTCTACTGAAATTATATTTTTACTATTGACAAATACATTTTAACATGGATCAAACAATGTATCCATTTCTCCAGAAAAGGAGAACCTTGGCATCTGTCCTGGACTCAGGCTACTGGTGGGACATTCTCTGTGGTTCCTTGGTACCGTGTTGCAAGAAACTGCAAGGCTTATTTTGGGTTTTGTCACAGGTTGGGAACATGTCTCAGGTCAATCTGGGGAGTAATTCCAGAGTGGCTGTGCTGAGCAACGTAACAGGCCCAGTCTGTCATCTTTTTATTCCAGCACAGACAGCCGCTATACCTGGTATTTTTCTCCTACATTTGCTTCCCTTTCTGTATCTTGCACAGCTGAACCCCAGCTCATACCTTCAGCCTTCACAGCCTAAATCAGAATTTTTACAGCCTTCCATTTCTGGTCCTAGCTCTTCTGTAGGAAGACAAATTTATTACGAGACTATAATTTCTAAGAGATTACAAATGTGTAATCTAACAAGAGTACAAATGCATGGCAGGATAAACCTAACCTAAAACAGGAGGAAGCAGAATCTCTGTCCTCTATACCGAGAAGCCATGACCATTACAGACAGGGGAGATGTGAATGGCTTGTGGTGACCTGCCGTAGTATCTGGTGGGTGAGTGATGTTTTGTAGTGAGAGAAATTTCATTTTGGTACATCTGTTTTTACTACAAACAAAAGAAAAGAAAATTAAAACAAATTTAAAAAACACATATTACTTAATAGGAGATTCCTCCCATTCATAACTTGTTCAATACTAGATGATAATTATTCTTAGCAAATATATCATTGACCATTTCTTCTTTAAAAATATCTTTCTACACTACGAGCATGTTTATGACACTGTCATCTTCAAGACTCCTCAAATTCTCGCACAAGAAAATTAAAAATACCTGAAATAAATGAAACCGTTTAAGAGGAGATAATGAGTGTCCCAAACAGAGGAAGAAGAACCAGAACTCCTATTTGGCATATTGTTACTGATTTTGAGTAGAAATCTGGGATGCTTCACTGGGATGTGAATACTTCCCAAAGAAAGTACTTGTATTTATGATAACTACTTATACTTTTTCCCCCCTCCAGACAATATAAGAAAAAGCTGGAAATCTTCAGACCCTTACAGCATTTGTACCTTTGTATTTTGAATAAGAAGCACGCGTAAAGCTTTCTAGTCACCACTGAGCATAAGCAAAAAATATTTAAAGTAAAAAAAAATTACTTTAAACATTAGTCAAGGCTAAATACATCTGTCAGAAAATAAAAATTGGTTTGTATTTGTCATTATTTATGCATGCATTTTTAAGACATAACAAAAATACCTATAGGTCAAAGCATTTTGTGCATAATGTAAAAAATAGTTTTTGCATAAAAATACATGAAACTTAAAAGCTGAAGAGCAGAAATAAAAGAAGTTTCTTGCTTTCAGCATGCCATTTGATTATATTTCTGAATAGCTTTAAACACTTGAAAAACACAATAATAGTCTCAGCCATTGTTTTGGATGACTTTGTTAGCTCTTTAATTCCACAATTAACAGACATTCCCTTGTATGAACAGAGATAATTCCCACATATTTGTCTCCAAATATTGATCTTTTCCTTGTTATTGCTACGAATTCTGTCCTTTGTGTAGAGACTTAATAATAACTCAAAACTTTAATTTTGCTGTAATGCATTTAAGTAAGAAATTCCTAAAAGTGACTGAGTTGCTTGTTACAGAACAATGGAGTGATGTTTACAAATGCAGTTTAGACTGCAATACTGAGGAAAGCTGTAGACAAATAATTAGTAGAGATGATTTCCCTAGAGGGGAATATTAGCATTTACTTTTTTTCTGTGTTTTTAATCCAAATCCTAAACCCTTACTCCTGATCTTGTTGAGCAAGCTGTTTGCTGAGTTCATTGGCAATCACGTCTAAGTACATTCAGGCTCATAGTAAATAATTAGTACCTAATGTCAATTCCTTCCACTAATTGTATTTCTTCAGCTTATTTCTGTTTGTGCTGTGGGATGTCTTAAAAAGTATCTCTTAGTAAAAAAGCTTTGGATTTTCTTCAGTGCTTGGTTCTGCCATTCATTTTCTGCATGACCTCTGTGAAAGTACTTAATCGCTCTTAATAGCATGAGTGGAACAAAAATGCATTCATTAATATTTGTGAGGCTGCCAGATACTATGCTGTTGCAAGCATTTACAGTACCTTAAAAAATCATAATTGCACTATCCAGCTGGTTAATGTTTATCTAGTTACTGAACAGCTAAACAAAAAGCAGAGAGGCAGACCTACTGTTTGCTCTCCATTGGTATTGAATTTGAAAGGAATTTTTCCATGCTAAAGCTGTAGAATTAGGCAGTAGATGAAATACCATTAGCAGGCCTCAATAATGAGCTGAAAGCATGCCCGGTGCTAGTCTGCAATTAGGGTGAAAAGTGAAATACGGCAAGAATCAGAATACCATTTTTGAATCTCACTTTTCAGAGTATAACCTTTTCATCCCCACCAGGGGGAGTGTACTTGAAGATAATTAGTGGGCACAAATAGTGCGTTTGAAGAGGGTGGTTTCCTTTGCCACTTTCTTGAAATAGAAAGGGACTTTGTGATCTTTGTGAGCAGGTTTGTTTTTTTTTTCTCCTTGAAATTCCTTTTGCTTCAGCTATCACATTATGGCAAAGAAGCAGCATGAGTGTTTTTCTACATCCTGGGCTTTCAACATATTTTGAACACTTCTTTTTTTTAAGCATTGATGTCAAGTATAATATTTAGCTCAGAGTTTACCTGGAACAGGACAGTAAACAGCAAATGAAGGTGTCCTACATCACGGCATATACAGTTACTAACATTGCACGTGCAGCTTAGGCATCGGCGTAGTCAAAGAGAGTCAAATAGAGTCAAGTCTCTATCTGTTCATCTTGNGCACGTGCAGCTTAGGCATCGGCGTAGTCAAAGAGAGGCGCAAGTCTCCATCTGTTCATCGTTGGTACAAGTGCCCAGGTAGTCCCTACTGATCCTGACGGTACCTCAGGCATAACTGACTGTTCTCAGCAAATTATTGTACTCTGCCTCTGCACTGCCCCTCTCCTCTGTCTAGTTCACCACCAGTCAGATCTGAAATACGGTTCAACTCTGCAGTCCTTAAAATCAAGCTTATACAGAGGGATCAGTCTACATTGTTGGATAGTAGGTGATGGGCAGGCAGCAGGTCTTGTGATTTGTTTGCATAAGCAAATTTGCAGCTTTAGCATGTGGATAGCATATTAGCATATTATTGTAAATCCTTCAGATTTTCTTTGAAATAAAAACTTGGCCCTTTCTGTCTAAAGAAAGATAGAGCTTCATTTGAAACCAAGATTTAAACACTGTTAGTAAATGCCTATTCAGCTTTTCAGCACTTGACAACAAAACCTGAAATATTTTACGGTCTGCTGCATATGAAAAATATTCATGTAAGTCCTGTTGGAACAAATGGACTCACACATATTCTTTACAAGTGGTGGTACCAACATTTTTACAGATGTTTAAAGGCATTTTCCTCTTTGAAATACAGTTGATATCTCTTCCAGCCCACGAGAGCACTTAAAGTACTTTAGACTCATTGTAGGGATCTGAAGAAGGGAGTGCCCTCTGCTGCACTATATGCAGATAGGAGTTTCAATCAAATTGTTAAAGGCAAAAGATTACGCTTGAAGGACTATCATCAAATTCACTGTCAATATCCTCAGCAGCAGTCGCTGATACTATCACTGTCTGGTTTTGCCCAAAGTGACATTATTATTTTCAGTCATTCAGCGGGATAAAATTCAATAATAATTTATTATCACGGACTACTTCTAAGTGGATAATTTCTTCTCACTACGTATGAAGCAAATGATACAGGTTATGGTGCGACATTCAGGTGCTATTACTAGCCACAATAGGGCAGGGATGAAAAAGATTACACTGGATAATTTCAGGAGGAATGGCTGGCAAGGGGGAAATATATGAGAATCGTTGAGAGGAGAACACACCTCTTGTAAGTGGAAAAATAATAGCCACAAACCAAGAGCGAGAGAGAATGTCACAGCTGGGAATACAGCGCCGGGAAGCTATTGCTGCTGGCCTGGGCAGTTCGTCGGAAAGGCACTGCCTCCGCAGAAGGGAGCGTGTCGCAGTGGTGAGGAGAGCAGGAGAAACAAGCCCGCTGAGTGCCGGAGTGCAGAAATGCTGTTGGACCGGAGTCTCAAAGGGATAGGACATCTCTAGATAGCCTTGGGTGGAACTCGGGCGGTTTCCCTTGTGTTTATGTGGTTGGTGAAGGCACCAGGCTGGAGGCAGCTATTGGGGAGCAGATTGTTGGGAAAGGGAGGCGATCAGATAAACAGATGGAGGGAAATAATAGCTTCTATTTGTGATATACATTGCTTACCTTCCTTGCTCTGTAGTTGTATCCCTTTCAGACCGGACTTTCAAAGTACAGAGCTAGCAGAAAAATGGAAATGAGGAAATATAGCAAATATCTGTGACCAAAAGTATTTCCCTCTCCCACGCTGATCTTGAGATCATTTGTGCTGCAGAAAGCACAGGAAGCAGGGAGATCAGTATACAATAGTGCACTGCATGGGGTTTTTTTCCAAAAAACTCTTTACAAAGTCTTCAGAAAAGGTGTTCAAGGCCTCAAATGTGTAGCAGGAGCAGTGTAAATTTTACTGAAATTTTTATCTCTCTACATTTTTTTTCAGAATAAAACTTGACAACATACTGGCGATAAGCATCAAAAGGAGAAGACTGGATTCTCCACTTCATTCTTTCTCCTGTAATCTTCTTTTTTTCTTTCCTTTCTCCTTTTTTTTTTTAAATCTTTTTTTTTCTATTTATGGCAAACTGACACGATAATTTCTGGGAGTTGGTGGTGTTCCCATAGAAACAGCTTTGATTTGATGATACCACTGCAGGTTGCTGCTGTTATTCTGCTATGCTCTAATTAAAATAAAATCTTCCTAGATAAATTACATTTAAATCTTCAGACATTTTTCTAGGTAATTGGACTGGTATAATCTCCATTTTTCTTTTGACCATGTCTGTGTGGGGGCTAAAAGACTTACGATGATCAAGACACCATTCTTTTAGAAGCAATCATTTTGTCTCAGTTCTCCAGCGTTCATAAAACCCAAGTGGGCTTTTATAGCTAATAATAGTAGTTATAAGTGGCTTTAAGTGATTTGTGGAATAAGAGCTGTAACTATTACATGCCACTGAGGAGCTGCTTCTTTTACTCAACATTTAATACTTTGCAATAACAACTGTTTTTGTTTCAGGATCTCAATGCACTTTGTATTATTATGACTTAAAGTGCTAATGAATTCTGCATCAAAAGCCAGATGTTTAAGTATCTGGGATAAAACTCCCCAGAGAAGGAGTTCAATTGCCTTGCAGTAACTGTCCTGGAAGTGTTGCAAAAGGCATGGTGTGTCAAAAGCACTCTTTTTCGTCATCTTGTTTGCATCCACCTTCCCTGCAGGGCATAGAAAAGGCTTAATTGCCGATTCATCTTTTCTAGATATTGAGATGAAAATAAAATTGTGGGTTTTTTTTAGTTGTGAAGTGTTAGAGGGTGGAAGGGCAAGCAGAATGTGGTTACTGAAGCAGCAGGATTGAGTTTGTGTGAGTTTGAGAGAGATCCAGTGCAATTATTGATGCAGGCAAAGATGCCTCACCTTTGGCAAGCGAAAACTGCCGCTGTGAGATTTGCTACCATCCTGCTTGAGGAGACATAACGCAAAGAAAATAACCCAGCTTTTATTTTCTGATTTCTCCACCTGCGGCAAGAGAGCCCACATAATCACAAGCACTAGTACTTCTTAGTAAAAGGCAACACGATTAACAACGCAACTGTCATTTCTCCATAGGAAAAATAAGATTGATAAGTCCTTTGCAGAGAAGATTGTACTTTATGAAAATGTAGAAGTCCCACAGATGGAAAAACTATGAACAGAATTTGGGGCAAGATCTTTTTTTCCACTTTCTCTACTATAAACTTGCCATCAAATTCCCTTTCATTTAGTGCTATTATTGTGCTTTGTAATTTGTTTTTGATCATATATTTATCAAGTCACTATGTTCATCCTCAGATGAAACTCTCATAAATAAAGAAAATTCACCTAAACATGAGGTAAAATGGGCCAAAGCTGAACAGATTGTTAGAAGCTACTGGGAGATGAAATTTATCATGGCAGAGATCACCTTTTTATTCTGAACCCTGGAGTGTGCAGTTTATGGTAGGATTAGAGAAGGCTGTCTGAGGATCCTAGATAGTACAGCAGTGTAAAAAAAAAGAATATTTGTTCTCTTAGAAAGTATTTCACTATCCAGACCTGCCCAATCACCTCATCTCATAAGCATGGCGTGCACCCCAGCTCAAAAGCTAAATGAATAAATAAACAGAACAAGCCCAGATGAAATAATTTCTAATCGAGTTTCCGAGGTTAGCAAAGACACGCTGTGCAGAGGAGCAGCTCAGCACTAATCAGGCTGATTATTCTGGCGTTTAGCACGAGAGGGCTGCAGAACGGGAAAATCTTCCCCTGAAGCTGCCCAGGTAGCCCACAGTTCCCTTTCCCTCTAGAAAGCCCTGCAGCAGGGTGGGTGCCAAACTCCGCAGGTGCTCTGCAGCAGCAAACCTCGTGCAGCACATTTCACCACCTGAATTGGTCTCGACACAAAGGGCAGAATGACCCCGCAAGAAAACGAGCCACCAGCACGTTGCTAGCAATCAGCCAGCACCTCTGGGTTACACTGGGCTGCCAAGTCTACCCCAGCCAACTGGAAAGTCACTAACAAAACGCACTTTAAATGTTTCCAGGCAACAAGGTCACCACGTCTTCACTGGTTATGCCATTTGCTTTTTACCCAGCAGGCAGCTACTTTGTCTGAACAGCTAATTTCTGCCTTTTCTTTGCCTTCTAGTACTCTCTAGCATATTGAATACCACCCTCTTCTCCAGTTGGGGGCCTGTTTTGGAGTCCCCACTAAAAAAGGAGATGTAGAATTTGCTGAAATCAGAGGTTTCACACCACGTGACTTCTACCACAGCTATTGCTTTTAATATAGTTAGTGATCTGTGTTTCACAGATCCTTTTCTCTGCTCATCTTTGAGACTCATTCTGATTTATAACAGATTGCCCCTTTATTTCACTTCTAAGATTTCCAAGTTTTTAGTTTGTTATTTGAAGGAAAGACAGAAAAAATCCTTTCAGTTTGACTAGAAAACTTTACTTTTTTAATTTATAGTTCATAAGTATCCTGTGAATTGAACAAAACTCTTTTCTGTTTGGGGGGGATGCAACATTTCTTTGTGAGTTTTGATAGAAGTGTATACAGTTTGGAATAGGCAAAAGTGTTGTGCTTACACCAGATTCAGCTTAAGGCTCCTTAGCAGCATCAGCAGAAATGAATTTTGCTGCCTGGAGAAGAGGTCTGGGTTCTTCCTACCACAGGAAAGGAGGAAGGGAGGGAGGGGAAGGACAGAGCTATGATGAAGAGTGGAGAGGACAGTTCAGGAGAGCCAGACTTGCTGCTGCCAGAGAAATGGGTGAGGATGACAACTGCTTATTCTGAAATGGCTCATTCGCATCCTAAGCAACAGCCCTGACTGGGTTTTAGGGCTCCGGCTTTGACAACGCTGCCCAGGTAGCTCTCATTGTCTCTGCTGCTTATAGTTGACCTGTGTACATATCCAGCTTTCACTTAGGGTACAGTAGGATGATGTTCAGATCCTTTCCTTGCCTGATTTGGAGCAAGGAATTATATTTAGGTCTGATATTTTGGGAGAGTACCTTGGTCATTGACTCAGGGAGTGTTTGGAACATCTGCTCTTGAAATTATCCACTTTGTGTAAGTACAGTCATCAGAGCTGGCCCTGGAAGTCACAGATGAATGCCCTGCAGAGCACTGTTGCTTGTTCTCTGGTCCAAAGAACATTTGAAGTGTATGAACAACTCCTACACTAAAGACTGTGAGAAAACAGTCCTGTTGCCATGTCTCTGGCACTAAACCTGGATGTGGTTCCTGATTCCCAAAGCATGGAATTATTCTTGATTATCACCAAAAATCTCATTTTTCCATTCTGTTTTTCACCCCATTCAGCACACAACTGAAATTTATATTTAGTTTTACATTATTTTAATTACAATATACTTTCACATCATCGACTCCCACCCTTATTGTAGCAGTTTCCTTCTTACACGTGGTAGTACTGCAAGGTTCAGGTGTTGTAGAGATTTGAACTGAACTACAAAAGACAGAAGAAAGCAATTTTCTTTCAATTTCTGAATCAAATTCTGTTTTCCTAGTTTTTTTAAAACTCTGCGTGTTTTAATGGAGCTCTGCCAATCTGATCCAGTGTGTTTCTGCAACCTTAGGGCTCACGCACGTGATTGAGGTATGAGAGCTTAAGAAGTTATTGCACATCAGCTACGCCATGGCAACTGTCCTGTGTTCAGGCTTAGCCCACAGCAAATGCGATGTAATGTGAGTTATCTTAAGCCTCTTTCACGGTGGACTTATCTCTCCTCTGTACTTTCCTGGGAGGCTGCTGGATGTCATTATTCCAGCACTGATTTGTCTATTTGGGGTCTCAATCCCCCTGTCCTGTAAGTAATTAAATCACCTCCTGCTATACATTTAACCTTCAAAATCTTTACTTTTTTACTTCACTTTAATTGGCTGCTGCTGCAGATACCTTATCATGCTTTGCTCTTACGTGGAAGTCTGTAGTAAACGTTACAGGCTGGTTAGGGGAAGGTTTTCAGGACAGGAGAAGGAAAGAACAAGAAGGAATGCAAACAAGTGTGTACACAAAGGTAGCGAATCCCTTTCTAAATGAATGCCTGCTGTATAACAGGCCTCTCATCTTACCTGACTGCTGATGCGTAAGACTCCAAAGGTCTGACCAAAAATGATGGATGAAAAGGGAAATATAATGGGTGTACCCAAGGGCACGAGGCTGCCCGACAGATGTGAGACCGGGTGTGTGGCTGCTGCTTGGGGGTGACCTTTGGTGCAGTCCTCCTTCCCTTATGGGGCAACTCTGGGAGGCACTGCCAGGGCTGCAGGCCATGTGTCAGGTGTATTTGTGTTGCAAATGCTAGAGATGCAGGCTCTGCAGTGAGGCATAGGTTAATGCAATGCAAAAAGGGCCTGGAAAACAGCAAGTCTAATTATTACAGTTGTGCAACCGAAGTAAAGAGGAGAGCATGACTGCTGAGGGCTCAGATACCACACAAATAAGCAGAATGTCTGTAGTCCACCCAGGGACTAAGAATGGTCTACAAAAGATACCTGTGGTATTGTGTCTGCAGACTGGGACAAGTCCAGTTACAGCATTAAAAGAAACATAGCCCGACCTGAGTACCCATCGTTGCCGAGGCCTGGAGCTTGTGTGCCTCCTTGCGGGTTGGGTTAAGTATGTAACCATTTAGAAAGGGCATGATAAAAGATAAACCCCAAGAATATGCTACAAGATATAAGGAACTGAATAAATGTACACAAAAGAGACTTGCAGCTTGAGGGTTATGGGATTCAGGTAGTGGGACAACGGACCACTGCTTGATTGACAGTAAACCATCGCTGTTTGTTATCCTGTCTTAATAAAGTATGGCTAGTGATAAATCTGGTGTCAAGTTGAGCTCTGTGGCTGAGCAAGGCTGTGAGTGAATTTGGTTCCTGGAAAAAACAGGACTTGAAATCAATTTAGGAGCAGCCAATTTTGGCTTAGCAGCTGCGCCCTGGAGAGCCTGGAGCAGGAGTGAGGCGTACCTTGGGGGAGCAGCCAGTGCAGGGGGGGCCTCTGGGAGGAATGCAGTTGAGAGGGCTTTGTTCTCATGGCATGAAACACAACAGGTCTGAAACAAATGAACAGAACAGTTTTTGAACAAATGTCTTCTTATCCATGTTTTTAGCCTTTGGGGCCTTGGCTTATCCTCCTAACACACAGCGGTGGAACTAATGCAATCCCAACACCCAAGCCTCACTAGAGTACAAACTCAACCTACTTTCCAAAAATGAGCTAAATATGGACCGAATGTGGATCTGATTTTTGCATCTCAGGGTCTTCCCTGCAGTTAATAACTCTAGGAATATTCTTCCCTCATCGTTTCTGTAATGAAATGCAGCAGTTATTTAGTAGCCTACTGCGAAATGAAGAACGAGACCACCTGTCAAGGGCTGGTGGAGCTGGGTGCGGCAAAATCGTCCTGCCAAGCCACCAGGAGGCTGCCACATGTTCAGTAGAGATTAGTGCAATCATGGGACACCTACAAAATCTGCCCTGAATGTCTGCATTCAGGTGATTACTTTCTATAAGGGTTTTTATCTCTTTGACAGATTGTTCATTGCAGCATTTGGTCTGTGAATGAAGACAGTTGGCCTACTTCACTATTTCGTTACTTTAACACTAATGAAATTGTATAAACACATTATAATCAAGGGAGTTGCACAGATTAAACGGAAAGAACCAAACATTGCCTTAGACCCATGAGCAGATCTTTATATTCTGAGACAGTTGCCAAAATTGTGACTATTTTCATCATACTCTCCTACACAGAGAAATAAAATCTGTGCTAAACATGTTAAATTTCGATTAATGTATATGAACACGTAAAAAGAAAAAGGGTTTGGTTTGACATAAATGTGATTGTCATTACTGTAGCAAAGTATACACACACCCAAACACAGGAGGATGCTGGTAAAGAAAGCTGATCCTCGTTTTCTGCTTCAGTCTCTCAACATGGCTTAAGCTGACAAAAGGATTAATAACCTTGACACATCACAGAGGTTAGAAGTCACAAACTGACACTGGTCCTATTGCAATAACTGTAGAAATAACAATAAAGGCAAAGAGACTAAGAGACCATTTTGATAGCGTTGTTCATAGCTATTCATTCATTAAACCAGTAGAAGTTTAAACACACCAGTTCATTGCTCAACCCCCTGGCCAAATTTCATCTGCTTGAGGTAACCAGATTTGGCTGAACTGAAGTGCAAACCCCTTGTGGTCTGTGATACAGATCCCATCTGTGCTGATTCACAGAGGCGTTTTACAGCTCACAGCTACGGTGCCGTAACTCTTCATCTCGCACTGCAGCAGCACATAGATCCTCGAGGTTCGTTTCCCCCAAGGTCCCTGGTTCATTCCTCAATGTATCAGTCAAGGCAGCAGCCTGCACATGAGCTTCCACTGCAAAAAAGAAATTGCATGTAAGACCCTAATATGATTGAGAAGATAGCCTAGTAAATATGATTAGACAACACCACATCCTAGGCAGCCAGCATCAGCAGCTCTTGAGGTATAAGTTGTCCATGTAGCGGACTGGGGCATTAACTTTGAAAAGTACCTTCACCATGTAAAGCTTTACGCTAATCAAGGAGTTGCAACTGTGTGATCAGTTTGGAGGCATAATCATTACAAGGTGCACAAATCAGGCAGTTTAATCCACCAACAGCTACATGAGTAGAGGACAGATAATACACTGATACTGAGGTGCTTTGCATCTTTATTCCCTACTGCTGGCACGTTTACCTCTAGTTTTTGTACTGTTTAAGCTATATCAGCTTAAAACCAAAAACAATTAACGTGATAACCATTGTCCTGCTAAAATAAGGCTGACCTAGCCCCTTGAATTTAGAATTTATTCCCAACCAGTGTTCATTTGCACCAAAGCCACTGTCATAATCCAATGATTCTGCATTGTAGCACCCATAAGCGGTGGAGCCTTTCATCTCCCACACTCTTTAGGACTGCATCCTGCCCACTGCCCAGCAGATTTCAACTACACCATGTTCCTTTAAGCAACAGGAAGCAGCAAAGTATAGGTCTGGCACTCCTCCCAGGACTTAAACAAACACATACCTAGCTGCATGGCTTTATGAACATGTTCCAACTATGAGCAACGTTTGTATAACTGCATGCATGATAAAGCATTGGGTATTTTAGTTTTGTCACAATATCTTCAGGACATGAATTGTACATGCCGTCACAGTGTGACTGTGACACTGGTAGTGGCCACATCCTGAGCACAGTCTGCTCTGATACCCATGGAGTAACTGGAGCTGGAGTCTGCTTTCAGGTTTGACTTCCAATGCAATTGCCAGAAGTTGGACTTAAGCATGCAATCTGTCTTGAAAGATAAAGTTGTTTTACAAAGGAGCAATCTTTATGCAAAATTTCCTTTGGGTCAGCTCCTGAGAGGCACTTGGTCCTTGCTGCCTGTTGGTATCAGCAGTTTGGAGAATGGTCTTTTCTGAAACACAAGCCAAGGTTCCCAAGCCAAGGTTGTCTGTGTTGGATCACTGGCTCAAAACAGGGTACAGTATAGTTGCAGGAGGCTCTTTATTCCAGAGAATGAGAGGAAAGTCATCTTGTGTATGTGTGTGTTTTTCAGTCTTTGGAGCTGATTGCATTAGGTGATGTATGTGGTTGGTCACATCACAATGAGTTACCACCACGAACATTTCATGATGATAAGGTTCATGGATCACTGGAGACATAACAGACTTTCTTTGTTTAAGTGCCCAGAAGGAAGTTGCTCTTTGGCATTTTTATTTTTCATTGAATAAATCATGTGAAACTAGAGACTCGTTCCCCACCTTGTGAGTGACATTTTAAAAAAACTGGGATAAACAGGAGAGGATTAATGATTATGTAAGCACTGCATTTCACAAAGGGCAGGATCCCAAATGCCCTCGCTTTTGTTAAGTGGCAGATTGCAGCCTGCAGAAGTTTTGGATGGAATTACTTCTCATGAAGTCCAGGAACATGGGAGGAACACACCACAGGCCAGGAGCTGGCCACCTCAGATGGTAGATTGCGTAGCTGCACCTACACATAAACAAAAATTTCCTGAACACCATGTTTTCCTCCTGCATATTTGGCTTTTATGAGCAGTAAATAATGTGAGATGAGAGAAGACCTTCTGATTGCAGAGTCTTCCAATGATACTGTGGAACACAGAGTCAAACTGGCATGAAAATGCTATTTAAAGATGACTTTGCTTTAAAGAAATTGCTAGTTGTAATCCCAAGCATTAAAATAATCTAAAAGTGATGTGAAGGTACACCAGTTTTGCAGAAGGATTAATGACGCTGTGACTTCTGCCATGGAATATTGGAAATATTTTTAAAATGGCAAGCAAATAAGAATGGATAAAGTAATTGCAGAGTCATATTCAGTGGATTAAACACATTGACCACTATGTGGATGTAGCATATGAAGTTCCTGTTCTTCAAGCATTCTCAAGTTGACAGTTTCCTTTTCTGAATCAAGAACATTTAAGTGATAGCTTTTGGTAGGTTTGGTGTGGTAGATGGAAACAAACCAGATGATTACTCTACCACAGAATCACAGAATCATAGAATCACAGAATGGTTGAGGTTGGAAGGCACTTCTGGAAGTCATCTGGTCCAACTCGCCCTGCTCAAGCAGAGTGACCTACAGCCAGTTGCCCTGGACCACGTCCAGGCAGCTTTTGAATGTCTCCAAGGAGGGAGACTCCACAAACTCCCTTGGCAATCTGTGCCAGTGCTCAGTCACCCTCACAGTGAAGGTTGCGCTATCTGATTTTAAAATTCCCTTCCAATGCAAACCATTCTTTGATTCTACGGAAGAGTTCAAAGTCAGGTTCAATGGGGCTTTGAGCAACCTGATCTGGTGAAAGTTGTCCCTGACCATTGCAGGTGGGATGGGCTACATGACCTTCAAAGTTCCCTTCCAACCCAAACCATTCTATGATACTGTGAAAAGTGTTTTCTGATGTTTAGACAGAGCCTCCTGTGCTTCAGTTTGTGCCCATTGCCTCTGGTCCTGCCACTGGGCGCCACTGAAAAGAGCTCCAACTTCTTTATACCCTCCATACAGATATTTGTACATATTGATGAGAAAATCCACTGAGCCTTCTCTTCTCCAGGCTGAACAGTCCCAGCTCTCTCAGCCTTTCCTCATACGTGAGATGCTCCAGCCCAGGATACTGTTGGACTCCTTTGCTGCAAGGGCACACTGCTGGCTCATGTCCAATATGTTGTCCAGGACCCCCTATGAGTAATCCTGTTTCCATTGCATTCATGCAGCTTACAAGTAACGTTTATTAGTCCAGAAAAAATGTGACTAAATAATAGCACACTAATTTTTAAGAGACTTAGCTACGGGAACCCAGCCAGCTAAAGAAGTAGATGTGTTAATGCAATCATTTCTATTGAGCTTTTGAATGGTGATAAGTCAGAGTTTTACAGTCCGGGTGGTTCTTATCTTCATAATAACCAATGTCTATAGTTCAAATAATAAGTCACCTACTTAGAGCTGTTTCTTTTACAGCAGAACTTGGTAGTGAAAGCTATGTCATCTACATTTCCAACGGTTTACCTCCTAATCTCCCCTAAAATAAAAAATTAATTTGATTGCATGATCCTTAATATTTGCTTTAGACGTGTTATTATGGCGATATTTTGATCTGCACCGTCATTTCTAAGCATTGCTATACACACTGCTTTTGCCTATAGGAGCTGAAAAACGGCGTTATTCCCTTTTACCACTGGGTGGCGATCTCTTAAAAATTATGAAGGCTACAAGCCTCTTGCCCGATCTTTTAATTTCAGTATAACTAAAGGAAAGCTCAGAGATGAGACTTTGATACTTCTGAATAGCAGTGGTAAAGTCAGTCTAAAGGAAAACAATATCCAAAAGTCTGCTTTCTAAGCATAAGACATCCCCGCAGATCTGGCTACATTGAAAACAATGCCATCATTTTGTCACGTCACCTGTGCCAAACTATTCAAATGCTGCAGAGTTTCTTATGAGTTCTCAGAAGCAGCAAAAGGCTTTCTACACAGCCAGATGTGACTCACAGCGTTCGAGAAATGTTTAGGTGTAAATCATCTCTGACTGACATGCATTTTGAAGTGAATCATGGTTGCTTTTCAGTCACTGCCTGGGATATTGTTGATCAGGACACATTTACCCTTAAGCAAAACTTTTCCGCTTGCAGCCTGAAGGGACTTTGTCATGTCAGCAAGTCCCAAATATATACCTATTTAGGATAAGAATTAATAGAGATTTAGACACACCTAAATGAAATCAACTTCTCTAGGAGTGCAATGCCACATCAGCTAATCTGCCTTTGAATTCACCTTTCCTCTTAAAGAGGTTTGCAAATTTTGTAATACTGAGAGTGAACTGTGACCATCCTCTCACAAAACAGTGCTGCTTCCTAAAGCCAAAGCCTTTCCGATTTTTACCATACTTTGAGCACGTGTAATACTGCTGGACTTATTATTTACCATCCTTCTCTACACTGAACAATCACAGTGGAGTAGCTGGTTAAAATACGTTTCCTCGCATTCTTTGATTGTTGTCCAGATTAAGAAGCCACCAGGAAGGCTTTACTTCCAACGATGGCATATCAAGTGCAGTTCTGCAGATACACTCATTCCTTTATCATGCCCTCACATATGAAAGTGGAGGAGGCAATGTGAGCAACAAGACAGACAAAAATAGAGAAACCTTTTTGAGAAACATAGCAATTAGGGTTTTCAATATACTGAGTGTATGTATTGTCCCCAGACAGGATTTCTAAATGGGTTTATCACATAGCCTTAAAATGCCACTCTCTGTATAGAAGTATTGCTGAATACTCCAAGTTCTCTTAACTATCTGAACTAGCATGTTTTTCAAGTAAGAGTTACATATAGGTTAGACACAAAACTAGCAGCCAGTCTTGCATCCATAGAGAAGAAATCTCCCAGGTTTGAGAAGCTTTACANATGTTTTTCAAGTAAGAGTTACATATAGGTAGATACAAAACTAGCATTCAGTCTTGCATCTGTAGAGAAGAAATCTCCCAGGTTTGAGAAGCTTTACAAAAGTGATACCTCAGAGATGCATGCATTATTGTGCTCCATCTATTTGGAAAGGTACTGTAGTTTAAGGATAATTCTGATTAATGTTGAAATATGATTGAAAATGTCTTTTATATACATATATATGTATTTCTGTTAAAGTTTTTAACAAGTGTTTAAAAACTCCGTCAATAACAAGCTCCACATTTGGCCTGCATGGCACCGCAGTCCTGCAGCCAAAAAATTTAGATTTAATATAAGGTGATCACTACCTTTCCCCAATCCAATCAAGAGCCACAAGACATGCCTATTTCCTTTTGATGACAATTAAATATAGAGATATGGTTTTCAGTGAATAAGATAAATATGTTGAGCCTGGACTCTGTCAACTGCAAACAAAAGCACATGAGCAAAGGTTGGCACCACACCTGGCTACCCTTAGCTCTTTTATTTTCATTTAGTCAGCTTAGTTAGAGCTGAACAGCTTGTGATACGCCTTCTGGCAGTCACAGCACATGCTGGAGAGGTTAACGGACCAAATGGACAAGGGTCTTTGGATCTCCACAGTCTTTCATCTGTTGCTTATCCTAATGAGATAAGAAAATAAGTGCCATAATTTTTGGAGTTCATAAGACAGTGTTCAAAGTATGAAACAATAAAAAAGCAATATCGTGGAAGGGAAGAAAAAGTTCTTAGCTTAGCTACAAGACTTGAGGAGTGTGGCGTCTCTGCTGGAGCACTGTTTGTCCATATGTAACATGTTATTACGATAGTAGTTACTCCTGCCCTGCATCTCGCGGACTTACTTAGTTGCTGGCTTTTGGATTTCAGCAGGAAATTTAACCCTCTGGATGCTGTGGAAATGCATCATCACCCTTCTGAGCAATCACTTGGCTTGCAGCCAAGACATTCTTGCCTTCACTGAGTAAAATGGAAAGGAATTATGACCACAATGAAGCATTCAGCTTACTAATTGCTATTTAATTGCTGTTCAGCATTTCCAATGCATTAACTAGCAATGACGGTGCTACATAAACACTTGAAAGCACCAGCCGACTCTTTAGGACGCAGGGAAAAGCATAGCGTGTCTGAGTGTGCATGTGTGTGTGTATATGTGTTTATGTGCATGTTTGGAGGCACTGGACGTGAAAAGGCTTCTCTTCCCCGCTCCGCACAACACATAGCTGGGAAGCATATGGATGTCCCCACCAAAGGAATATCCACTGAGTCTGGGTGATTCTTTCCTCCAGACTTATTGTCCCCACAGGATGTATATAAGTTCCAATACCATACCTCTCTGTATATACATACCATACCAGACCTCTCTGACAATGGTTTTTCAAGTGAAACCCCTGGTTTTTTGCATCCTCCCCCATCCAGAAACACCCCTCTCAAAATGTTGTGCTTCCATTAGAAATGCAGTCTGAAAATGCAGGATGAAAAAAGAAAATTTAAACAAAAACAGGGAAGAATCATCTCCTCTTCTGTAAACAGGGAGAAGAAGGAAGGCAGGAAATAAATTCAAACCTAAAGACATCCAATATTTTTAGGAATAGCTGTCAACAAAACCCTGTTCCCTTCATCCCTTGAAGAATGCTCAATTTTCCATGAAAAATCCTTCCCGTCACTGTATCGCTGCCTGCCTGCCTTGTTCAGGGCTGTTACGTGCCAGGCTGTCCACACACACAGGACAGACCTGGAGCAGTTATAATCTCAGGGAGGGTTAAAGATGCTTATAAAGGCTGTGCCCTGGGAATGCGTGGGATGTGCTGGGCTGGGGGAAAGCTGGTGCAAGCCCTCCCAGTGCCCTCAGTCCCTCTGCCCCCAACTCCTTGCACCACTGTCCATGCACAGGGAACTGCACACAGGGAGAGCTGGGGGAGGTGATGATGGGACTAGGACCGTAGGGCACCCCACAGCGTACATCCAAAGCCGAGGTACAGGCAGTCTGGTACAGTGAGCAAAGTGCGGTTGTGGTTATAGTGAGCTGAGATGTAGTTGGTGTGTTGCATTTCAAATACTTTCAGAGCAGTACAAACCCTGAAAGCATTCCCAGCTTTGTACGCATCAGGAGCATGGACCTGCGTTTCCCATGCACCCCACTCTGTATTTCCACATCTGCCATTGGCCCGTTAATAGCTAATTCACATTATGTGAATCTTATTTTATTGTCCTCTGCAGGCTCTGATAAAAAGAAGGAACACCGATCCAGAAATCCCATCAGTATTGTCCCATCAGCAACCGTTGAGATGCCTTCCCTATGGACGGTGCACACATGCCAGTATTCCTCATCCCCTTCCTTCTTGCACTCCTCCATCACCATCTTGCGGCGCAGGGATGAGCCACCAGTGGGTATGGGCACCGCAAAGATCTTAAGAAGTGCACTCACTCTGTAAGCACATANGTATTCCTCATCCCCTTCCTTCTTGCACTCTCCATCACCATCTTGCAGCGCAGGGATGAGCCACCAGGGCACTGCAAAGATCTTAAGAAGTGCACTCACTCTGTAAGCACATAACGTCTGCAGATGTCTCCGTGAGGTGTGGATGACATTTTTGGTAAAGATAGCACTAAGGACTATGTATATTCAAATCCATTTTCTGCCACAAGCTTCCTGTCTGATTTTGGTCAAATGACTTAATCTGCAAAAATAGGGCATGAAATAATTTCTTTTAGAAGCCCTTTGGGGCAGAGACTTTCTCTCTGAGACATAGCTATGTAGTATTGACTACAAAGAACTGTGGATTTTATTGAGAGTCTCTTGACATTCTTGTAACATATAATGAAATAATAATGTAGTAGTCATGGGAAATTTTCTTACTAACCCATAGATTATCTGGCTTGAGGGATTATTCTGGTCATTGAATCTGACTTCATATATACTGTGAATTAGGAGGTTTTCATGAACAATTTCTTGCTTGAACTAGAGCCTCTTTTCTATAAATAATTCTATTACTAGCTTAAAATTGCAACAATTTTATAAAAAAATACATCTTATTTATAATCTGGGTTTGCTGCCATCCTCTCCCAGATCTTGTTATATCTTCGTCTGCTAGATCAAGGAGCCTGAGATCAAAGTTTTGTCATGCTGTGGCTCCTTTGTTAAGCTAAATAGATTGAACTCTTCTTGTCTTACACTATGAGGTATATTTTCCAGTGCTTTAATCATTCTTGTATGATCTGGTATGATCAGTCTTCTCTCTAATCATTCCCAGATAAATGAACTAGATGTTCTTTTAGAAGTGGCTACACCAGTGGAACAATGGAGGCAATATGCCTTCCCCACTCGTTCTCACCAGTCTCCTGCTCACACACGAAGGTTTATAGTAGATATTTTGGCTGCTGGAAGCTTGCAAAGTGGGTTTGCCCTTCATGCTCTGGTTGCCCTATGATCTTTCTAAGAATTAATTTTTGTTTGTATACATTGTTTGATGTAACCAGAAGACCCAGACTGGTCTCTCTCCAGGACCTGTCTTTGTTTTTTACCCACTAACTGCAATCCTTGCATCAGCTCAAGCTTTCAGTAATCATTAAGACTGGAAATTATTTTTTCTTCATGTCGCTGATGAAAAATGTTAAATGACATGAAAATAAGAGCAAATCCATGTGAGATTTTACTGGCAACACAACCATGCTAATTTCCCATTGACAGTGAGATTTTGGACCTGCCAAGTAACTACTAAAAATAGGTACAATACTATTTTTTATTCTTTTGACTCAATAAAAAAATAGTGTCTTACCATGAATGTTTCTCCGCGTAAGGGTTTCTGTACCTTATAGGCTGTACTTTATAGTCAAGGTGTTTAAGCATAAATGATATTTTTTTCCTTGCAATTTCTCCATCCAGTGTTCAAAACTGAAAGCCATCTCCACATCAGCAACAGCAAGGGCAGCTGAGAGCGGGCTCTTCTTGCAGAGGTTGCACTCCCAAAAGAGCACTCACCTGCACCTAGATCTCCCTGCTTCAGGGATGCGCTCTTCTGCAGTCTCCCTCCCACTTGACAGTTTTGGCTTGCTCTTGGACTGTCACTAGTATGGCAACCGACTCCTCTCCCTCATTTTTTGAAGTCTTATTTGAAGATGCTGGTGTTTTGGTATTTGCATAGCACATGGGTTTACCTAGACAATTTTTAACCTGCTCTCTTTTTCCCATAAAAAAGTGAAAAGTCCGTGAAACCTGTTTACAAGTAAGGAGTCACAGCCTCTCCTCATCTCGCTGCCAGGAGACCCAGCCACATCAGGAGAACAGATGAACCCGCTGAACCAGAGGAGTGGCCAGCAAATGCCAGTTCTTGGTCCATTCTCTACAACTTCTCAGCCAAAACCTTTCGCTGCTATTTAATCATTGAATTTTTATTGCTAATCCCTAATCTGAGTTGTCAGAGTTACCGCTCCAAGGCTGTGCTTGCTGCTGACAGATGTGAATGTGGATATTTGCTGTCTCCTCAGATTTGCGCAGCTCCAGGGTGGGCAGTGTGTTGCCCACTGTGTAAAGGAAACATCCAGGGACTGCTGCATGGGGCTGAGCATTCCCTCATGTTGATTCATGCCTGTTTTTGGGCTCTCTAGCTGCAGACCAAACTATCTGAACAGTGTTTTTGCTTGGTTAGGAAATGATTGGCTTCAGCTCAGGCTGGAAAAGGTAAATGGTTGTGGGCACACTGTGAGAAGCACTGGGAGACTAAAGCACACGCGCTGGTGTGAAATTTAGAGTCCTTCTATGCTGGTTTGCTCTGGACCCTGGAAACACCTGCACTCACCGGTTCTTACAGAGCTTTTATCTACTGCTTCTTTATCAGAGCTAGTAATTCCTTTTAACATGCACTTTGCAGAAGTCATTTATGGCTTCAGCTTCCCCGAGGCCAGATGGGTGCGCCCCTCATTCTGGAAAGGGCCAATTTTTGGCATCTACATCCCCTTACAAATCTTATTGCTGAGAAAGATCCTAGATCATCCCCAGTAAGAGGCTGTTCATTATATTACTCTCCCTTCCCGTACGTGCCAGGTATTGTGAAGGCAGTTACAGTCTTTGCTGGTGTCAAAGTTATCCCAGGTCCATACAGGGATTGCAATCATTCAGCATGTTTCCCAGGACCAACCAAATGTTTTCAGCAAGATCAGCTTAGTATAAATTTCTTTCCTCGGCCGGGGTGCTCGTCCTGTGTCCATAAAACAGCCAACAGAGACAGCCAGCCAGTAATTCTCCCTTTACGACCAACTGCTTGGAAAGAACCGAAGAGATCGCTGGCTCCAGCCTCCTGCCCTGAGGCAGTGTCAGCTATATTTTAGGAAGGCCCTTATCTTAAAGCCGTGTATGGCAAAGGCAAGCCTTCCAAGCTTTGCTTTTTTCAAATGTCAAATCTACGGTCCCTTTTTGTAGTTGAGACCTATTACTCCTTGTGTTAGCTACCAAGGACACAGGAAGCAGATTATTCTTTTTTTGCAGCAATTTTATAGGTGTTTCGAGACCATTATGTTTCCTGCTCTTTCTTTTCCTTTCTAGATTAAAAACCTCTAATTTCTTCGGTCTGTCCTCATATATCATGCTTTCTAGGCTTCTGCTCATGCATATTAAGTACCTCCTGTAGACTCTCTTTACTTACTGTCCCTCTTTCTTAATGTCTGAAGGATTCAAACCTGGACTTGTGCTGCGATTACAATCTCATCAATGCAGAACAGACGTGAAGTATTGCTTCCCAGGCCACACTACCCCTGATTCAATGCCTTTTCTGCAACAGTTTAATGGCATTGTTGGTGGGTAAAAAATGAGACACACTGCTTAAAGGACTCCAAGTATCAACATGGCATTCCTGGTCACGGGGGTCAGAACACAACTTCAGGAAGAAAAGGACTCAAAGGCCTGAACCCATGAGACATAATCATCAATTTTCTACAGGTTTGTTGCTGTTGTTGCTTTGCTTTCAAAGAGACTTCCTGCTGCTTCTGCAATAAACTGGAAAACAGTACATCAAATGCATTGTCAGTAAAATTATACGGATCTTATGCTCATTAAGGCTATAGACTCTTTGGTAAATTACTGTAATTCTTCACTTTCATTGAGTTACTTCTCTGATGCAGTTCATCCAGACTGAAGCAATTCTCGCTGCCCTAGTTGTTCTGCTACTGCAGCCTGTTGTTTGTATGCAGTCCTTGCACTACTTTCCTGGTAAGTTCCATACTAAGGAAAAGTTCTTCCTAACAGCCATATTGCTGTGCTTCTGAATGGTGGTTTCCCTCTCAGCCAAGGAATATCCTCCTTCCTGTCTTGCTTCAGTTCCTTAAAATCAGTGGGCTGCTTCGTCTGAGGTCAGCTGGAGGGGTTAGGAACCTGGAAAGGAAACATCAAGAACGACCAAGGGAATTTCATGCTCCTTTTCTCACAGAAGGCAGCAGAAATTGTGTGTCTAAAGCCTATTAAAAATGTCAAAAAATTATGTAAGAATTCTGTAAAGCTCAATTGTGAAGCACCTCTTGGCCTCTGGATTATGTGAAAGGTTTTAAGCTAAGTAAGCAGTCACTTGTTATTTATAAAAGATTTTTAATCCTAAAGGGTGCTGTTTGTAACTCCCTGAAAATACTGAGATTCATTTCTGGATGTTTTGCCTACTCGCATGAGTAATTCCACGTTTCATTTTACAGAGAGCATAAAGCAGCCACACCATGAAAGGAAAAGGATTTTTAAGAGGGATAGGTTCACACTTTGTTCCATCTCGCTCAGAGAGCGCCCTTTTTTCTGTTGCTTTTCACAGAATCACAGAATCACAGAATTTTCAGAGTTGGAAGGGACCTCTAGAGATCATCTAGTCTTTTCTTCACTGAAATGTTCTTCATTTAAAATAGAAGACATTGAAACATATCTTGGTACTTTGTGGTAAATACACCACAGAAAACACAGAGGCATTTAAGCAGATATATGAGCAGGTGTTGATCAGTAGCTAATGCAAGAAGCAGTGATTCATGATTTGGGTACTCAATTTGAAAAGTAACTTAAAGGGGCTGAGTTTTCAAGGAGGACCTCAGCTTTTCCTGAAAACCAGAACTGCCAAAAGAGAAGCAGAATTTATCATTTTAGCCAGTCCCACGAGATCCATGCCTGGCAATGCTAAGTTCTGGGATTGTTTTCACCTGCCTTTTAACTTCCCTTGGAAATACCCCATCCATTTACTAGGAAGACACGTTCCCACCCACTTTGCAAAACTTGGCAGGTCACAAGTGAAATTATGTGGCTGATAATTTCTCCTCCAGTGTTCCCTCCTCGCCCATCTTTTACATTCACTATTTACATTCACAAGCCATTTCACCGGGGCACAACCTGCTTCCACTGAAAGCTTGGTCATAGGTTTTTTGTTTGTTTTGGGATGGGTTTTTTTTTTTTTTGCTAAAGTGGAGTGATTCATTGTCTCCAACCCCAAAGCCTGTTTGCTAAAACATCTCCAGTTACTGATCCTCTTGGTGAACCAAAACATCCATTTTCAGTAGCTCATAGCACAGGACAGCAGCAGACATCAGCTTTGCTCCACCTGAATTGCCGGCCTCCAGCTTCCCCCAAATACCATACTCTCTCTCCCCTTTCAAAAAGGGAATGTAAGTTGATCAGTGAATAATGGCTTTGCTATTGCAAGTATGTGAACTTAACCTACAGGGAATATTCTGGAGAAGGGAGTGATTTCTGAACTAGCACCTATGATTTCAGAAGGTGGCAATGCCATGAGTCATGAGCTCATTGGAAATTCAATGGCAGAAGTGGAGTTTGCCAACAGGAATAGGACTGTAAAGAGTGAAGTTCAGCTGAACTCAACGACAGCTAAAAAAGGGTGTCTCTTCCAGCAAAACACAGTATTCTACTGGACCGTCAGATATCCCTTTATTAAATAGTTGGTATTTTCTTAATTCCAAGTGCAACATATTAAAATAATGTGAAAATATAACACAGTGGAGACATGGATAAAAGAGAAAGCTGTCTTCACAAAATTCACTTTTTTCGTGCCTTTTGCCAGAGGAAATTTCTTAAACCATGTGAATTTTCTGCAGTGAAGTCTTCTCATTCTAAAAAAAAGAGGTTACTTTAGTGTCTGCCTACTTCACAGCCCTTAGCTAATTCATGTTTGTAAAGCACTTTGAGTTCCTCAGATAATGAATGGTACTACATGAATGGGAAAATGTAGCTGATCTCTATTAAAGATAAACCACTGTTTAGTCTGGATCTCTCTATAATAATGGGAAAAAAAAATCCTTTCTCAGCCCTCTCTAACACAGAGGTTCAGAGTATTAATTCATTCAGGTTTGCAATATTTTGTAAACTCTTGGTTCTTTGAAGTTATGTTTTATTTTCAGAGATTCCTCTAAACTGTGAACTCTAAATGCATCTCAGAGCCGCAGTTTAGGCATATCCTAATTTTAAGATGGTGCATATTAATTTATTTTTAAACCAGACTGATTGGTAGCAAGGCCTTGATCTCAAAGCAACCATTTGACTTTAACAGAGAAATAACCTTTCCAACTATCTTAAGTTCTGGCGCCAAGATTCTGCCATGACCTGTGTTATGAAAATAATATAATCTGTGGCAATATAACAGTACTGAGTTACTACTGATAGTCTCATAGAGCATAGATAACGAGTACACCATGCCGTTTTATAATAGCTCCCTGCAATATATTTGCAAGAGAATGATAGATTGCTCGGATACTTTTTATGGGACTCTCATAAGATAGCACGTATCTTCCAGCACTATCTGATGCATAAACTTCATTTTAGTGTATTTGCCTGTCAAACAATCAGATTTATGGTGCCCGAGTGCAGTCATACTGGATCAGAGCAAAGGTCCATCCAGGCCAGTAGCTGGGCTCTGCCGGCAGTCAGTAGTAGATGTTTAGGGAGAGAGTGTAAGAATAAAGTGTGTGCATAGTATATCCTCACAGACCCTAACAGTCTAGTTGGGGACTACCTGAGACAGAGGTTTAATCCATATCTTTGTATTTAATTGGTTTTGACGGATTTTTTCATCTGCAATTTTATTCATTTCGCTTCTTTCCACCTACTTATACTTTTTGTCTCCGCAAAACCCCATGTCAAGTTCCACAGCTTAATTCATTGGCTGTGAAGGATACTTCCCAATTGCTTTAAACCAGCTTTCTCAAGCTTTTGCATAGAGGGAGAAAATTACAGCGTCCTGCTCACCTTTCTTTGCTGTTAGTGATTTTGTACATCTGTGTTATGTCTTTTCTCTACTGCACTTTTTCCAAGCAAATCTGTCCAAACTCATCTTGAACAAAAATGTTTCTGAAACTGTGATCATCTTTTCACCTTTCTCTATACCTTTTCTAGCCCTACCACATTTTCCCTGAAAATGTCCCCATCCCTGGAGGTGTTCAAGGCCAGGCTGGACGTGGCCTTGGGCAACCTGGTCTAGTGGGAGGTGTCCCTGCCTATGGCAGGGGGGTTGGAACTCGATGATCTTCAAGGTCCTTTCCAACCTAAACCATTCTATGATTCTATGATTCTAAATAAAGACCAGAACTGCCTTCAACAGTCAAACTGTGGTCAAATCACGAGCTTGCAGTTTTCAGTTTTGCTCTGTTCCTTTACTGATAAATCTTAACATTTTATTTACCATTCTGAACTACCACAGAGTACTTTGCTGAAATAGCCAACACAATTTTCAAGCTTTCTTTACTGAATAGTGATAACTTCTGGAGAGTTTACCATTGTAAGAGTATAGTAAGGTTTTCTCTGGATCCATTACTCTACTGACTTTGACTTTCATCTGTCATTTTATTTGCCAAGTCTTGAGATCGTAGTTTAAACTCTGATTCTTCTGAATAATCAAATCTTGCCACCTCTCCCTCCACTGCCTTTTCACCGCGAGCCGCTTCCTGCACTCTGAATATTGACCATTTATTACCCTTTGGATGTTTTTGTTTGTTTGTTTGTTTTAAAACTGTTATTGATTCATGAGAGGAATATTTCTCTTACCCAATTTAATGATTTATTTCCCAAGTAACAAGGGAATAATTCCATTCAGATCTGGTTGCTGTGGAAGACAGAACTTTTTAATCCCAGGCCCTTCATACATTCACACCCTCAGTCTTCACACTCAGAATTAAAAGGAAATATCTTTCTTTAAACATAACAGCTCTGGATCCGACAAGCAAATATGTATCATTTTAAAGAATAAAGTTATCATTATCATATACGTTGGTTGCTGCACACTCAAAGCATTGGTTTGGCCGTATAGTCTTATGGTTCAGTGATGCCAAAGTCTGAAAAACACAATAAAGCATGCAGCATATACACAAAAAAATCTTTATTTTAACAGAGGTAGCAGGAAATCTAGATTTTTCTGGATATAAAACTTGGAGAATAAAAGCAGGAAATCCTCAGAGTTGTTCTACTATAGTTGAGGTCAGCAGGAACTGTCGGTATACTCCACGAAACAGCAGAAATCGACAGTAAAATAAGAAAGCTTTTCTTTCCTTAGCTACTTTTCTCAATTGGGAAATTAAATGTCCTTTCATCTACCAGCCACGGATCAGGATCAACTTTAGTATGTTACTACTTAAAATGCCAATAAAGGCTTTGTTAATAGGCATTGAGTCATGCTCATAAGGCAAACAGCAATAAAACACAGAATGAGCGTCAACCCTGCCCCCAGTTAGTTATTGGGCTGTTTTCTCTGACCGTACCAAATTAGACTGCTTGCCCATCAAAGAGCATACAACATGCATCAGTATTTACATCCAAACCTGTTTTATAATGAATGTCACTTCTGAAGACATACTGTCGTGTCTTGTTCCTTTCTGGCAGGTTACCCTGTTGCCTGTGTAACCAACACAGAGCCCATCGTGTCCTACTGCCCAGCTGCTGGTCTTCCTACTTCTTCAACCTTTCAGCCCTGCTACAATTTACAGTTCAAACGCGGTAGTATTTGAGGCACCCATGGCAAATGCATGAAGAATGAACCATATTCCTCATGCTCCAGGTGAGGGAGAGAAGGGCTTTTCTCTGCAGATTTCTGGCTCCCCCTTCCAGATGCCATCTGGGATGTGTTCAGAAGCAGAGCGTGGATCGGGTATTGGTGGTATGCAGCATGCCAGCGCGTTCTGTGGAGCTGGCAGTGTGGGACGCATCTATTTATCAGGTTTTCTAAGCCAGCAATAAGCAGAGCTACTTAGCATGTGAGAGAGTCAACTCCTCTCACATATGAAGATGGGAAATCAAAAATCCTTACATAGAAAATTCAGAATTTGCAGAGCGTGAGAGTGAAGGGCCTTTCACCTATGCCTTAGCAGCTACTTACAGCTGGACAGAGGACAGCAGCAACCACCCGATGTGAATGAAGTTACTAGGGGAGACGAGAGAGCAGAGATTAAAAACTATTTTGGTGCCCACTGAGATTGCTCCAGGCCCAAGACAAAACAAGGCTGATATATTGAACTGGAGCCTGTGTGCTATTTCTCAAAGCTCTCCCTTCGCCGCGTTTGGCAGAGTGAACTGTTCGTCCCTTGTAATGCCTTGAGCTCCCAGACGTACTTTCGCACGAGTGTTAAGAACATCAGATTAACTCATCAGATTAACTCTCCCTCCCCAAGGAATCTAATAAAATCATAGGCCTGGCTTACTCCTGATTTAGTTATACACAGTACTCTCAAATTTAAGCTAAATTAAGCTGTTCCTACAGTGTATTATCAGTTGTGGATAGGAGACAGCTTTAGAAAACCTGTGAAAACTTTGTCCTGAGCTGGGTCATCAGTGTCAAGAGGAAGGCGTGCAAACACAAAAATTAACATTTATACCCCTGTTCCTAATGAATAAAGCTTTAGGATATTTATGTTTAACGTAATTAAAAGCCTGATTGAAACCTCTTGGAATTCCATCGTTGTATTTTCCCTTGAAGTACCAATTTGCAATTTCAGCATGCCTCTGAGGACCGCGGAGGGCAAAGCGAGTGTTTAGAGTGATGCATCAAAGAGCAAAATCTTTAAGTGTCATGGAAAGCTTAAATCCTCCAAACAGGATCACTCCTGACACAGAATCAGAATCAATAACAGCAACTATCATCAGCACCCAACAAATAAAGCTTGTAGACTGCGTATTTTCAAACTGGTAAGAGGGTGAGAAAAAACTTATGTGACCAACAGACCGAGTCTGGGATTCACAATTCATTCAGGTTTAAATCTCAGTAGTTACTGAAAGTTGGTTGTCTGACCTCCTCGCCTGAAGTTGGTCATGCAACTTGCAATAGCCCCTGCTCCAGAGGAACTTGTAGCTCCCTTTTAAAAAAAAAAACTTGGATTTTTTTTCTTTTTTTTTTTTTAAAACAGATCCTGAAGTACCTATGACAAAATAAGTATTTTTAGTGATTTTTTTTCCTGGGCCTTATTACAGTGGTGTAAAAAGACAGCCAGTGTCTATGAGACTGAGGTTGTTGCTGGAGAAAATAAATTATGAGGACCTACTACGTCAAGAAATGATAAATGTTAAGCAATTTTATGTATACACAAAAGGGACTATGCAATGCCTTACACAGCTAGAGTTGCACAGGTAAAATTCTCACTCTTCCTGCAGATTAAACTTTTACCAGGGCACTCTAGATCATCTTAGGGTTACACCACAACTGATATAAAAAATAATTCCCCTGGAGGTAAGTTTAAAATCTGGAGAGTCATTAGAAAGAGTACGGGAGTGTAAAAGCTGTCATCTACTGCGAAAGGAAAGCTCCTGGAGCTGACAGACTTCAGTGTCTCCATTGGGAAGGAGGCTGAGGATGCGAGTTCCTCCCAAAGCATGTGGGTGAAAAGCTTTTCACATCAGCCCCTCCTTACAGCAGGAAGGACGTTGTTTATTGCTGTGTAATTGTGAATATTTTATTGTTTGAACATTGGACAGTTTAACTGCTATAAAAACGAGTGTGTCATGTCACCCTGCGTGTGCCTGGAGTTGTCTTTTGTGGTTTGTTTGTTTTTGTTTTTGTTTTTTTTTTTTTTAGATATTAAAAATGACAAGGAATTTTAAAGATACTTCATGTTCTAGTGCAGGCACAGGAACTCCTGCCAAGTACTCATTCACCCCTAGGAGCAGAAAGCCATCCCTTCTGCTCACGCAGCTCCCATGCAGAGGAATTCAAAACCATTTAGCAAATATTAACTGCCTAGAAATTAGTACATGATCTTCAAAAGTACAGCCACATTTAGATAAAAAATAGCAAAGATACAGCTCATTGTAACAGTTGCAAAAGGTGCCTGATGGGTCTGAACCACTGAGAAATGAGTACTGACAAATGAAGTCCTTACTGTACCTTTGGGTAAAGGGTCCTTGCTCTGGAACAAATAAAATTCATGACTTTTGGCCTGCTAGCACAGCCCAGGTTCACTAAGGAGCTTTGGTTTTTGGACTCTGTTCCAGGCTGGGACTCCTCAAATCTCAGATGCTGGGCTCAGGTGAAAGCCCTGGGGACAGGCGTGAGTTTTTTGTGTCTCCTCTTTCTGTTGGGACGTGCTTTCATCAAGGCAGGCTCCAGAGCCCAGGAACCCCTCTTGAGCTCCAGTGCCAGCACCATTTCTTCCACAGAAGTGCATAGGGCTTGCTTCTATTTTTGCATAACAAGAGAGACAGATTTTTACCAGGTCAAACCAAATGTCCATCTATTCCAGTACCCTCTGACAGTAATTGATAGCAAATATTCCCTTTCCTCATCTTCTGAACAGGATGAACATGGGATAATTCCTCTGCTATGCTCTCACACTTCTGACAAGAGATCAAGGCTTTCTGTTCGAGAAATTCCTATTGGGGGGTTATAACCCCATCTTTGTGTTAATAGCTCTCCGTGGACTTTTCTCACTGGAATTTGCCTAATAGTTTTTGAGCCCCATCAACTGCACTGAGATACCTAGCCTGACATTTAAAGCTCTTACCGAGGAAGGTGGCCATTTCAATTGTGTTTCCCTCATGCCTGAAGGGACTCAAACCTACCTCTGTCAGGAGAGTCACCTGAGGCTGCAAATCTTCCCAGTCTGTTGGATGGGCAGGTTTCTCTAACTACCTGATAGGGCAAAGCATCTTCACCCTCAGGCATATTTTTGATAGCCTCTGGGCAGATTCAGAGTGAAGATTAACAGCACAGAGTAACAGAGCAGCTGCCCAAAGCAGAGAGCAATTAGCTGGCCTAATGAGACAGCGAACCCCGCACGCAAGACTGATCAAAATGGCACAGCGATGATACATTGCCATCAGCATAAAGGAGAACTGTCAACATGCCTCTCTTAAACCAATTATTTGAGTGAAAAGTCTGCACGCTTCCTACACGTTGGGATCTGATCCATTAGCAAGGATAACGAGTCTAAGGCTTAAGGTCCTTCAGAGTAGGCACCACTTCTTACTGGAGTGGAAAGGCACCCAGATCAGTCCCCCATCTGAAGCTGCATCTTCAGATGAGATCCTGCAACTCTCATTCACAAGAATTTCATGGGTGTGTTTGTGAACAGATATAGACCTTAGACAGAGGGATCCCTCCCCATATATTTAGCTTTATTTTATCATGTAAAAATGGCTTCTCTCCAAGTTCTTTAGTCAAGCCTTCAGTGAACCACACCCCTCCTCAGATCTGTCAAACATATCCAAATGACATTACCGCACTACTTAAAGGCAGGTGAAAGTAGGTGAGGGAGCTGTCACAGCAACAGGCAGCAGCAACACACTTCCCACAAGCCGAAGCAAAAGTAGCTTTGATTTGGCAAAGAAGAGTGATTAAGATGTGCTCCTCCAGGACCCCTGTGGCATTAACTCCTCCAGTAGTAGCTTTTGCTTTCCATTTCGCTGGTTGAGTGAGCCCTGTTTTCTCTCGAGGGACTACCAAGGTGCTGTAGGAGAGGTGCGGTAGACTCAGAGCCTTCTCAGGTACAGTGCCACCGAGGAGTCACGTGGGCTGTGCAGGGACGCTCCGGCCAATGCTACAATCCCCAAGCAAGACGGGAAGGACAACATTTTCAAAACGCTTCCTGGGTGTAATAGCTTATGTTGATTAGCACAGGTCCACGCCTAAATGCAAATCGTTCACACATACTGGCAGGTGGCATCTTATGCGCAGACACCAAAAGCCGGGTGTCACACATGTCCTGAAAATACCCCATTTATTAGTGCACCCTGGGAATTCGCATGCATAAGTACCCAATCTCAAGAAGCCCAACGTGTACCACCAACCTTTCCTCTCCCCAAATAGCAGGCACTTCTTGGTATCACTTCTAGAAGCCATTACAGAGCATGCAAATGCCAGAAAGGACCAGCAAAGCTTTGGCAAGTGACCTTTCCCCAGCCTTGGGAACAAGCCGCGGGATCTTTGCAGTGACAGTTCAGACCCAAAAGCGAGTTAAATTGTATTGCTGGGTACTGCTCTGGATTGCAGGGTTTGGAAAGGTGTCGTATGACTGCTCCTTGACACAGGCATTTGTTGAAGCAAACATTTTTTTTTTTAAAAAAAGAGCTTGAATAGCTCTTAATTAAATGGGTTTGTATTGTGCTGGGTGAGGGTGTGCCCCATCCTGGCTGGCAGAGCGAAACAGGTAAAGCCCAAAGCAGTAACTAACACCGAAACGCAGGGGAGGGGGGGGGGGTGCTCCGCACACCTCAGGGTTTAAAACTATCTTCAACCTTTGGTCTGGTTCTCAACGCAGACAAAAAGCGCGAGAGAAGATTTCATTGGGGTTTATAAAGAAGCTGTTTAGCAGCAAAAGCTGATCTAGAGGTGGAGGACAAAAGAACAATGGCTCTGCCGAAATGCTACACGGGGCTGAGCTGAAACCATCTCACTGAGAGGTTCTGTAAGGAATAATTTCGAGTCAAGGCTGGAAAAGATCAAATAGCAGCTGGAAAGCAAGAATATGCCAGGGAGGAGGGAAGAAAGGAGCTATACTGCTTCAGCACAAGCAGCTGAAAAAGCAGAATAAAAAATACATGTGTTATTAGGCAGTTCTTTTGCATTGTTAACTCTATTTGCCTTGGTAAATAAACCAGAAGAAATTTACCTTTTTAACTTCCTCATCTTAGCACAATTTTGATAGTTTCTAAGAGGTTTTACTGAAGCTTAGATCCACAAAGGTACTGAGACACCATTGAAGCAAGTGGAATCAGACACCTCAGCGCTTTTGTCAATGTGACTATTTAACCACGCTGCAAATCTGCAGCTGCACGAGGGGAGAGACACACTCACACAACCCCACGAGTTTAAACAGACATCTTAGGTGATAACTAAATTGTTTTTCCTGTGTGCACAAGTGGGATGCCAATGCCACAAATACAACTACAATTCCACTTCTGCCTGTCTCTGTGGTTCTCGTTGAAGTCCCAGCCACAGTCTACAATGCACAGCATCAGTAGCTGTCCTGGAGGCAGCTGTGCAGTGACGTGTAAGTTTAAGTGATGTTATAACTCCCACATATCCAAAGGGTCCTCTCAGGGATCTAAAACTTTAGAAAGCCCCTTTGAACCTATTGCTACCACTTACTACAGCTCACTTCTCTTAGGCAGTTTCCGCATAGCCCAATTTCTGGTCTCAGACCAGATGCGTCATTCCGTTCAGGTACTTAATTATGAGCTTTACTGTAGCCCTTTATCTTGAATTTCCTTTCTTTAAAGTAGGGATGATGCATGGTTTTGGTTTTTTTTTTTTCAGGAAGATGAAAGGATCAGTCTTCAGTGGTGAGCTCACTTCTCCAGAGCTCTCCGCAACTGCAAGGTGTTGTTATTAATTTGAGTTTAGGTTTAGGCGTAGGTCAGAGGAGTATCTTCAAACTTTGTGGAAATGTTTTGCAGGGGACAAGCCCAGCCAAATTTCTGTTCCAGTACAAAAAAGAGAAAACCAGTAAGTAAAACTAGACAGGTAATATGTGGTAAATAATACTACTCATTAAACTGGTAACTGTATGATAAATTACTATAACAGAAAAATAAAAGCATAAAAATTAAGGAAGAATAGCTGTCTATAACAATAACAGATAATATTTTAAGTGCTTCAACTGATCATTTAAAATGGGCCCTCAGCTTTCAAAAGCTGCTTTCAGTCATGGTCAGCAATGTTTGCTGTTCTGTGAGTCCTCACTTTCGCACCGTTTTTCTGGTTCACATGCAATTCAGCAGATGTTAATTAACACCTGCGATAGCTAATATATTACCTGGAGGCATTTTCATATCTACTGTTAGCCACTTGAGGACTGAGCCAGGAACTAACCGTAGCTTCCCAGCCTTGCAGGAAGAATTAAACTACCTTTAAATGCCCAGCGTAATGTGTAGTCATCGCTTTGTCTTTTCCTCAGGAGAAGGCAAAGAAGTGCAAAGTGCTCTCCTTATATGTTCTGTACCTCTGCCTATTTCATAAATACTACTTTTCTAGCTGCTTAGGGTCCAGCAAGGAGGTTGCTATAGCACTGGTATGCCAAGAAAAGAACCTCAAAATAAAGAAGCCAGAAAATGTTTTTTTCTCCTCCTCACAGAGGTCTGAGCTACAGCATTTCTAGGAAGCACTGTTGGCAGGATTTCTCTTTTAAGTTTACACCACGTTCCTTGTCCTGAACCCAATGATATTAAACAGAACAGGTAAACCAGCTCTGATTTTTGGAAACTTCTGTCACTGAAAGCGCATGCCAGGATAAACACAACCAAGGATGTGCAGACTCTGAGGCTCCTTCTGTTTCTCAGGTAGACGAATCTCCAGAATCAAGACTCAGGCTCAGTTCTGCTCCTGTTCATAAAATTGAGAGGGAATGTGCCCAGAAGCACATGCAGAAATGGATCTATTATAGCTTTTCCCTTTCCCTCGGCCACTGAAGTGCTGCCCACTCTCCTGTCACTGAGCACTTCTTGTGAGATCAGCGGACAGTTTATCTGCTCAAACATTTACAGGCTGAGGATAAAACAAAGACCTGGAAAGCAAAACGGACTGAAGTCAGCAGTGAAAAGAAAAAAAGAAGTGAGCCACCAAAGTTCAAGGATGCACGCCACCTCTAATTTTTCATTTCAACAGACATACATAGGTATGGTTCTTATTTTCAGTAACGCAGAGGATCATGCTTTTTATCTCTTTAGTGTAAAAGGAACTACCATGACCAGGGGAAAGACCTGAGGCGTTGCAAACAGGCGGCAGAAGATTCATGGCACGTAAAGGCTTGCATCTGAGAATCAATCCTACTTCACACATCCCAAAAGAACGGATAGCCTTGGAACTAATAATACCCTGAAAAAAACATTCTAACTCATATTTACTCACATGAAACATGACGTCTAGATCTGATGAGGATTACTCACCAGAATAAATCTTTCATTTAAAATCATGCCTTACAGCTATAATGGAAAGCTGTTTGCTATCCCCCAAACACATATTATCTGATGTTATATTGCTTTATCTAGATAAAATGGGCAGTAAATCAAATTTGTAAGCTGCAGTTGCTAATCAATATGCTTTAGTTGAAGACGAGATCCAAATATTGTTCCTTAGAGCTAATTGTGAATTTCAGATGTGTCATTAAGGATAAAACAGATAAAGAGAAATTACTTCACTACTTCTGGTGTCTATAAAATTGAGCAACTTCATCCCTTTTGTTTTATTCTGCCATGAAAAATCACAGACAGCAGGTCTCCCATCTTATTTACAATAAATTAGTGATGAAGGGGAAAGGTTTGTTTTCCAAAATGGTGTAATTATATGGTCTCAAATATCATTCTATAACCAACCCTCTCTCACGCCAGCTTTTAAAAGACATGTTAGAAAATACCAGGTTTGGGTTTCTTTCTTTTACCCTACCAGATAGGATCCCAAAAGGCAGCAAAATGAGTTTCCAGTTTGTGCCTGCACTTGAAACAGCTTTTCTTCCAGTGAGATATCAGGCGTTTGAATGAGCTAAATTAAACATGGGCTTTAACATGCAGCTGTGCTGGCCAGGCCAAGGCTGGCAGTTCTGTCCTTCAGATTTTAGCCCTTGTATGAGGTTATCTTGTTAATGGACAAGAGGCTTGATATTTCAAATATAAAACTATCATTGGTTGCACTAGAGCAAAACCAGAACTTAATCCCCCCCCCCGCCAAAAAAAACCACAGTGAAGACTCCTCTCCCTGCTAAAACTGTAAAGTCCCCCTCTCCATTTTTTCAGTTCAGTTTAAGTCATACCCTGACATAACATCTGAGGTTAAAACTGTTGAGGCTTTCAAGGCATTTATTCCAGTGTTTCCAATTTAGGATCATTTTCTGCAGGTGCTCCCTATAATCTTTGTCGAGGTCCAGACTGACCAGCCTACAATAGCAGGGAATGATTCACCAGACAGCTACTCAGAGATTTATTTTTAGTTTTGGCGAGAGCAGGAATAAGCAGGCATATATTTTGCAAGTTTATTTGAAAAGTTCACTCTATTTACTAAATATTTATTTTTGCCCCAAACCTGCAATCCATAGTAGCATTTGGAATAATATTAAGAAAATTGCACTACAACTGACATAGCTGATGTGGAACCTCATCTGCTTATTTCCATTTATTTTGTCAATAAGTCACTGCTTGTTTTTAAAAACAAACAGAAACTACTTTCTCAGCCCCCCACTTCCTAAACCTACTTTCTGATGCATGATCTTTATAAAGGAGATGACAAAAATACCTATATTAAGAATGCCAACAGCCTTTTAATAATTCAATGCACAGAAATGCACTACTGTTATAACTGAACAAGTATTCTCCAATACAAAAGAAAGGTTGAACTTTCTCCACGTCAAGGGTTAAAAAGGAATAATTCAGATGCTCCATAAAATGTGGTGTTTTTTCTGTATCAGCTTAGTTCATTTACATGCGTATAGGCTACTTAAAGCTTTACCTGATGCTCAGACTGAGAAACAAGAGGACTACTTCTGCACTACAAGTTGGTTATGGCCATCGGGGCTGCTCCCTCCCGGCCGTGGTGCAACAGGTCGGCACTAACCTAAAGATACTGCGGCGCAGCCCTTGCAGGGAGGGCGGGGAAAGTGAGAGGAGGCAGGCAGCCCGTTTTCTCATGGATCTAGTTTTTCAGTGGCTGCTATCAAATTCATTGAAGCAAGGATTTGACTGAGCAGGAAGATAGAATTACGTCTCCTTCCCACAGCTCAAGGTCAGGAGAAAGATGGAGGATGGCTGCGAGCGAGACATTTTATGTGCATTTATTGACTTTCTCGTCTGACCAAATTTCCAAGCTGAAAGTACCATAACACAAGGATTAAGACACGGCTAATATTTAGTCACACATTAACCAGCATTGATATCGAATCTTAACAGCAGCCATCTGAACAGCATACCAGGCTTCTTCTCAAATAAAACCCAAATTGGTAGGTATCTTGTGCCTAGGTAAAGTCTCGCAACTAATAAACCTGAGACATTTCCTAAGAGCAATTAGAGGTTCGCTGTAGAAAGAGGTAGCTCGGAGGCACAGAAGAGAGGAAACTGTATTTTCACAACAGTGCAAGGATTAAAAATGCAGAAAAGCATCTGCATGAGATGTATAAAGTACTAGTCTGCATACTCAGGCCTCTGGGTAGATCTGAGGATCTGACTCTCTCAGAGCTCACCCTAAACCAGACGTAGGAGTAAGAGACGCACCAGAGCAGTATCTGCTTACTTGTTCTTCCATTTTGGACACACGTATACAAAAAAAAAAAGGTTCTAGAATACATAAATACAGGCAGAACTTTTTTTTGCCTGTAATAAATACATGTACGTAGCATGTAGTATGTAGTAGGTAGTATGACAACCCTGGCAGCAAAGCCACCCCTTTCTGCCTCCTTTCCTGCCCAGTCCTGGGCTAACTGTAGCTGAAGTATCATTCTTCTTCATCCGCCTCCCCGTTCCCAGCTTCTAAACTTTCCTCCTTCTCTCTCACACCTTTGTCTGAGGCTGTGTTTGCTCCAATGGCTTCTTCTCAACAGAATGATTTCAGATGCCCCTTGACCAAAGAGGCTCCGCATAAGAAAAGCATCTCTGAGGAGAAACTTTTAAGAGCCGTTTCCCCAACCCCCCAGCCCTTTGCTTGGTCACCGTGTAGTCAGGAATGTAAAAAGGCAGTCCAAACCCAGTACCTTGTAGTTTTACAAAATGAAATTTAAAAAGCATATGTCTGCACATTGGGTGGAAAAGAGCTTTTATGGAAATAGATCCGATGCTACAGTCCCTTTGTCCTTGGGTTTCAGAGTCCGAAGGAGTAGCTGAGTGAAGGACCAGCAAGTACCTCAGCCAGCTAAGGTCGTCTGAGTTTATTGCACAGGCGCTTTCAAAGTTCATTATATATTATTACACACATTGAACCATAGGGCACTTGCCCGGCACCTACTGCATCACTTCAGTGATTGTCAGTGACTGGTTTATATTCTATATTTTCACCTGGAACTCAGCTCTCAGCTCTTGTTTCCTTTCAGGTCACTTTTTATTTTTAATTGACCTTAAATCATTAGTTACAACCAAACAAAATCATAACTGCATAATACCTGACTGCTAGGAAATAATTTTCAGTCCCTGCCGCTATGTAGTATCTTATCTCACATTCAGAAAAAGTCTAAAACCATTTTAACAATACAAAGTATATTGCGAGTGCATTTAAAATAAATAAATCAGTTGTTGCTACATCACCTACTATCAGGAAATGTGTAATTGCCGAGTGTTTTTAGCTGAGTTTGCTCTGTAAGGCACGACACCAGTACAAATCTGGCTTATAGTTTACTTTATCCAAAAAATCCAGGAGCTGTTAGAGGGAGCAGATAGCTGCCCAAGTTAAAGCACATTATCTCGCTATCAAAAGAAATCCTGGGAGTCTTTAACCTTGCTTCACAAGCCTCGGACACGGTAAACAGTACAGAACATTTCCAGTGGTGCCCAAGCCTATTTCCACATTAGGAGTACAGCCCTGCCTGTGCTCTCCGGGGCTGGTCTCGTCTCCCAGAATAGTATTTACATTTTATCACACAATTTCTTCATCAGAGCTTCATTATGCCAGTTATCACCGATTATGCAAAAATCATGTGTTCCCTGGGTAAACAGCGTGAACCGCTAGACAACAACCGGCCTCCCTCCGTAACAGAACTACGGGAGACCAACCTCCGAAACACCTGCTTATCACTACACGCTAAGAAAAGGGAGAAAACCAGCACGGTCCTGCCTTTTGCATATTTAAATGCGATGTGATGTGGGGCACGGGCCAACGCAAGCGCCTTGCCCCTCACGACACCTCTCTTTCGACCCCCGGCGGGGGAAGGAGGATGGGTTCACGGCGTGCCCGCTAACGGCAGGGCAGGAGCACGTAGAGCACCGCCGGAGGTCCTCGGCCCTGGCATTAGATAAGAGCACTTCGTTCCCCCCCTTCCTTCAACAAGGCAGCGTGTGAGATAAGAGCAGCAAAGCGCCTCCTCGGCTGGAGAGCCGAGAGGAGCTGGGTGACAGGCCTGAGAAGTCGTCGCGGTGGCTCCCGGCAAGGGCTGGGGGAAGGTACCGAGCCCCCGGCGTCAGCCCCAGCATAGCACCTTTCAAGTCCACTCGCCGCAGCGCAGGGAATGGGGTGTTTATTGGTGTCATTTCGTTAAAAGACAATCACATCGTCCGGTCAGTGGAGGGTTTTGGTCTTGGCGGTGTTGGCGTAACACAGCACGCAAGTCACTTGTCTGGCGGAGGTGCCGGGGCTCCCCCGCAGTGTCCGGGTCGGGGCTGAGGGAGCCGCTGCCACGCACCTCCATGTCACCCATGGGGTCAAGCGAAGCCGACCCCAGCTGTGGGGCTGCCGCAGGCTCCGGCCACCTGTCCTGCCGGTGCTCCGGCCACCTGTCCAGTGGCGGCTCCTCACAGGGCCGCGGCTCCGGGGGCGAAGCCCCTTCTGGGCTACTCGCCCCCTTGGGCGGCGTGGCCCCGGGCACCGCCGCCGTCGAAGACCTCGGGGCTGTCGGCCAGCAGCGAGGTGCGCACCTTCCTCCTCTCCTTGAAGCGGCCCGAGTGGGAGACGCGGAGGCTCCGGCGGTTGNGCTTCCTTGTGCTTCTTCTTGCTGGTCAGCGACTTCCACCAGGGCCCCGCCGAGCTGCCCTTCACGCCGGCGCGGGGGGCGGCGGTGGCCGCGGCGCTGTCCGCCATCTCGGGCTCCTGCTTGGAGAGGGGGGGGGAGAAGATAAGAGAGCGATGGCGGGGCTGGCAGCCGGGCACGCCGTCACCCCGCCCGCCCTCCGGGGCCCCTCCGCCGCTCGAGCCGGCGCCGGGTGCAGCTGAAGGCGGCGGGGATCCCTCTGCCCCAGCGCGGGGGAGGCGGGCAGCCCCCTCCCCGCCACTCGGGCAGCGCTGCTGGGGGAGGTCTGCCCTTCACCCCGGGACGGGTCTTCCCCAGGCAGGCGGGTGGGCGCCGGGGGGAGGGGGGGATTTTGCGCTTTGGCCCGGTGACAGGCTCGGAAGCGCCACCCCCGCCTTCCCGTGCGCGGCTGACAGGGAGACTTAAAGGTAAATAGAGCGGCGGTTCCCGCTCCCTGCGCTCGCCACCCCCCAGCCCCAGAGGCCCGGTACCGTGGGGGGGGAGGGGGCTGCTGCCTCCCCGCGGGACGGGGCCAGCAGCCCGCGCACCTCCCGGGGGCTCCTGCGATGGGGCGCCGCTCCGTCCCTCCCTCCTTCCTTCCCTCCCCCCGCCCGCCGGCTCCGGCCGCAACAGGTAGGGCGGGCGGCACTGACCTGCGGGCCGCCGCGCTCTCCTTCTCCCCCGGGGAAGCGCGGCCGCTCCTCCCTCCGCAACGCCGCGGCAGGGAAGAGG
>VUYV01000066.1:1823419-1880226 GCA_008711295.1 Anarhynchus alexandrinus | reverse complement strand
TTTTTTTTTTTAAAAAAGGATGTAGCTGACATGCTAAGAAAGACAGTGCCCCCTAATATTTACACTTAAGCTGGCTTAGAATTGGGACTTTGAATTTCGGTGTGGTGATATACGGCCATACAAATGTCTTTCCCTTTTTTTTTTTTTTAATTCATCCAGAAGGGAGAAAAAAGATTTGTTTGTGCCACGCTATGTGTTAAAAATGGTAGTTTGCTTTTTGGACAACTACGCCATGTAACACTGGCACGGGCTGCCCAGAGAGGTGGTGATGTCTCCCACACTGGAGACATTCCAAACCCACCTGGACGCCGTCCTGTGCAACCTGCTGTAGGTGGCCCTGCTCTGGCAGGGGGGTTGGACTAGATGATTTCCAGAGGTCCCTTCCCACCCTGACCATTCTGTGATTCTGTAACATGCGTTTGATCCCTAACACCCCTCCCGTCAGCTACACGTTCAGTTGCTCAAGGATCATGTGGAGGAGTTTGGGAAAGCAGTGGTATTTCAGCCTCATCTTCTTTTGCAGATCAACTTCTGCTCCTTGCAGCTTCCCTGAATAGCCCATAAAGATAGGACATATGGAAATCGGTGAATGCAGGTTACTGAGGGAGAGGAGCCCGGGGCGTGCACTTATATTACTCTGTAGATTGCTCTCTTCAGACCCAAAGGCTGCAATAGGGAAGCACGCACGCACACACACTTGAAAGTACTCTAAACTGTCTATCGTACTAACTGATAGTAGCAGCAAAAAATCTCTCCTATGGAATAAACCAGTAACTTCCAGAGAGAAAAGGTGGCCTTTACATTCCCTCCTAACAAGTAAGCAACTAACATTTTCTAAGATGTATAGCACCAGGGGATGGGGCTCTCATGGGCCAGGGACAGAAACAGACCATAGGGTCAAGCTTCCCCCCAGCGACTGTAACCGACTGCTATGCTGCTCATTTGTACCTATGGAGGAAGGGAACACCAGCATCTGTCCTCATCTTGTGTCCCAGGAAAGTCCCTGGCAAAAAGGGAATTTATGGACAAATAAGGGTAAATATTATTACTAAAAGTCCCTTTCACAAGACATTACTGGTTGACATTTATAGCTTCCATTCTGCTTATCGGCTTATATAAAACATTTACCACTGTATTACTTGTTTATATTGTTTTGATTACCATAGACCGGACCTGGCTCACATAATGCCAAACTTACATCTGATCAGTGTGTCTTTTTCAGCTCAGCCTGTTTCAAAGAATCTTACCGTGGAAGAGATTTGTCCTTTTTGACACTGCACTGAAAGCAGGGTCTGCTGAAAAGAGACAGGCAGGTTGGAAAGCTTTGTAAAAGACGTGGTAGCGGGAAGGTGCTGCCTGCGTGTGTATGCAGTGGCACAGGAGGACAGCAAAACCTGCTCTGCCTTTGAAAGTCAGTGCTACGAATCAGTCACAACACACCGCTCCACGAGATTGTTGCTAAGGTTAGTGTTTATATAGAAACAACTCTGCAAGTGAAAATGTATGATCTGCCCCTTTCTTACTGCAACAGTACTTGTTGCATTCCTTCAGTATGCATATATCTACTGTGTTGATATGAAAAGGAAAGTAAAATAACCCATTGACTCTTCCAATACGTGGGAGTTAGCTACTATATTCATTTAATATGACTGCTGAAGTTAAATTTTGTCCTTTCTTTGCAGGAGGAGGGGATAAAAATTAATGGGGTTTTGTAGTGCCAAATTGGGTGGACATGCAGGATTCTAGCAGATGCCCCAGTACACTGCAAATTAAAACTGTGGGGCCTTTTCTCCTACATTGTAATGTGCTCGTTTTGTGTGGGATTGGATCACATTGAGATCAGATCTCTGCACAATTCTGCAGGCTCTCCAATAGTCAGAAGTACACTGGTGTTCTAAAGATTTAGATTCCCAAAGACTAACTTTAATGTCAGCTCTCAAACTACCTTACTTAAAACATATAAACTGTTACTGCAGTGGGAAAAAAAAAAAAAGGTGCTTGTTGCACTTCCCACCACCCTTTTCCCAAAATTTGGAGACCCTACAATGTTCAGGTTGAAATGGGACCCTGGAAACCTTAGATGACCAAACCATACCCTTACCTAATTGTGTTGTGGGGACCCATCTCCTCGCAGTATAAGAGAGGCCCCGTCCACTGCAGACATCAGCCTTCCTGACAGCGTGGACTGCACATGTCCAGCTGCGCTCTGGAACCTTGCGATTTCCAAAACATAACAGCAACTTTAACCCTGATACTAAATGCAGTTATAATTATACCAAGGGGATCCAACAATGCCCTCAGAAGCATAAAGGGCACTAGTGAGTATTGCTATCCGATCTCTTATTTACCCTGAAGCCCCAGACCATCCAGCAAATATACTGGACTTTTGAAACTTGGGATTCTCAAATGCTAATCTTAAGGTCAAGGACATGTTTGAACCTACTGTAGAAAAGAACATACGGCACTGACACCTATAAAGAGCAATTCCCAGCAATATTCAAGAGCATGCTTGATTCTTCAAGTTGCGATTCTTTAACTGTAACCCTGACCTGACATACAACTGAGCAATTGACCCTCAGAAAGAAAATCCACGGCACTGATACCTGCTGGCACAAGTGGGCCTCTTAGCATTCAGCATTAAAATCAGTTCTTGAAACTCTTGTATCTCAAAGCCTAAATGTCGCCTTAATTTTAACCAAGGGACTTATGTGTGCAGGAAAAGACCCCACATAGAATGGGATCCCGTCTGCATCAGGTTGTCTACTCTGAAGAAGCCAGCAGTAACTTCAGCTCTTTAGGCTTTAGATTTCCAAGTGCTAGCAGCATCTCAAACCTCAGCCCTTACCATCCTCACAGGAAGGACTCCAACTCTTTTGTAAAGGGGAAGAACATTTTCCCTGCTGACACCAGGCTGCTGCTTAAGGCTGTGGGACTGCAGCATCCACACACAGGCTATGTCTGTCCTGCCAAAAAAAATAGAGCCAGGCAGTGAGTTTGAACCTTGCACCTGCTGAATTTGCCCTCTTGTTAGTGGTGACTTCCTGGCATGATTTTGGCCTATATGTCAGTGAATACCTGCTGTTCAGGCATGGTTTGGAGGCAGTAAGAGCAAAAGATTATTCCCCCTAGGCAGAACGGATGAAATGACACCCGTTCGTCTCCCTCCATAGTCCTCCAGCTTTATTGCAACAGGTCTTGAACCCTCAAACACTTTGATATACAACTACTCCTTATGTTGCAGTCTAGGACATGCATTGCACTATCTTGGCCTCAGAGTATGAAAATACCAGTTTAATGCATTATTACCAGTTTGCATTATTACAGGCGCTAAATCACAATTTTTTATTCAGTGCCTCTAGAAAAAAAAAAATTCTCAAAGGCCACAGGTGACACCATAGGCCCCTGAGGGAACCCAAGTTAAGTACACTGTAATGTGGACAGGGCAAGTCCACGCTGCTTGGCATGGGAGAGGTCCTTCACCCCATTTTATTGAGTGACACAGATGTAGTCTTAACTTTCCTAATCTTACCTCCAACACTAGTGCAGACAATATCCTTGCTTTCATGGGACAGCTCATGGGATAGCTCCCTAACAGTAGCTCTATGAAGGGAACTAGTCCAGTAGTGGAACGTAAGACTTTAGCTCGTGTTAGTGGTAGCGCTCATCCTCATTCAAAGGGAAGTTATCGTTGTTAATAAATCTGCCTCAGAACACAACAGATTCTGAAACTTTACCTTACCTATACCTATACCTATACCTATACCTATAATGAAGCCCCAAAACTTTGTCAAAACAGACCATAAACACAGCTCTTCAAACTTTCCATTCCTGACCAGCCACCAGCCCTTTCTTGTATCCCATGAATTCATTCCCACAGCAGAAGCAAAGAGAGGAGAGCAGACCCCTTATGCCACCAGCCCTTTTCTTACGTCTGTTTATCCAGCAGTAAACTCAGTCTGCTTCTTTGAATCCCAAATGCTAAACCTCATCTTCTCTCTCACCCTTATAGTATCTGAAGATAAAACTAAGGTCATGTTCCTATAGCAGAACAGAAAAATAAAGATATTTGTGACTGTTGACATCAGTAGCCTTCCTAGCTCTGCAGGCCTTGCAAAAAAGTGAGTTCATCCAATATCCATACTCCTAACCAGAGAACCCACACACTGAAAAGAAAGACAGTTGATCATTATAAGGCTGCAGTTCTTGCAACTTCAGTGACAACTCAGTTCTTTAGGCTTTAGATTTCCAAAGTCTATCCCTATTCCTACCGTAATTATAAGACTCATGTCTACAACAACAAAAACCCCACCATAAATAACTGTCCCTTATCAACATCAGCCCTATTACTAATACTGAGGGCTGTGCAGTATCCAGTAACAATACAGGTTCCTCAATATTTGGATTCCTAACCTAATCCTAACTGTTACCTTGTTAAGAATGCCTATGGACCTCAGTCTCCTACAGTTCTTGGGCAGCAGCATGTGGTGAATAATATGGATCTTCATGCACATTGGTCATACTCATACCTGCCCTACAGTAGAACAGAAAATAAGGTATCTTCAAATATTGCTGGCAGCAGTGTATGTTTTTCAGGATCTGCAGTTCCAAACCCTACAGCTAACCCTACTCCTCATTCTACCCGTCATCGTAGTAGTAATAAATGGCTCATACTTTTGAGAAAAGAGAGAATACTTTGACCCCAACCTTGTCAGGCCCTGCAGAACCCTGCAATGAAGGCAGCTTCCACTGGTAATCTTGGTTCCTGACATCCCTGAGTCTACTGTAAACTGAACCCTGACAGTTTCTCTGCTTATAACACGCTGCTCATTTCTATTTTAGCTTATAAAGCACTGTCTCCAAGTGACACAAGCTTTCTTCCTAACTGCAGTCCTTACAACATCCTGCGGTAATCCGGGTCCTTCAGGCTTTGAACTCCCAGTCCTGGCTCCAGCTGTCACATCAGCATAATTATATCCAGAACACCATGCCTTCAGAGAAAGGTAAACTATGGTCCCCATGTAAGACCCATTGATGTCCTAAATCTGCAAGCCCTAGAGCATTCAGCAATAATCATAGTTCCCTAAGGTTCAGATTTCTGAATCTTAAACATGATCTTTACTTTAATCAAGTAATTAATCTCTACAGCTAAAGAACATAAAACGTATTGATGCTCTCACTCTTATCTTCATGAACCCTATAGTCTCTTCATTCCCTTTGGATAGCTGTGGGGGATATAGCAATGTAATTCTGCTTTGAAGATCCAGTTAGATGGCATTCTTCTCCTTGTATAAGTGTTTTGAATTACCTTCCTACTCAGAGTTTTCATCAGTTCCTGGTTATTGGCAGGGGGGTCTGTTGGCACTCGAATCTTCTCTCTCCCTCTTCTGCAGACCTTGACTGTGTACTTGTCAATAAAGAAATAAGAAGGCGGCCAGACGGGCTCCCGCAGCTTGTGCCCTTCAAGCAAGGTTTGGGGAGAGTGCAGCATCGAGTGAAAACATCATAGCCTCTCCAGCTGCTGCCACTTTGGGGAGCTTGAACAGCTGGAGAAGTGCTGTGGACCCTTGTAGACCCTTCTGTGAACCTTTTCTGTCCTCTCCGGCCCCTTCTCAGACAGCAGGGCAGCGCCTACCCAGCCATTAGCAGTATCAGGGAAGAAGGCTGCCTTTGCCCTGTCTGTACTCGGTGTGGGGGAGTGTGATACTGGAGGCAGCTGAAGGTAGAGCAGAAGAGGCTGTCTTCATCTACAGGTGGGAGGGACGGGGAGAAGAGCAGCAGTCTAGCTGGGTTAGGGAAATGCTCTCCCTCCGCAAATGTGAGTCCAGGCGGGGCCCTGTGCAAACACAGTTAGTCATCTCATGGTGTCTTATCTGTACAGGTCTGCACTGTGCAGTGTTTGAGCTTATCATAAAAGCGAAGACACAGTTGCTCCACATGCTCTGCAAACTGTTCTCAGTACCTGCCTTCGCTTTCACCTCCTTGCAGCATAACTTTAAGCCTTCCTTCAGCCCAGCCATTTATTACCACAGGCACTCCCGCCACCTTTCTGAGACCTTACTAATACCAGAGTTTTGCCCAATACTACACCTGCAATCCCTCCTGTATCCTGTATCCTAAATTTGACAGTAACACACAGCTCGGGTCTGTCAAGCACCTTGCTTCAGAAGAGATCCCAAACCTGACACGTTCCTTCCCAGAGTCTCAGGCCAAGTGCCCCTGCAGCTCTGTCTCCTTCGCTAAGCTCAAATGTTGTGTGAGCTTTGAGACTGTTAAGTGTATAGGAAAGTGTAGTCTTACCTCTTGCTTTGAAATAAAATGAATGTGGTACCAATTCGCCCAGTTTTGTGCTCTGTGAGACCCATTCTGTAGCTTAAACTGACATCAGCTGGCAGAGCAGTGGGTTGAAAGCAAAGCTTTGTCTCCTTTGTAACCTCATTTTTAAAAGGTTTTCCTTTTTCCTGCACTTATGCTCTTTGTCTGCGTCTCTTTTTGCAAATTCTTCTCCTTCCCCAGTAACTCCTGTATCCTTCATGCAGTTCCAACGGTATTTGATAGCAGGAGAGAGATAATTAAGTTTCACAACAACTGGTCTTTGGGTAGAGAAGCCCCAAATCAGTGTCTCACTTGAGGAAGCCCTTCAATAGTTCAGTCTTGCCTGCCAGCTGGCTGGTCAGTACACGTGTGCTTCGGAGCCAGACACAGCACATGCAGCCTCGTCTCCTGCGCCATGTTCTCAGGAAACAACTCCTTTGGCTCGGTTGCCCCGGCAGGCTCGAAATATTGAAAGCTGACAGCAATGAGTCTCGCAAAGACAGAGGTCTAAAGAAGAGATTTCAGCTGTTCCACGGCACTTAGGAAAGTTACTGCCTTACAAACCATTAACTTCATGTAATGTTTTACGAAGCATGGCTAAGACGCTTCTGCTTTATGGGAGGCAAGTCGTCTCACCCCGGCAGCTCCGAGGACCAGCTGTAAGGGGGTACAGGGTTGCGCCCATCACACCAGAAGATGGGGCTAGCTGAATGGCAGATGGGAAGCCCGGGTGGACGCCGGCAGCAGGGGGCTGCTGCTGCACCCACAGCGCTCCACCAAAGGCCTTCTCCTGTATCTGGAGGGGAACAAGGTTCCTGCTGAACATCCAGCTGCAGACAGGCTCCGATGCAGTCAGGCACAGGTATCTCACCTGCTTCCAGAGGAGCAGAGCTGCGTTCTATTGAAGGTGAAATGACTTAGCAGGGAAGTTACATCAGCTCAAACACAGACTCCTGGAGCATCTTTTAAATGACTCTTACTACTCTCGAGTAGTACCTCATGTGAGATATGTCATCACACTCCGCTGAATGCTTTGAAGCAAAGGAAAGATCAAGTCAGACACATCTTTTCTGTGTACTGGAGTGCAGGCTTGCATGACAGAGATACATGCTTTGTCTTCTGCTTTAGCAGCCTGTTTTGCAGAGAAAAGTCTGCGGTGGCTGGTTGTTTCCTTGAATGATGAGTGTGGAACAGAGACGATCAGATCTCAGAGGTGCTGCTCAGCCCCAGGTGCAGCGGTGATGGCCACCGTAAGTCTGACATAAGAGATGAAGTGCATGCAGCACTAATGAAGGACAGAGGGGACAAGGTCCTTTTACCTCCACACTCAGTATGCCCCTGAGGATGCTGGCCAGCGGTGAGCCGAGACAAACATGGACAATTCATTAGATATTTGTGTTTTAAGATGCAGAATCATACTCTTCTCTCCGTCCAACAGATTAGAAACTTGTGCCCTCCAAAGGCACTCTGCATGGGTATTTCTAAACACACTTTGTACTGTCATTGAATCCTTAGGATGGGGCAGGTGTTGAAGACCCCAGACTGTGGGACATGGCAAAGCTACCAGTTTGATCATGGTAGAGGGAAAGGGAGAAGAAGATGTAGAATGGCTTGTTTGTCTTCCTGGAAAAATAAAAAATGGTACTAAAATACTGTTCTTGCCTTAAAAAAACCCCAAAACTCATTACTGAACTGACCAGAAAAAATAAAGAAAATCATTGTTAGTCAAATGTCTGCATTCAAGGGAGTGGAAAAGTGCTCTGATGGCATTGATTCCTGGATATTGATCGGATTGATATCGTGATTTGTTGCTTGCTTGAAGTTTTACACGGAGGTGGTTCAGGGTGATTGCAGGAAATAAATGTGTGCATAGGCTTGGCTGGGGTAGTATGGGCATCCAAGTGCCAGTCTGAAACTGCTGACATTCAGTAAAACTGTTCTAAGTTTTCCAAGTAGGAAAGTTTCCAGCAATGTCAGGACGGTAATTAGCAATTGATTTTCATTTGGCAGCTTGCCATGTGGTCAGAGTGACAGACACCAGAACTCTTTAACACATTTAATGGGATTTTTCCTTCCATTTACACTATCATAAATTACAAAGCATATTTCACTTCACAAAATAAAACCATTTCCAGATCATTTTTATGACAGTATTAAGTAGTACATAACCTACAACAAATAGTCCTGTAAAAGGCAGGAGGATCTATGGAAGTATTGGGAACTCAGACTATTTAGCATTTGCTCTGCAATCTGGGTTAATCTATCTAGCCCTTAGTTATTTCTCTAGAAGACGACAAATTTACAGTCATACCCTCCACCTCCCTTCATTATCATAGTTACACATATTTTTTCAATTTGAATAGAAACATGTGCTCCCTGAAATAATTCAGGAAACTGCATCACTGAGTTACCAAGCATATGATACAAACGATCAAGATGAGGGATTATTATAATTCTTTTTTGTATTGAAAATTGAGTTTGGTAGTAAAGTATGTTCATGTTCTATGCTTGCAGAAACATCTCATGCTGAGAAACAGTTTTAACATTAGGAATAAGTTGCAGTTAGACTATGAACTCTCTAGGTCAATGTTTGTGAGGGGAGAAAAATATTAAAATTTGGTAATAATTAAATTTACCAACTCCCACATTTCCTACACATTCATTCTTTCTTTTTTTTTTTTAACAAACCATCAGGAAACACATTCAAGATAAATACCTACATTTTTAGCAGATTTACTGTACGTTTATAAATACAGAAACATGACAAAACATAACTCGATTTTTACAGAAAAACCAAATCCTTCATAATTAACCCAAAAAAGTGCTAACTTTTCAACAAGGCCAGAAAATATCCAGTGTCCCAGCATCACTTAACTTACATTTTACTGTAATCCAGGACTTTTGAAAGATTCTCAATACCATATTTTACATGGGAGTAAAAAACAACAACAATAAAAGAAAATACTACATGTTTCGGGAAATTTCAAATGGCTAAAAGTGTACAGTCTTAGGATGCTAGTGCCTAAATGCGAAGAAACCTAAGGAAAGCTGGAATACACACAAGGAAAGAATTCTCCTTTAAAACACTTGCAATGAAAGAGGTATGTCAGGATAATACTGCATTAGTGGTAATTGTTTTCAATATATCATAGCAAAAATGCAGGAAAGAATTATGTGGAAAATAATCAATGCACCGCATTGATTTATAGTTTGTTAAAATAAAATGCCATTCTTTCAGCTAGGTAAAGTAAAAATATCTTTATAATATAGGTTCTGTTTCACAATTGACATATATAATTATGTCTCATGGAGAGGGAAATGTATAGGCGTATACAAGTAACACTGATTAAGTACCTTTTTGCTTCTCTAGCCATATTAAAATATGTTTTGTGTTTCTTAATAAGTTAACAATAAAATTGTTTGCAACTTCTCAAAACAAATATACATCTGAGGCAAGGCAAAAGATACAAGGTAAGAGGATTTTTTCTGACCTTTTTTTCCCTTCTACAAAAAGGCGTATGTCTATGAGACATAGGCTTTCCCTAAACATTTTGGCATCCATCTGCAACTTTGCAGAAATTGAAGTGCAGTCAAGGAACTTTTCCTTTCTGTTTAAAAAAATTTAAAGAAATGTTGTTTTTCCATCCAACTAATTATTTTAAAACAAATGGCTTTGAAGATATGCCTCTCTCTCTATCTAAAAGAGAACATCTTCATTTTCTATTAAAATCTGCACAATTAACTTCTGGTACCGCATGTCATTCAGCGTAGCAAGGGTACTGTCCTCTGGAGGTCTCATTAAAGTAGGCCCAAACACTATTCCCAGGTTTTCAGCATTCATAAAATTCTCCTTTTCATGCAAGGTAACCCTAAAATAGAAGGAAAAAAAAAAAGTAAGTACTTGTTTACTTTGCAGAAGAAAAGAATACATGCATCTTAATCTGTAGACCAGCTGCACATCAAGTGTTGGTAGGTAATGGCATTTTTCAGTAACAATTTTTACTTTCACTCAATATAGTAACTGTTTCCACAGCAAGTACAATGCAGTTTCAGCGGCGCTGTGAGTTCCAGTGCCTTTAACCACCATCCCCCTCCCCCACCCCCTGCAACTCTTAAGTGATTTTTTCCGTGTGGCTATCCGTTAGGGGATAAAAATTAGTGGCAATTGCTTTTTTGAAAACCATAATCATGGTTTAAATGATGATGTATGGAGCAGTCCTCTACAGTAACTACAGTTCTCTGCCTTGTTGTACTGCAGGTGCGGATGTGCTTCAAGAACATGAACCCAGATTTTCTTTTGATTACCAATGATCCCCATGCTTCCAGCCTGCAGGAACGCACCCGCTCACAGGTTTCTGCCTTGCTGGCTGCCTCAGGCCAACCAACAGCCGAGTGTTTCCGATTACTTGTTATACTTTAGGAGTGGGCTGAAACCTGGAGCAGTCCAGAGAGGTGGCTTGCTGAAGTCACCATCTATCCTTGACAGAGAACAGAAGCGCTTCTAGGAAGGAGCCCGGGCTGTTCTGTTCCCTGACATGGGTCATGTAACGTAAATACAAAAAAGGTAGGCTACATGTGGCTGGATCAAACACAGACTGCCGAGGATGCAGAGAAGTCATCCCTTAGGCCTGCTGGAAAATGCAAGATGTGTTCAGGGTTTCCCTCCAGGTAATAGAGCTGGATCACATCAGTGTTGTCCCAGCAAGCCTTTGGCTTTGAGTTCTGTCCTGAGGTTGCTCTTCCATGGCAGTGTAGAGACAGCCGTGGTCCCTTGATTGGTCACAGTCCCCCATGGACCAGACTCTTGCTGTTACTAAGCAGAGCACAGGTGAAGTTTCACATCTCCACACACAAGTCCTCTGCCAGGGTGGAGCACATCTGGTTCTGGAGCCAGCTCTGCTGGCAATGGCTGAGACTGCCCCGGCCATGGCAATTCCCGGCTGGGCAGCAGTTAGGCAGTGGATTCACTCATGCCATCAGGGGAATACAAAGAAGCTGAAACTAGAAGTAATCTGGTCTTCTCTTGTTTGCAAGGTCCTTATATGACTGGGTTTTACTTCTCCTACTGCAAAGAGTGGCTCTGTCACAGAAAAACACTGTTCCTCTTTGCTTTCAGGACAGAAATCTCTTAGTGCCCTCACTCACAGACGCGTTACCATCTTCTAGCACAGATACGATAGCTGTGCTTTGCAAGGAAAAAAGACAAACCAAGGCTGCTTAGCCCAAGCCACCTCTGTGCAAGCATACATGTAGCACTCTGCTTTCCATCCGTGGCTGTATGCAGCAGAGACGCCGAGCAGCTGTGCAATGCCGCATACATCTTACTGGCACCTCTGTGCAGGAGCGTGGGGTTTACTGCATGGCCTAGGGCGAAAACAGGGGAGATTCACAGCTTCAACTGCAATGTCAGCATGGATGGAGTTGTATGTATTTCACCACAGGGGGGACTGCTCATGCTATTGTATTTCCTCCAGTTTTGAGCAAAAAGCTATCAGAAAGATAACTGCCGAAAACAATTAATTAATTGACTGACAAACTCATTTTTCATCGCTGACATTGTCCTTTGCTGGATTTTCCTGTGCTTTTAACAACAACTCAGTGCAGTTTCTTTTCTGTTGCGAAACAGCGCTGGTGTAGAGGCTCTGATCCTGCAGTCTTTACATAGACTCTTTGACACCAGTGCATGTTTCCCCTGTGCAGGAAGAGCCCTGTGGGACTGGAGTTGGCACTTTTATGTTTAACCTACAGAAGAGCACCGTCTGGACCGAAAGGATCCTTCCCTCTTTTGCAATCAGATCTCTCCGACAGATCTGCCATAGGAACTGACATGATTTCTGTGCAGATGCTGAAAGCTACGATTTGGGAAAGGAGAGGAAATTCATCGTGTGACTTGCAGGTATTTGAGAGAGAAAGCTTAATCAGCTGTTTGGACTATTTTTGTCTCATCAGTAGCTTCAGCTCAACCGCTCAACCAGAGCCTGTACTGCAGTTCAGGGAAAAGAAGGAAGGCGAGTCAATACTTGGCTATTAAAAATTTGCTGCAGGGACATGAAAGTACTGATTCTGTATGCAGGTCCCTGGCTTGTCTACAGCCTCCACGGGCCTTCTTAAAAGCCAACATGGTTCATCCTGAGTTGTCCACGCGTATGTGCTGACAAGGGTGGCTGTTTGCACATCTCATTTCTGCAGTCTGAAGAAGCTCCGGCATGCCCAAGTAATGTCTCACCAAAAAGAAAAATTACTCAGTAGTAATGACCTGAGCTGATGCAAAATGAGTAAAAGTCTCTGCATAATGAGAACCCGATTGAGCATGAAACGCACTTCACACAAGCTCTCTGATGCAATTTTACGTGAGTTGAGGTTTTTTTCTTTTCAGGTTGGTGTTAATAATGCAGAATAGTGCAGATCGACCCAGAAAGTACTCCAAATTTGCAACCGTGTTGTGAGTAGTGGGACAACTAAGAAGAGATCAGAGTCTTGCTGTACCAGAGGTGAGTAGTTTTATTACTCCCTTATCCCCTTTTCTGTTGTTTCCAAGTAGCACCATAAACTTTAACCAGAGAAAAGGGAAATCTTGGGCAATATATCCATAAATGAAGGCCTGCTTTGAGATGGCGGTGCCAGTCTTTACTCAGCTTCAGTTTTTAAAAACTTACCAAGAAGACTTCCTGAGGCATGTACATACCCAAAGTAGCAAAGTGGAGTTAGCGAGTTAGCGTGGTTTTGAAAAACAGTTTTGCCTGAAATTAGTGAAAGTGAGGCACCCTCTTTGTAGCACTTAATAATTTTCCTAGGTACCTAGCTGAAGACTTGGAAAACTTGGCAGTACATTCCCAAGCCGCTTTCAAAAATGAAATTCGGGCACTTCTGAAAATTTTGTGTGCCTTATAGAGCTTTGTGTATGCCTTATGTATGCCTAAAGAAGCTTTGGAAAGCAAACGAGGCAAAGTGTGTTTAAAACCAAAAGAGATATAACCGGTAAGGGCCTGTATTGCTTTTACTAGTCATATAAAAATAGGCCCTGTTTGATTCTTGGCTTAACTGTGATGTGAGCAAACAACTCGTAAGAGACAGCTCTTTCCTTTTAGGGTTGTCTGTCATTCAAGAAGACAAATCAGGAGGTGAGGGGAGGCAGAAGCAAAGCATGATCAAGTGACTTACTGCAGCACATCTAGCACACCTCTGAAGTACCTACCATGCCAGTACTTTTCAGATATTATCTGCCTCAGAGAAGCGTGACAAATCTCAATTAACTCTTCAAAGGTTTGCAATGATCTGCCAGCAAAAGGATCTATGCTATATGTGCACATACCTTATATGCTTTTATAGAAACATAGCTTGCCTGTGTATTTGTAACACTATTGTTTTAGTGGCAGCGCCGCTAAATGGAAGCTTTATTGGTAATTTCAGTAATATCTCTCTTTCAAAGCAGAAAATTGTAAAGCTCTTCAAGAATTATCCTACATGCCAATTAACTCACTTTTTGAGATGAATCATTAGGTATCTAAGTGTCTCGTAGTGAGCAGCAGGGAGTAGCATCAACACTTCATGTATTGCTTCTAGTCGTTCATCAGGATTGGAGATTTCTGTAAAAACACCAAACAGGATTAATGTTAATAGGGCTTTCTACTTGTAAACACCAATAATTCAGGAAGCTGAGTTATTAGGGAGTCATTTACAAGTCATTGACTGTGCTCAGAGGGATAAACATTAAACTCAGAAACATGGCGCTTATCAGCAACTTCTGCATCCTCAAAGAAAAAAGGCTTTACAAAGAAATCAGCGACAAAGACCACCCGATAGCCATCTCTATGGTCTGTAACTCTATCCACAGGCCTGTATAGGTACAGTATCTGAGCTTCGTTAAGTGCTTCATAGTATTCTGCCTAGAACTGACTTTTTAAAATCTTACGTAAGATTACTTCCATTAGCCTTCAACACCAGATGGGAGTGTGGCTATATGCTTTAGAGATTGTGCTGGTATATATAAGTTGAGCTAGAGATTGAAATGACATAGAATTATATAAACAAAGATTTCTGAACATCTTTAAATATATAGGTGTCAGTGATTGGAGAGCATCAGTGCTCATTTGGCAATCTCTCTGAAAATCTGAGCAGGATTTATGTGTATTTTACATGAAAAGCATGGATTCCTAAGCTGTGAACTGAGTCAGAGTTATATTTGCTGCATGACTTTCCATATGAATGGCACCAGGAGCTTGAAATTTTAGAAGATTAAGAATCTTTATGTCCTGCTTTTAAGAGTATGGTGTATCGATGTGATAGGAACTGCTTCCTCTGGGCATGTTTTTTATGGGACAAGTGATGAGCAAGAATAATTTCACTGCCAAGGAGGAAGAGGAGAGTGCAGAAGAGCGGTAAGTGTGGTTGCATGGGGAGTGCAAGGTGGGGTAAGGCAAGAGGGGAAGGGAAGGCAGCGCAGTCACACAGGCAGAGCACTCTTCCTGCTGCTTATCCATATACTGGGTGCCATTTCAAAATTACTAAGGATACTTTTTAAAGAAGAGAGCATGCTACTTCTGAAGACACCTCTTCGACATTTTCTGCTAATAATCTGATTTTGATGCAATCCATCTGGTGAGTTTTCATTAGGGACTATCATTATGTGGAAGGCTGTGCCTTGGAGAGCAGAATTTGAGGCAAATCTCAGCTCTCCCTGCCAACATTATGGCAACGAATGCTGCTGTCCTCCTCCCTCTCTGGTAGTGTGCACCCATGACCTGCCGGCTCTGTGCAGGGTGTGACTGCACGTGCCTCCCATCTGGACACGGGTTAGATACTGTAGGACCTAACGAACAGTGGATGTGCCTGAACTGCGGGGCAGGTGTGGTTTGTGGCGTGCCTCATTGCTCTGGTCCCTCACCGACCGAAGGAGGGGACCTGCTTGGCAGCGGCGCAGATTTGTTGCCAAAGGAGGCCACGATATAGGAGATGGGGAAAATGGTGGGGAACTGGGCAGCACCCTCAAGGCTCACGCTGTTCGCTTATCCCTGACCTGTCACAGATCACCCTGTTTTGCATGTGTCTGCAGCTGTGACACCAGCCCTGGGATGGTGTACCTGCGTGCTGTCCCATCTGCAATACCATTCAGGCAAAAGTTTCATGTGAAAGAAGGACGTGACAGAGGCGTAATGAACAGAACAACACCCCTGCTTCCAATTTGCTGTCTGTCTTTTCTTCTTCTTTAATGTGGACAGCTTTATGGATGGGAAATGTAATTAAAGATCGGTACAAATTACTATGCAATACTTACTTGCTGCCTCTATGAACTTGGAATAGGTGTCGTAGGTGATCACGGGAATGGGTAAGTCTCTGAAGTATAGCTTCAGTGCTCCGGTTATGATGTTTATGTCTGGATAAATACTGGCAGAAATATCAGCCTTGTCACCATCTGAAAGAGGAGAAAGAAATCCTTTTGAAACCAGGCTAATTTTGACTGAAGCAAGGCTAGGCTTCTAATTCAGATTTATTGTGTCCGACCTGACAAGAAAAAACGACCTGAACGCATTTGGAAGGCTTAAATGAGAATATATTGCTACCAACTTTACAGTATATGAATGAGGAATGGTAGTTTCTTTATCTTTTAGTAAACAATTTATTTGCTTGCATCTTTTGGAGAGGCTGGTGATTACATCAACAATAATTGCAGTGTACCATTTCACACATAATGTTTTAATGTTGGATGAAAAATCATGTTAATAATATATTTATTGAATTTGGCCCACTTATTCACTGAAAATAAGCTATTAATAACTCGTTCCAATGTTATATTTTGTATTCGCAGATCAATGCACAGGAGTACGAACCATTCTTTTCATTTTCACTTGGGGAAACAGAGGCACAGAGAAATAACATAAATTTCCAGTGACCCTCAGGAGACTGGGAGGAAAAATCATAGTAAACATCAAAATCATGTAAGTCCTGAACCAATCTATCTGTACTGATTAGCTAGTAAGAAAGCCACCTTATTTTCTGGATGTCCTCTAATGTCTTCATATTTGACTTACTTATTTATAGCAAAGATTTGAATTTAAATAGACGTGCTATGGCATTTAGCGATACAATTTATTCTGAAATGTGGATCGCAATTTGTTAAATGAATATGGATACTTTTAATGGATGAACAGCTAAATAGATGAATTATGCAACTGAAATGACATACATTTTGTTTGCCACATATTATAACACAGTTAGTCAGAACGCCATTATGGAGCACTTTTAATCACGAGCTTAACGTTTACGAGTGTTGCTGGTAAGGCCTTGTCTGATGCATGGCTTGCAATGAGTGAAATTACAAGAACTAGCAGCAAGGCTGCATCACTATTATTTTTCAGGTTCAGATAACTACATCTGTCCTGTACTACCTAGTACCCTCACACACACATTTTTCTCCAGACCACAAAATTCTGCTGTCCTCCCCTCTTGGGGCCTGTCCTTGGTGGTCTTCCAGTAGAAAGACTGGGTAGGAGGCTGGTCAAACAGGGGCTGAGGATGTCTGGCTTTAATCCCCAGCTTTACCTCAGGCCTCTCTGAGATCAGTTATACCCCATAGTCTGTATTCCCCACCTTTCAAGTGAGGATAATAGCGCTTCCCTCACAGGAGGTGGTGAAGATTAGGACCTTACGGTGAGTGGGGCGATGTGAGGTGATGCTTGCTTGAACAACAGAGAAGAGTTCGCTTGTATCTGCCAGGAGGTGCCAGCGCAAGCTTGGGCTGCTACCACGGAGGCACTGACGTGCTGTAAAGCCATCGCCGTGCTTGTCTCGCAATAACTAGTGCTTGTAGACATGCCCTGATACAGACAGATGAGTGGGTGTACTTGATACACGGAGTTTAAGATGGTGATAAAGGCTTTCACAGCAGAGTAAAAGAGTTTATATTGATTGTAGACATTTTATACAAACCTATGGCATTAATCTTGAAGGGATATGTCCTGTCCAATGTATGCACATAATTCTCATTAAGACTAATAGCACTACATGTTCTCATCAAGAGGAGATTATATGCTTAAGTGTTTAAAACAAGTAGCCTTTCTTGATGCAGCTGAGCAGTCTGAATACATCCATCAGCATTTAATTTAATACAGCATCAATAAGCCCTAGGAGGATGTTTACACTGCCCCAATCTTTTGTTTAATCCACACGTTCCAGGCACGGCAGCATTAGTCTTGTAAAGCTTTGTGTGGAGAGCTCTATTTAATTGATGGACACTGAGCACTCAAAATGCTCCACTGAAAACAGATACCTCCAAGGAGCCAGCAGCTGCAGCAGAACAGATATAGCAAAGCAGAAGGTTGCATCTATTATCCAGGTCACCAGTACACTAAATGGAAGCGTTATTTATTTAGTACTTTTACAAAGCAGCCCAGCAAGCTTTCTTAAAGGGGCACTTTAGCAAAAGGTACTTCAAACTACAACGTACTTCAGACATACCTCTTATTTACATACTCGCGTACTGTAGGAAAAATGCATTAATTCCCGAGTCAAAGACTTTTCTCTTTGCTTCAGAGACAAATGTACATACATTGGAAACACAGTGAAGATTATTTTAAAGTGAGCATAACAATACATCTGTTATAATATACTTTTCTGAAATGGGTATTTAGAGGAAGGTGGATTTTTATTTTCCTTTGGTAGATTTTGGAATTTTTTTCCTTTCAGTTTCAGCAATTGAAGGCTCTTGGCAGGCTGCACTTATCTCTTATCCTCACCAAATTCCTGGATTTATATTTTTATTTAAACACACTTAAAATTCAAGAAAGAAAAGTTAATTCATTGCTGGTAAAGTCACGACACATATTTCACAGAGGATCCTCTGCAGTAGCATACTGTACAAACTACATTGATTTTATATGGTATCTCCTGCATTACCACAATCATTTTTTTAACTCTTCAATACAGTAACTTTCCTCAGATTGTAATTAGTATTTTCAGTATCATTGCAGTGGCCATATGTTAATACAATCTTTTTTTTTTTTATTTTGGATTACAAACATATAGTTCATTTCAGCTTTACAAACCTAATGCTACCCAAACCCCGTCATTTCTCTTTCCTTGTTACTTTGACTCTCAACATATTTTGTTGCATTTTGTTGAAGTTTGAATATCTCAAGACAAAGAAGGTCTGTATTCTGTTCCTTAAAGGTTTCAGCTGACTTTGGATGCCATAGAAATATATCAATAGTTTGTCAAAGAATGAAATGGAATAAGTATTACATTCTTAAAGCCTTGGCTACGCCTTCTGAATATGGAATTATATTTCTACTTAGGTTCCTTTTTCCTTAACGCTTTGTTTTTATTGCACGACCTTTGCCATGCTAATGTGCTTCTCTGGTTTTTCTTGGATTTGGCATTTGACAGGTTTTCAGCTACGCTGGCAAAACAGTGTGAGTATGAGTTAGGATGCCTCTAAGTACTCATGTAATATTTAACAGCATAATATTTTTAGCAAGTGTATTGTACCAGCCAGTCATACAAACAAGTAGGGGGACCGAATGCCCTGGTGACAATGGCAGCTCTGTGGATAAAGCGCACAATGAGGGTTTTCTGGATGCCACAACGCCACAGCTCAACAATGCTGACAGAGAGCAACTGTCATTCTACAGCACCAACATTCACCAGATTAAATAAATCCACATTATTCCCCTCCTTCTCGTTACAAATACCACTAAAATGGAACATTGTCAGTGCCTCAGAGAGCCTAACGCTAATTTACAGTAGGGGTATTTACACTGCTTTGGCTTTGGAAGGGAGCCTTAGTTTAAATCACATGAAGACCAACTTCTCCCTGTTTTAAAACCAACTATCACAGCTTCATTGGGCCCAAATAATATTACGTGGGATGCCACTCTCTTCCCAAGCTGTTAACTTTCAAACCTGCCTCTGCTTTTCTGTTCTCACTGTAATTCTTTGGAAGCAACAAGTGAGTGTCCCTTTGGCAAGGCAGAATTAGTCAGCGGGAGGGCTGGCTCCTCTTCATTGTGCCCCTTCAGCTGCGCATGAAATCAGCAGGAGAGGTACCCTACGACTGAGTCATCCCCTCCGCCTCATCCCTGTATCGTAATGTCTTCTGGCTCCTGCGGCTTGATAAAGAGCTTGTGAAACCAGAAAGCTTGATGGCATTATTTGAAGGATGCGTCCTGCATGTTAAATGGGAGGACTCCTGGCTTGTTTATTTTCAAACCCATTTATTAAAAGCTGTATTTCCAGAGATGCAAAAGCATTCTGGCATTCTAGCCAGGTGCCTGGGGACTGACTCGGAAACGATGGGCAGGGAGGGACCTCTGTAATGCCAGAGTGCAGTGCTCTGCTACTGAGGGCACCACGCCATGTAACCCTTCTCATAAACCCCTCGACTTCCATTTTAAAACTAGTTAAAGTTGTTTCAGAGCCTTACCTTCAGATGGTTAAAAAATGGTCTTTAAATTGTCAACCTAAATTTATTCCTGGCCCGTGTACATTGTGCCAGGACTATCCATTAGATTAAAGAGTTCTCTTCTCTGGTTCATACCCCTGCTCTCAGCTTCTCCTTTGACAGGTAACTATACCAAGCTCTTTTAAAACACATTTACCTTCTGCTATGCAGTGTGCTCCAGAGATGTTTGAGATAGTGATGTTGTCACAAATATGGCTGTTTCTGCTGCAACACCTATCTATTAACTGGAACTGATCAGGAATTTTCCATTTTATATTTCAGACCCAAATTTTCTTTTTCTTTTTTTTTTTTTTGTTACTTTTGGAAAAAAAATGTTAATTTCCTGTAGTGAGTGTGGAAACTACAGTTGTGTAAAACTCCCACAAACTTCACTTTCTGGGCAGAAAATGAAATTTGAACAAAAACCTTCCAGGCGTTGCTGGAGGTGAGATCTGGCACCTGGCTCTCAGCTCCCTTCTCCTCCAGTTCCGTCACCTGGGACAGAGATCTGGCATATTCCACATCCTTGGGATAGTCCACTCCCTGCTGCTCTGGCTTCTGGGGCTAAGCAAGGGCAACCGGGCAGCAGAAAAGCGATGTTCCTAACTGTGGGGCTGGGATGCAAAAGAGAGGGTGGGGTCCCTGTCTCTCTAAACTAGGATCTGACAGGGAAGCAAGCCCTGAGCTGTCAGGTTGGAAGCGTCTTGCCAATTCAACCTTCTGCCAGCTGACAACCACCCTCTAGCTGCACAGCCCACAAGTCAGAACAAAAAAAAAAAAATCTATTTTGGTTTTCTTTAAATCCCTTCCTGCAAAAAAACCCCAACTCCTTCTGCTTTTCCATCTCAGTTCAGGGAGAAAACATTTTTAAAACTGGAAAGTGAAGTTCTCAGCTTCTAGTCTCAGCAATCTTCTAGTCCTGCAGTTCTCATAACAAGATTTTGTTCACTGTTCCACTGCTTTTAGCATTATTCATGGCAACACTCTCTCTTTCCTTTCTTATCCGTTTTCCCTCATGAGATTATTAAAAGAAAATGAGACACAGCTTTTTATCAATTTATGCCCAATTGTTTTCCCCACAGCCTTTGTATACAAACTCAGTCCTTGCTTTCTCCGCTTCCATCTTTATCCATGCTTTGGAAATCCAATACTGCTAGTGACCTTACTCTTCCTGCTTCTAGGTGCTGCCGCCTTTGCCAGTAAATCACACTTTCTTCCTTGCTGTGGGTCTACTTCAAATGTGTATTGCCACCAGATTATGCCATGAGTATAGGCAATAATAAAAGATAGGCTGTCTGTAAAACTGAACTGGCTCCAACAGTTCAGAGCATTTGCAAAGGAACCACAGCTGCAGCAGTGTTCAAGTCACGCTCAGACATAAATTTCCATCTGCTTTCTTCAAACTCTTCCCTCTTCAACCTGTGCTTCTCCTTCTGGGTTTCATTCAGGTTGATACACTTAGAGGAGAATTAACACACCGAACAAAAGGGTTTGGCAGGGCAGATCTACCTGCAGGGAGCAGAGTGTGACCTACGGGACTGTGACCCTCTCAGTAGCACTGCTTCATGTGGCACACCTAAAACACGCATCTTCCGATGATAGTAATCATATCACTGTGCACCTCTTGCACCCAAACCATGGCTGACCTATGTGTGTGTATGCATATGTTCACAACTGCAGCATCCAACATGTTTTTAAAATATGTATTTTTCTTTAAAGGGTATTTCAGAATAACGTGAAAACAGTCACTTTGGCAATTCCTAGTTGGACTTTCTTTGCCCGTGACGTCCGCACGACAAACTGTCTCCAAACAAAAAAGTATTCAGTCACAGTAAGTGTAAGATGTGCCACCCCTAGACCTTGCTGGCCCTGCCCAGCCTCCCCTGGAGCCCCCGCACCGCCTGCCCATGGGTCCCCAGGGCCCCAGTCCCTGCCTGAGCGACATTGTAGCTGTCTCCAGCTGGGTCATGGCCATGCCTGTGCCTGGCCGTGCACCCTTCTGGTCGGTACCCTGATCCTCAGGCTGACCACTCGGCTTGACCTGGACCTGCCTTGTCCCCATGGGCTTGCAGTCACTGGGTTTTGTCTGACCCTATTCCTTAACACAGCAGAGATAATACCTGACAAAATTAAGTAGGAAGGAAAACACTATTTATGGGAAAAGAGAAAAATATTTACATAACTCCTTAAACGTACTTGAAAATGTGTTTCCTGGTGATGAAGGCCCGACTCTGCAACCACTTACATATATACTTAAAATTAGTCCTGTGTGCAAAGACTGCGTGCACAACCAGAACCAAGGTAATCACCTAAATCAATTCAGAAGGGCTACTAGGATGGTAATCAGGCAGTGTTTTAATTATTAGTTTTTCAATAAGCTGTACAACCAATCTCCCCAATGCTCCTCTCATCTGTTGTGCAGATGCAATCACGTGCACAGTGGCGTGGTGCTTCCTACAAGGCTACATGCAGAGTGACTTCCCAGTTGGAGTTCCCGGTTCTTAAACTCATAAATAGATTATCGTATTGTAAAGCACTGAGTCTACTAAAAATAGCACTAAGAACTTTCCCCTGGTACAATTTAGGCTCGTATTTGAACTAGGAGCCTTGGCTGTGCTGCTAGGTTGAGCAATCATCCAGTCCCCTGAGCAATTAGCCTTCTGCCTACCATTACTTACTGTTTAATTATTCCTTCCAACTATGAAATATGATTTCTTCTTATGAAAAGCAATACAGATTAATTTAAGAACTCAGAAAAGACAGGTTGCTTTCTGTACTTCTGCTTATATGACACTTTCATTACCATGGTACCTATATAAACCCCAAAAGAACTGAGAAGTCCTAAAACTGAAAGCGTTGGTTAAAATTGTACAAGATTAAAAAATGCTATACCTCGATCAAAGGCCATTTTCACATCTTCAATGTGCTCAGTGAAGCCTGAGACTCTATAGAGGCCCTCGGACTTCAAACCTGAAACAAAAAGTTCTTGGTTAACTTTGCTTCAGTAACCAACAAATATTCAGAGTTTAAAACAATAAAGCAAGAACAACAGATCTAGTAAGTGTAGCAAAATATTAACTGTAATGTGAAACTCTGGAGCATTTAAGGAAGGATCACGATAATTTCAAATTGTTTTTTAAAGGATTAAAGAATTTTAGAATATATACTTTCTGATTTCGCTAGGTACACAGTTGATTATGTTTGTAGGAAAATATTGCAATTTGCTAATGGTGGGGCACGTGATGTTATCATGATTTATTCATTTTATGTGGGAGATTTTCCTGGATTTGGCTATAATTAATAAAGCTTTAGAGGTCTCCTTTCCTTTTACCAGTTGCTTAATGATAAATAGCAATGCAAGTCAGAGACCGCCTTTCCCTATGAGCACATTTGTTCCCCGTTTTGCGGTCAGCTTTTACTTATACACAGCTGATAGATGTGATGGATACTGTTCTTCTCCACATCAGTACATCCCTTTTACAGTTCTTTCACCGCTGCTCACTTGCACAACACTCCCCCCATTGCTCCACAGCGACATGAAATGCAGGGCAGCCCAGCAGGGCAGGCACAGCTAGCCAAGCAACGTTACACACACGTTATTTATTTTAATCCCAGAGCTCCTTATTGTGACTGTGCGCAGTGCTAACCTGTGTATAAGATCCAATACGCTTTGTTTTCTTAAGAACAAAATCAGTATCTTACATAGTTCTACAGCAATTAAAGAAAGAAATTTAAAGACGTTGAAAAACAGAGAGCAGCAGATTTTATCTTAATCAATAAATTACAAGTAAGTGATTAGATCTCAAATGTAGCGTAGCTTCCTGATATATCATTGCAGTAAAGCTCTTCTATCTTAGTCCAAACTGTTCTTTCTGTTTGTCCCTGCAATGATGATCTAATCCTGGTAGAGCTTTACGGAGCAGTGCAGGGGATTTACTTGTAAATCTTTGATTCATTTCAGTAGGTGATGTGTGGCTTTGAAATCCCTGTGGCTAGTATCAGTGTGTTGCCATGCAGATTACTGTGATGCCATGAATTCAGCATTACAGGATTCCTGTGCTGAAGCTATGACTAACAGGGAAATTTGGCTTATTGGGAAGCACGACATACGCATTTGCTATCCAAAGCAAAAATACATGATCATTACTGTGTTGTGTTGGAGGGGATATGGTATTTCTCCAATCTGGCACGCTTCTGTGTAGCAAAAACCTGTCACAAGCTGGAGCTTTGGCTGTGACATGCTGCATGAGCCACAGCATCCATCAGTCAGGAGCTGAGCATCATGCGAAACCCTGCACAGTTTTGTGACATACCATAAAACGTCACAGCTTGTGACTTCACTTGTCTGGGTCACTTCCAGTCACTTGTGTTCTCTTGCCCATAATGTCCAGAAAGGTTATAAATAATGGGTTTGATTTAAACCGATTACTCTGAAATTAGAAGTGTCTCTAGGTATGTTAAAAGAAAATAATGAAAAAAGACACATAAACGTGAACTTAAAGTTCACTTTAAAGTTCACCCCTTTCAGAAGTGTAATGTAATACATGTTTTGACATGTTTTCAGAAAGCATTTCAGGAAATTGCATTATGAAATGTCATGATTTAATTTTCCTAGCTAATGCAAAGCAATGTATCACCTACACTAAAAAAACCCATGTTCTCATCCTGTCTTCATTGTGAATGAGCATACCGCCCTGTCCTAGCTTAGCATGTAATTTAAGTCGTCTTCATTTAATTGTGTCTGTGCTTTCCAAAGCACACAAACCTCTTGCTTCGATCTCTCGAATGCATGAATCCACAACCATCGGCCTCTGGGTATTGTGGGCTTTCACCAGTGTGGTGAGATCGCAGCAGTAGACTCGCTTTATCCTCTTGAGGTCTGGTTGGCAGTCGTTGGGCACGTATTTGGAGCACTGCTTATGTACGTTCAACCCGCAGTCTGTAAACAAAGTTAGCCATGTTAATTCATCAATGCTAATGCTGATAGGTCTTGTCTAACAATTTATTTCCTTGGGCCACATGAAGCAAGGGGCGTAACTTCCCCATCAGTCAGCACAGCTAGAATAAATAAGATGGAGATGAGAAGGACAAGCATGGAAATCTCCTGTAAAATCTTACGGTGGGCAAAGTGAACTCCAGCATAGTTGTTAAAAAAGCTATAAAAGCTCTGGATGTCCTTCACACACCTCTGAGCTGGAGGTGACTGCTGGTGCAGTCGGGGTCAGTTCACCGCCGGACAAGTAGCTCTAGGTGTTGCGTTTGAAACCATAGGACTTAACTTCTGGGTATTTTAGTTCATCCTTTTATAAAATTAGCACAGTAATGACTTTCTTCTTCTGGCCAGCTTATGGCTTAGTGCTGCTAAAGGGTGAGGGACCTGAGATTCACCTGAGCACTCAAATTGTGACAGCACTTTGAGCTAGTCCCTTCCCTTTCTCCACTCCTGTATTATGGCTTGCTCAACCACATCAGCAGCCTCCCCATCCCTGTCTCATCACTCCACTGGTGACTGAAGTGACCCCTGTGTTTAGTCTGTAGGTCAGTTTAGGCATATAAAATGCTGTGAAAGGCATGATGTAAGCAAAAGTGATTCATTTTACAAATGGTTCGTGGTGTCTCACTCCAGAGTCAAATCCTACTCTTGGTTGCATGAGTGGGTTTCTATTAACTTAAACATCACTGCTTGATCTCCACAATTTTAATTTTTCTAACAGATTTAAATACTTAGCCGAATCAATGTATAAGCCTCAGTAAAGCAAACACCTGAGTTACATTATCTCAGAGAACCATCTCATGCCCATCCCTGCCAGTACCTTTTGGGCTAACTTAACATGTCTAGTATCATGACTAATAAGTTACTTACTGTTTTCTGTTTTTTCATGTTGATTTACTGCCCGAGCTATTCAAAATGTAAACATGTCTTTATTACTTGCAGCACATTTCAATATTATTCTCTATAAAATATTAATCAAGCGAAATCATATCATCACTACAAACACATCTACACGTTTAATGGAATTGGTGTTTTTTATGAGTTTCTCCATACAGTTATTACTGCATAATACATTATTGTTCTGCGAAATCTAAACAAATGTGAGCAGCTGCAGTTAGGATCCTCCCTGTATTGTTTTCAGTGCTGTTCTCCAAGCATGGGAAGTTAAATCCAAATGCATCTGTCTACTTAGAGTTAAATGTTGGTAATTTAATGAGGGAGAGTGTTATGTTTCATACTAAATAAATAAGCCTTTTCATAAGTTTAATATTTTATGCATGTGAACAAATACAGCTCTATGCGTGAGTGAGGTTGGGTTTTGCACACTTGTATTTGAGATCAAATAGCTTGAAAAGCAAACTACTATTAATTTTCCTCTTTTTTAATGTCCTTCTCATATTCTTTGTGTTACCATTATTCATTTACAGGCAGAAAAAATGTAGCAGTAACTGAGACTGCACTTATTAGAACTGTGCATTTATGAAAGGTATTTTGACCCTTCAAACTGCTGTCTAAATTTTAGGTAACCTCCACTACCCCGAAAGGCAGATGTCAGGGTCGGATGTGTGCGGTGCCAGTTTGAGATCCGGAATGGCCGGAGGTCAGGGCAGGGAGAGGTAATACAGAAGCATATTCAGATGAGACATTGAAGGGATTGGCGGTCCTTAGAAAGGCGCTATGAAACCCCATTTCCAATGCACCAAATACCATTTCACTTGATGAATCCAAAAGCTTGTGATATAATAATTATTGCATTTCTGCAAGGTGATTATTTCTCACAAAAGAACAAACAAATTTAAAATAATTAAAACATTGTTAAAATGCTGTAGTTTTATAGAGGCACCAGAAAACTAATCCTTCTGGGCAAAGGAAGGTTATACTGTTTCCTTTGCTTGAGGTGGGATACTTAAGGCTTGCTGCAACGCATGGTGTTTTTATAGGAAACAGGTGACAAGTCCTTTTGCAGACAAGGGCACTTCTCAGCCACTGGTGGCAAAAAGATGAGTTGTGAAGCCTAGTTGCTGGCTGGCTCTGCCATTTCCAGAACTTGTTTCTTAAGACGTAAAAACATTCAGTGACAACTTAACGACACCATAAAGAACAATACTTAATGTATACACCAAGGCATATGCAGGACTGAAAGGATGTCATGTTCAGTGACCAACTGCTGGTGGCTCCATTTCTAAACCAGCTAATGGGGAAAATGACAGCGTTCTAATGGGGGTGGGAGGACTTCTTGCCTTGTTCTGCAAAGTAATCCTACCCCCGCCTCCTGCAGGCAGTGCAGGCTGGGGGTGGGAGGGACAGCTGAGCACTTCAAGAGAAAGAAAATGTTGAAGGGCTACCTGAACACCTCACTCCCTGAGCGATGAGACCCCACATGAAGTTGGCGCAGTATTCACACCAGTGCGGACCTCGAAACGTGTGGACCTGTAATACAAATGGGGGGTGGGGGGGAAAAGAAGAAATGGGGTCATTGGGAGGCAGATGGTCTGACAGATGGAACAACTGAAATGGATAAACAACAGAAGACTCAGTACCAGTAAATCTTTAGCACACAGTGCCCACATCTTTCCAAAGTCTAGATGAAATAAACCATGGGAACATAAATTTGCTTTGATCTTGAAGTTTATCTTTCAATAGGCTTAATGAACAGAGACCTGGGCTGTATACGGCACTGAAAACAAATCGGTTTTGCTAGCTGACATTTTAGCTATAGCGGAGGGGAGGAAACCAGGTTCACTAGTCAAAGGAGAAAAAAGTAAAACCAATAATCCAAGGAACTGTAGTTGGTGCTTTTATTTGACCAATTCAAACAAAAGAGGAATGATTCAAACACTTTTCAACAGATCATTTGAAAGTACGGGAAACGCAGTGACAGAAAGTCCCTTCAAATGCATCACGTTTTGGTTCCCCATAAAGGCATGTGACCACCGATCTAGTGCAAGAGCCACGTTCTAAGAGCACCAGGCAGGTTCGAGCACGCTACGACTATGGTGTTACATGTGCATTTTTATGTCCTTCAACACAGAACAAAACTCCAGGCAATTGCTGTAAATTTGTATCAGGGATGATAATGAATGATTTGTGCAGCCACTCCAGGCAGTGGTTGGGTAATGGTCTGATTTTCCACACTGGAATCCATTAGTGATAAAAGCAAAAGACACCATTCCCCCCTCTAGTAAGTAAACTGAATTCACATAGGGAAAAGATGTCAGTAGGCTCTTTTTCAGCAGAGCAAACTTCATTTTGCTACAGTCCACACATGAGTAAATAAAGAGGGATAAAATGACCTGCGTGCTGACAGAGCCCACGGCTCCCATGCCAGGTTTTGCACACCGCTTGCTTCCTCCACTGCTTTTCCAAAGGCTATGGCAGAAGACCTTTTTATTTAAGATATACGTTCTGGTAAAGTAAGCATTTCATTCTCATTGAAAGGAAGAGTAAATAGTGAGGTCTACACCCGTGTGAATGGACATGGTATGAGCTAGTTCTGGCCAGAGACTTAATTGAGGTTAACAAAACATAAATCACGCACACTCGGGCTGCTATTGCTTCCTTTTCCTTCTCTCTGCTCTTGTTTACCCGTCGGGTGGATGGCTGAAAAGCCACTTCCACCCCCTGGGATGGGGAAAGCTGCTCTTTACTTTTCATAGAGGAAAAAAAGGTCATTGCCCTTTTCAAATAAACTTGGTGAAGTTTTAAGCCAAGCATTTGGCTTGCTAATGTTTTTGCCTCATTTGTCTGCAGGATCACACCTAAACAAGTCTGTAGCCCTGAGTCCTTTCCCCAGGAAGATGAAGTATTGTGGTTTTAATACAGACCTCTCTTTCTGATTTAGTGATAAAAATGTGAGCCTGATCACAAATGACTCCTGACCAACTACTCGCAGTCAATAATTGCATGAATAAACTTAAAGCAATAGAAATTCTTCCTCCCTTTTGATAGTCAAAGGTCTGAACTGGAATGTCTGACTGGTAATACTTATTTTTTGAAATGGTATTTTACCTCTCAGAAGAATGTGTATCTCTGGGAAACAAGACTTTGCAATAAAGGTTGTGATAAATAGATATATATACATACATCTTGCTCATTTCATACCTTATTCTACTTCGGAGGGTGGGTAGCATGAATTTCAGACACGGCATTTAGTGGGGGTAAACGGCCGTACCTAACATCAGCTGATGACCTGAGTTTCAGGCATATGCTCTATGTGACCTTCAGTGCATATAAAACTACGGATACGACCAATTATGCCTGCATCTTTAACATTTTTAGACTGATAGCCACATAATTAGTGGGTCTGCACCTGCATTTAATTGTGGGTGAAAATCACCTGCTGTGGGAAGACAGCTAACTCCATCTTCTGCTTTGCAGTGGTTTACAAGAGCTAACCTCGTGAGGAGTGGCTGTAAAAGCTCAGTCAGGATTTTTAAAACTGCACCATTTCACATTTAAAGTCCATCACAGTTGCTAGGATATTTGGGGCCTATTTGCTCGCTTTACATAAAGCTTATTTCAGCTGGTCTTGCTGTAGCATACTTAGAAAATGGTAGCTGATTATTCCTTGATCTCTCCTGTCATTAATAGGAAACAGTCATCAGCGCTGACGGAGGGCTCCATCTGAGAAGTGCTGACCGCGCACCCTTCCCTCGTTCCCTTCAGCTTGGTGGCCCTCAAAGGTTTAGCGCTCTTTATTAATTCACTTCAGTTTTTCACGGATCTGCATTTTAGCACAAATGGCAAGTTCCCAACTGAGATGCCCTGAGAAAAGTGAGTCTTTGTGGTTTCTGGTCAAGCTGAAACAGGAAAATACTCCCTATCTCTAACTGAAAAAGGGAGATCTTCAAAAGTTTCTGCATGAAGGTGGAAAAAATCTCTTAAGATGCAATTTTGAACTAAGTCTCTTATGGTTTGAGACGGGCTTTTAGGCTTTGCCCCATCCTTTGTAACCACATCACTCCAAAGGGTCTGAGCTTAGATTTTTGGAAACATGATCAAGATCTATTTATTATTGGTCCCTAACCCATCCTGCAGTCTCGGGAGACCTCTGTGTGTACACACAGCATAGGCTCGGGCTGCTTGGGCTACAGTCGGCACATAATTCCAACTTTTAAGAAGAATTTACAGGGAAGCATTTCTTCATATAAGCCAAAACCATGATGTTTCAGACTATACACTGTACTTTTCTTGTTCAGTCTTTCACCTTCTTTCCACAATATCTAACTCCTAACTTCTTCACTCGACTTCCTTTCCAGCTCTTTCAATGAAAAGTTGTTTCTTACATTCATCCTCTCTTCTCTGCTGTAAAATCTCACCTGATACTAGACTGCCTGTCTCTTCTTATTGCCTTCCTGTGCTCTCACCTTCGCCCTTCAGCCCTCTGGTGCCCTTGCTTCCAACCAGCAGAATCCCTGGTGGGTGCTATCTCATGCAGTTTTAGTCTGTGCCTGAGCCGTGTTCACAGGGGGAGAAACTAAGACCAAAGTTAAGGAGTGCCGATACAGCGGCAAAACAAAAGAATCCCTTAAGCAAAATTGCAGAAACAAACTAAAAATTGCCTTGAATTGAAATGCATGATTTTTACTGGCATTACATGGTGCTGTTTCTGAGCCAATTTTGTTGTTTATCTGACTGGGTTTGAAGACTTTTCTATTTGCATCCAAAGAAAATAAGAGATTTTTCAGACTTTCACCTGAATACATGAGTATTTGTACTCTCCTGTGGACTCCTGCAGAACCTGAGCTCTTTGCAGGGAAGAAAAGCTGACTCTGCTGTTATTTTTCTTTAAATACATACACATAATCTTTGTGATGTCTGTAAAAAATGCCTCCCCCAAACCCTTTGTCTCCCAGAAGCAGTGTTTGTCTGCAGTGATTAACACAAGGGGAAATTTATCCCAGAGCCTCCTTACTCCCAGTAGATCTTCTGACTTGCCAGTCATCAGCTGTCTCTACTCCACTAGCCCGCCTGCAAACGGGATTTGCCCATGCTACAGTGGCAAACAGGCACAATATTGTGGTAAATGCACATTATTCAGCTGCATTCGCTCACTTAAAGCAGCACAGAGGCCCTCTCATGAATTCCCAGCCTAGAACAAAATGCGTGGCGCATCCCCAAACTCCACGCTGCTGCCCATGGGCACCACAGGTGACCTCACTACCAGCTGGGACCCCACTGAAGTTGGCAGGTAAAGCACATCCCAAAAAGCCTGCTGGATCCTAACTGTAACGAGATGCAAGAGGACTTTGCGATCCAGTTAGGCTGACGCCCACACAGTTACAGAAATACCTCTGTGTTTTTCTAAACAGGGCTTCAGAGATTTATTCTCTTTCCTGAATTACGGTATGTCTACACTGGCTTATGCAAAGTTGTCCCGCCAGACAGACGCCAGCTCCAAACCTAAATCCATGTGACTGTGTTGTGTGCTCAGGATGAACCCAGCTTAACAAATCAGTCTGGATCCTAAATCTTTTTTTGTTGTTGTTGTTCATTTGCCTTGAGTGCCTTGAAATTTGGAAGAGAGGCTGAAGGAGAAAGAAAGCACAGATGCTCAGAATGGCATAACCCGGCACCCTCACTCTCCAAGCTCCAGCGCTTCTTTTTAATTTTTGTGTTAGCTTGGAAAGGATGGAGGGAGATCCATCTTTGCTCTGAATGTGTGCCTTGAGTCTATTTCTTCCTTTTGTTCCTTCTCTCTTCTAGCAGATAAGATCTTTGGTCGAAGATCTACAAAACCCTCATCAGCTTCGCTAAAAATGTGCCCTTCATTTTTAAGATTCTTCGTGGCTAAAGGACAAGAGCTAAAGAGTGTCTGTTTGTTCATGAAGAATTGCCTTTGACAGGATTATGATGGACACTGTGACACATAACCTTTGTCCCTATGAACTGAGATGAATGATACAATACACGTCAGTAATCACCTAAAAATGGGGAAGACAACTCTTCGAATGTCTGCAAAATAGCGTTCTCCTTCAGATAAATCCCGTATCATCATAGCCTGAGTGCTGTCAAAAGCCATTAAGAATTTTGCCCCAAGACCCACAAAGCCATTCTTTCTCTTTTAAATAATTTCTTAACCCTTTTATGTAATGAATATACAATACATTAAAGATACTAGACTTTATTTAACCATCTTTTAAACCTAAATATTCTACTCTAAGCATTCTATCCACAATTTTTGTTCAACTAGACATGTTTTAATATACTCCTTTGGAGTATATTATTTGTATTTGCATAGTGAACACATTTGTTCATTAAGTAAATGTAATACTTTTGACTCGCCTTTTTGGACAATTTATTTTCTTTAATGTTTCTTCTCTAAGTTTTTTAATGCCTTTACTAGAATAAAAAAATAATTTGCTGCTGTCAAGCTCTTGAGTACATATATATTTTAATCATGTGATTTTCCAGTTAAACTATGACTCTTTTGAAAGAGAAAGGAACAGAGACTGTACAACAGCTAGATTGTGCAAACACAAAGTTAACTGGGCACATGTCCAATTATAAATCAAAGCCAAAACAAGGGGAATTTTGAAGAGGAAAGAATGCATAGGTCAAAGTGGAAAAAAGTCTTAGTCATGAGAAAATATTTTCTACTTAAACTAAAATAGTTTTGATATTAAAATGATAATGAGGGCAAAACCCAGAAAGAATGAAAGCTGGTTTAATCAAGCAAGAAAACACAGAGTACTTCCCCTATTTCCTTCAGTGAGATAAATATTGACTTTTCTGTAGACTGGGTCAAGGAGGGGGAATGAAAAGAGAGGGATGCTATTATTTGCTTTGCTCACTAATATTAAGTTATTGATTTACGAGCTACAGCAGAAGGACTGCAGACGAGAGCAGTGTCTGCATGGCAGAATATGTAGAAAAATAAGAAGTGAAGCTTTTTTGCTAAACCAGGAAATCATTGCAATCATTTTAATCAGTGCTTCTCCTTTCTTGACAGGCCCGAGATGAATATCAGAGAATTCTCTTTCTGCTAATGAGTTGAACTATTCTGACAGTGACCCAGATCAGCATCCTCAAGGAGCACTAAGTAAACTGAGGTTTCAAAGCTGAGATGCATTCCTTTCTTGTCTTGTAACTCCCTCTTATTCTCTCTGTATCCATCCCGATAAGCATCAAGCCACAATTTGACAGCATTAGATACGGGAACTGGCTGGCATACTCTGAAACCAGCACGGTCCTTTTGGCAACACATTTTAGTACAAGCTGCCTGGAAGGTCCGTTTCCCAAGCTGAGTCACTTCCCTGCTGCAGCATGCCAGACACGGCACTTGGGGGAAAAAAACCCCGAAGAATCTGATTTTGTATGTATAAGACAGCAAAAAGATGATCCATTTAAACATCCCTGTGTTTGTCCAGCTATTTGGTTTAGTTTGTCAAGCAAAAACACAAGCTCAGATCCTATAGCTCAGTGGGACTCTGAGGGCATTTCCTTAGCATATGGTGGTGGAACAAAAGCTGGGAGACAATACCACCGCCGCTCTCTGCTTTATTGTTAGGGAGCACTCGAGCTCCCTCAACTTCTTCTGAAAACAGAAATGGTCCAAAATGTTTGCTGGTAAAATGCTACTGGTGTCTGATAACAGCTAGACTTTGAAAAGGGGGCTTTTTGTCATTTAAAAATGGATACACTTTAAGATAAAGACAATCAATATGAAGTACTTTTTTTCTGAACAAAAAAAGAAAACTGAATCTGGGCAAAAAGAGCTAAAATGCCAATCAAGTACTGGAGTGAATAGCAAAACCGTTATTTGGATTAAGTGCCTGTGTAAAAGCATCTGAAGAATGCAGTCAAGGGAACTTAAAGTAGAAAGTAAAATGTTTTTTTCAAGACTTTTCTCACAGTTAGTATAGATGGGTGCGTGAAAACCCCATCGCAGCAAAGAATAAAATGTGAGGCATCAAACCAGAACTTTTTAGCTGAAAATAATAGGAAGTTGTGCTTACCTTAAAATTGTGTGCTTTTTCATAGTTGAAATGGTTGTCGTTTTGAGTTAAGGCTGCTCTTCTGACCAAGGAGGTGATCTGTGAATAGGCAAAGAGTTTCAGAGGTTGCCACAAAAGTGCCCCCTTGACTCCCACCTTCACCCCCAGGGCCACGGCCAGGAGCTCTTGGCGCTTCCTTCCTCGCTTCGACTTGTGAACAACGGCACAGTTTTTCTCATTTTCCAGCCACAGATCCTCCGAGAACATCGCGCTGGGATCCCAAATCTTTTCCCTGTCTTCCTCGGCGCCCGGGAGCCTGACTGTAGTCAGTACGGTACAGTTTGTCCAACTGCTTCTGATGTTAGACAGCAGATTTGAAGCAGCTGCAGCCCATTCTGCCGAGACCTCTGGCATGTGACTTGAATGGGCCGTCTTGTGGGACGGAAGGAGCTTCTGCATCTGAATAAGTAACGGCCTGTGCCGTGCGATTTCTTAAGGCAGATGTGTGCCTCGAACAATAGCCTGAATTCATACACTGAGCGACCTTCCCCCCCACCCTCCCCGAGCGGTGGTCTCCAGCTAGGTGCTGCCGAAATACCGGCCGGGGTTGGGGAGGGGGGACACGGCGTTACAGCTTCACGCCCAAACGCATTTCCAGGGATAGATCACTTCAACTCCGCCGCATGTTAAAAATGAACAAACAAACAAAAAGCCCCAGGAAAGCCCACACAACCGAATCCGATGCTGCATCCAATTACACTCAGACTCGGAGACTTATCAGCCAGCAGCCTGCATGCCAGCAGATTAAGACCTTAAAACCATGATGATTGTTTAATCTTACAGGGCTAAATTTTTTTTTTTTTTTCTTCCATATCCTGCACAAAGGGAAAAATCCAGCAGCAGTCCAAGCATTAATAGCACTTTTATGCCATGTTTTAAACCGGAGCATTTTGTCAGCGTGCACTCGGTAGCACGGAGCTAGCTCACTGTCGGGGGAAGTTGAAAGCCCAGCTGGGAGGATGCAGGCGAGGAACCCCCCTCCGAGCCCCGTGCAGTGCTCCAGTGAAGGCAGGGGAGCTTCATGCCGATGTAGGAAGCCCGCACGCACAGCCCTGTTTGCAGAACAGGGTCTGCAAGGTAGCAAGAGCAGTCGTCCTTCGCTCTGGTTATGTGCATCTATAGATTTGAAGGGGGGAAGTGATTTCTAGTTGAAGCCCAGGGACAGGAGGGATCTGGAGCCTGACCAGTCTGCGCTACAGCGTGCAGTGTGACTTTGGGCACCTGATTCACTCCTTCACAGGCAGGCAGTTCCCCGTCTCAGGACACAGATGCGTGACACCGAGCATCCCCTGGGAAGCAGGTTCAGTGCCCCCTCCCCACTGGCTTCCCTCCCTCCAGCTCCCCTCTCCTGCTCCCTAAGTGAGTATGTCCGTCCTCCACCTGTAAGAGGAGGACATGAGTTACCTGCTCGGCAGAGCACTGTCGAGATTTAATTTTCCAAGGTGTGTCTAACACTTGAGATGCTGCGACAGAGAAAACCGGAGGAATACCACCGCTACTGGGAAAACTGCCTCTTTGAACTAGAGACACTAAAGACCAATCAGCCTTTTACAGTCTGCCCCACTTCAACTTACCCAGAAAACATATGAAATTAACGGATTTAATTCACTCATATTAACTTGTGAAGTTAACTTGCCTTTTTTTTTCCCAGTCTGCTTTTACCTCAGGCTGAAAAATCAGAAGGTTCATCTAATTCACTTACTAAAGCCTCCACCATATAGACTGCCTGCTCTTAGTAAAAGCAATGCTCTCCTGATTTGAAAGCCCGTGGGGACAGATGGTCGGCCATCAGTAGCATCAGGCCATGCAATTTCAGATAGTGCCCTACTTAGGGTCTTCAAGAAGTTGTGCAACCTGCAAAATGAGCTTCTCAGTTATAAAACGATGCGCCTATTTCTATCTATAACATACTTAATCCCTTTCTTTTCCAGGTAACTCACAGCACCTCTTTTTATGTGCTCCCATACTCCAAAGCTTCTGCTCCTCGGTAGGGAGGATTCCCACACAATCCCATTTCTCCCTGAGCAGTTGCTGCCTGCCCAGCCTTTCCCCAGGGCTTGGCACCGTTATCTGACCACTGGTGACAACTGGCTGTGATGCATGTATGAACATTGCTCTGCCTGGAGGAAATCCCTGCTGCTCTTCCATATGTCCTCCCGCTAGTGAGTCCCGATTTCTGCTCGCTCAGGACCTTTATCTGTTTTCCAACAGATAAAGACAGACTATACCTCCCCAGCTTTCTCTCAATGTATTTCAAGAGATGAGGAGCACTGGTTTTAGGGACATCCCTGACCCCACCAGTGGCAATAGCGTCAGTTTGGGCCATCAGGAAGGAAACTTAGGAGCAGCCTGAAGTTCCTGCCACATTCCAGTTTCTTTCCTCGGTACCATTTTAAATGTATTTACATTTATCTGTATCAAAAATCCCAAACTAGCTCTAAGTTGCTAGACACCTCCGGAGCCACAGCATGTAAATCCCCATATATACAAATAAGCTACTTTCTCTCTTGACTTCCAGCGTAACAGATCTAAAGTCATAGAGAGGTCGGTTTCCTAATAATGTTCTAATATTTGTATTTATGTCACTAGACTGATAAAAATCCCATTATATAACCAATATTTTTTACATAACCTGACAGATTTGATACTCAAGCTACAGGCTTATGATGACACATCTTGGAATGTCTATTTATTAAACTATTTTTGGAATATCAGAGTGTCATCCTGGGATCAGACATACAGTACTATATCTAATGGAAACTCTGAGTGTTCGCACTTAAGACATGTGGAGGAGGAAAACTCAGCCAAACCAGCTCATATGACTAAGGCAGATCAGTATTTACTGTTTATCATATATGAAATTTTATTTATCCCCTAGGTTGTTTTTTCTGCCTTGCTTGGGCCCTGTTTAGACAGTTGTTTAATGGGATCCCTCGCAAACACAGGATGTGTACAGAAAGCCAACAGTGAGTGCATCCTCTTAAGAAGCTTAATCATACAAAGCCCTACCAGGTTTGATGTCTAAAATGGTGCTGTAAAACTGAGATGAGCTGGACCACATATATAACCCCTTCCCTCTCTAAATATAATGCAAACAGCAATCACACATTCTCAGCAGCAACCAGTTCCAACGTACTGATACCGTAGGCCAACCCCGGTGCTCTCTTTTATCCATTTTCTTTTTCTTAAGACAAAATTTACTGCACAGGCTGTCAACTCACTTAAAGAGCATCTCTTGATCAAGTTAGCAAGTTAGCCTGCAGCTAAGGAAAAGAACGCCAGCAGCTAAAAATCTTGTTGCTGGTTGTCACCAAACGTCTACGCTAGTGAAGGCTGAAAGGCAAATACGGGTTGTCTGCCTTTTCAGACCAAAGGATTTCTGCGTAACACATGATTTTAGTTTACTAGTCTCTCTGCAAAACACATGTACTCTATAGCAAATTGGGCATTTAGAGCAAAATAAATGTCACTGAACCAGAATAATAAAATTAAAAAGGGAGGGGGGGGAGAGATTGACTCAGCTGTTGTGCCATTTCCAGCGTGCCCTCGCAGAGCGAGCTGAGCCACACCATTGTCTCTCCCCTCAAACACTGGCGTCTTGTTCGCTGACAAAGGCCTGGCGGGTAGGAAAGAACAAACTGCAGTACGAAAAGCTTTCGTTTTTTGTCCATGTGGCATCATTTCTGCTGTCGTCGCGCGGGCAGCGCCGAGGAACGCGCGGGAAGCGAGCGGCGGGGGGGAACTTCGCGTGGCGCCCGGCTCCTCCGCCCCAGCTCCAGCGTGCCGGGAAGAGACGCTGCGGCAACGATGGCTCCTCTCCCCCAGCCGCCGCCGGGACCGTGCGGGCTGGCAGGGACCGGGTACTGAGCGGCAGGTCCTGGGCTCACCGCTCTACCTGCCGAAGGGCACAACGAGGAGCGGCACGGGCACGTCTCCTTGGGCGACACCACAAGTGAAAGGAAGATTGCTCCGTGACGAGGGAGGGTGACAAATCCATGACTGATCTCTAACTAAATACACTTAACACCACAAGAGAGATACAGTCATAGGTCAAAGAGAGGCCTGCTTCCTCGCAGGCACGGCATAGTCGGTAATCTGCCAGACAGATTATGTTTGCTCAACTGCAAACACGCTGTGGAGATGACACACGGTGCAGGAATCTCACAGCTATTGGGTTTTCTCCCTGGTTTTCTCCCACGGAGCCCTTCCCACAACGCGCTCAGGAGACAACGCTGGCGCGGCATGCAGTGGTCTGAAGCACAACGCAGGGCATGGAGGGGAACCGGTGGCGGAGGCAAGTCAGCCAAAGGCCTTCGCCATACCACAACGCCGCCCGCCCGTGCCTCCCGCTGCCGCGGCACCAGGAGCAGCCATTTAAAGGCTTCTGTGCCACTGAGGCAGTGGGAGGAAATGAGCTCCAAGCAAAAAACGCGCTGAACGTGAGGCAGAGCACCATGCCCGCAGAGCGGCGCTTGCCAACCCCATCTTGCCAAACCCTCTTTCCCAAGAAACCCTCCCTCTGGGCAACAATTAGGAGAAGATTGCTGGAAGAGGTTGAGGGGGGCCGGGAGGCTCCACAGCACAAAGCTGGGGGTTAGGAAAGGAGTCAGGCTGCACAGGAGCCGGGCTGCTGCCGCTCTCTGGTTTGCTTCTGAGGGGAATGCAATATACATGCTCCCGGGGCATCAAAAATAACTAGCGTTAATGAGCTGCCACCCTCTTCCGTTCAACAGAGCTCCAGCTGTAATGGCCGAGAGCATCCCCGGAGCGCAGGTCCGGCTGGACTCCTGGAGGGTGCCATGCTGCCCACTGGAAACCCAGCACAAAGCTTCCTTCCAGGTGAGCTGGAGCTCAGTAAACTGAACACCACTATTAAAAAACAAGCACCTGAGGTTTTTTTTTTTAAAGGATTAAGAATATATCTATAGTTTTGCCTTTTACTTGTCATAATTTCAACTTCCTCTTTTTTCTTTTTTCTTTTTTTTTTAACAACAACCAGTCCCTCTGCAAATCATGAGTCTGAGGAGCTGTCAACAATATGCTGGAAGCGTTTATGGCCGCAGATTATCTGCACTGGGGTCCTGTTCTGGACAGCCTGGGTGCGCTTCTGTCACCACCAAACCCACCCATCTTTTGAGGATCACCCACTTCAGAGCCAAAGGAACTGCTCATTTAGGAGGACTCCTGCAGTAAACACTTTGAAGTTAAAATTACCAAAATTTTTATCTTTACACCTCTCCTAAACGAACGCGATTGATTGTTTATCAGCATCGCAGTGACCAGTTGTCATTTATATGTGCTTCTTTCTGACAGGGTATTTGATCCCCTCCCCCCAGATAAAAGATATTATTTACCTACAGCAAATGGAAATATTATCCCCCTTGAACTTCAGATCCCCTTTCTAAATCCTTCTCAAACAGATTTTTCTGTACACATCATGATTATTTTTCTCAAAACAATGTAGTGAACCAAACAATACAACAGCCAAAGGTGAAATGCTGTAGATTCAGGAAGGGACTAGCGAGACTATTATTAAAAATAATAGTTGCTGTAAGCCTCTTATAGAGTATTAATATAATAAACTATTGTCTATTTTGGAACAACAACAGGAGGTTACATTAAGTGGTATGCAATTACATATTCATCTCCAATTAAAAAAGTAATGGGCAGACTAAAACCTTTTATGTTGTCAGGCAATTGTATCACTTAATGCGTTAAGCTGTGTATTTTATATCCCCTGTTCTATTTAACGTGCCTGAAATAGTATTTTGACTTCTTTTTTTTATGTAAACTATAATAAATACGCATTGTATTACAAATACAGTGTTGGTATCGAGGAAGATGTAAGTCCAGAAGTGAGGAAAGGATCTAGGTACAGGAAGAACTAATTCAGCGGTTCCCCCAAATAACCCCGTAGAGATTAACACGGTAACAGCAGGTCTAGCTTATTTATTGCCTTGACTTCCTTTCCTCCCACTCTCTCCTTTATCCTTCCCAATCTATCTCCATACTTGTCAAGGTTATTAATGACGTTTTCCTGGTCAAGTTAATGAGCCTCTCCTCTGTGCTTAATATTCATGACCCAACCAGTAGCAGAGGGATGGAGGAGCGGGGGCGTGAGGGCTAAGCGGGGGCAGATGGGAGCAGAGCCGGAAACTGCTGCCATTGCTGCTGCCACGGAGGAAGAGGAGCACCAGGTCCCCCACGGTGGGGCTGGCAGGAGCCACTTCACCTGCAAATAGGGGCTTTCTCAGGGAAACGGCACTGAATCAATTTCTGAATTACTTCTTGTTTGCTGTGTGGATACAACACACCTGACTGACTGCAATGTATGCGAATGAGTACTGTTATCACACCTATAAATTAAAGTGTATCTATGATAACATCTGGTCTGTAGCCAAACCAAAATTAAAACATAATATTTATCCCGATCTTCGTAAAAAAATCTGCAGTGATCCCGTTATTCTGACAATTATGTTGTTTTTGTTGACAACAAAACTAACAGAGTATTTTTCTAACAAATAGATCTAACAAATAGACATTTAAGGATGGAGTGGAAGGACGCATGGATGGCAGGCAGTTGTCTCATCTAAAACAGTAATCTGGGCTCTCTTTATAACCGAAGGAGAAAAACAGAAACCTCCAGACAGTGATTCAACCTCTTCTATGACAGACCAAGTATAAAATAGGTCAGCCTGAATTTCCTTCTTGCAGCTCATTTATGGATCATATAAGGAAATTAGATGACTCAGGTAGAAACAGATAGCTTCCTTTAAGATACTCAAAGTTAGGTAAGATTAATCTCTCTCTGAACTCTTTTATATTTCTATTTTTCTATTATCTGTTCAATTTTAGAATAAATTGAATAAGGAATCATTTATTTTATCAGCCTCAACCATATCTATAAGTAATTACAGAATAATAGCCGTACTTTGTTTTGGTTATCAATACTTCCCATACTACAGACCTGGCTAAGAGTCATGCTCTGGAAACATGGAATACTCGGTTTACTGTATCATTTGTTACACAGCTGCGTGGACCTTTATAGGTTTATTGGGGCTCATTGGATGAACTTTTTCAAGAAGTATAACTATAGAGGAGTCAGTCTGTAATTAATACAAATTTCTGATGCTGACAATATAGGTAGCCAGTATTTTGACATTTCACCCACAGAGGAAATAGCTTACCAACATAATGAACTTAATATGATATACAATGGCCTCTCTGAGGGAAGAGGGAAGTGACTCATGCTCTCTGCAAGATACGGGACTATTAGTCAAGAGACAGAGATTTAAAAAAAATATCCTAAACATCATAGGTTTTAACCAGATCCCCAGTGGATGCTGGCTCAGCACCACGTAAGCTGTACGTGTATTTGACCCGTTCATCTTTTTACGTTTTCGCTATGAAGCTCTTGCTTTCTGAAGAAACAGCACTTTGTTTAGGGAAGTTTAGGGAAGTTAGCTTGCCATTGATTAAAACCGTCACTGCCCTGCAAGGAGACCGCGCAGCTTGAACTAGAGCCAAACCTGCTGTGCTACCACAATGAAGTGGAGAAGTTAACGCGCTTACTTCCCAGTCTGGGGAGAGAGAGAGGAAGGCATGAATGCCCCCTCTGAGAAAGGTGACGTCTGTGAGCAGGGCGCAGTGCCCTCGAAGGGATGGGAACAGGGCTAGAGGCACCGCCAGCGCAGCAGTCCTGCCCTCGGGGCCCTTTCGTCTCGCTCGTGTGGGGTTGTCATTAACCATAAGTGCTTGTGCATTGAAGGAGCTGGTTGGGTGCCACCCTCAATCACAGGGCTAAATCGAGGACCATGTTTTGTGAGACTGCGTTAAGTCTGTTTAATGTCAGGACATCAAATGAATGAGCTTGATAATAAATCCCAGTGCTATACAGCTACTGTGTTGTATAGCTGGTGGGCATAAGGCCTGGATGTTTGACCATGTGCCTCATCACACACCCAAACACATACATCGCACTGTACACAAACACCTACATCCTCACTTTTGGTATAATTCTCATTTCTGTGTCTCAAACACTACTACGCCCTACAGGCAGGTGTTATCTCAAAGCAATACAGTAACGGGCTATCTGCTCTCAGTAAAACTTAACATAGCAAAATAAATAAAACACAAAAAATAAAATACAGAAAGTTCTTCTGTTTCTCACTTTGAGTTCTGATACTATGTGATGGTGGGAGTAAACATCTCTTGGAGTAAGACCAACTCAGCCTTGCAGCATACGCTCCAGGCTGACCCTTATGGACCAGAGTCAGAGCTTCTGTTCATATAGAGAAGCAAAAATGCAGCTCCCCCCCCGGGGATTATGACAAAATGTGGAGGAAAACAGGCTCCAGGAAAGTTTCCCAGAAACCACGCAGTCAGACAGCAATGGCATTTATGTTCGGAGCCACTAACCGCTCAGCAGAGCCAGCTGATCTCTGGAGGGGCTGTAAAGCAAAGCTGAGAGAGCTGCCAGAATGTAAAGTATGCTGGGGCAGTCTCGGGAACCAACAGCAGCGCCCTAAGTTTTGTCCCAGCTCAAGACAGCTTAAAACAAGAGACTTCAATGTGGGTTAAAGAAAAGACCGAAAGAGAACAGATAACTTATGAACTGGTGATTCGTGAACCAGTGATTATCTTGTCTAAAAACATGGCAATCTATAAAATTGTTCCTGGACAGTAACAGTTCAGGAGTGGCTTCTCAATGGTGTGATGCTCTGTTCATTTAGCACTCACAGGGAGGTGGGGATGATACGCAATTTGCAGGGAGGCAAGTGCCAATATCAGACTCAAGCAGCAAACAGGATTTTTGCCTAGTTTTGGCAGTTTCTGGGTGGTGTGAAGGAACTCTGAAGCTTCAGTCTCAAACTTACAAACAGCATGACCGAGTTACGCTACTGCTCAGCAGTCACGACATTTTCAGGTAAACTACACAACACAAAGACCTCGAAATGTAGTCATGTGTTTTCCATCATTAGTAATATTTCTGTCCCCTTTTACTGCAGAATCTTGTGACTTCTTCCTATAAAAACACATAAACTAGGTAGACAGTCTCAGGTGAAAGGAATTATCCATGCCATTTAGGGCACAAAGGAGGCAATTAGCAAGTAAGAACACGTGTTTTCAGGTTGAAAGAATACTTTTTAACAAGCCTGAGCCATTGCACTTTACCAATAAAAAAAAAGAAGAAATGCTAGGTTTATAAAAATGCTGTGCTTTATGACTGTGAACTTCTATTTCAGTATCCTTTATGAATCACATAGCAAAAAAAAAAAAGAAAAGAGGGCAATAGGGAACCATTTTCCATGTGCATAAGTGGAACTGTGGCTTGGAAGGGATCACTGGTTTTGTGCTGGGCCAGCCATGTCTATCTTATGGCTTGTCTGAGCTCAGCTGTATATCCACAAATGCCACCGTGTCCCAGGAAGTGTTCCCCTGAGGTGGGAGCATACGGTGCTTACAGCTTACCCGTTTGTGTAATACGTACTTCTGTCCCATCGAGCTTCAAGGAATGTCACCCTGTTCATGAGAGACAGGGTCAGATCCCGGACTGTCATCCCAAAAGAAGTGGTAAGGCTGTATGACCCCTGGTATATCTCTGACTAATGGCTCCAAAATGTGTGTTTGCTTAGGAACAGAGCGGGAATCCATGCAGACAAAAGTGATGTGGGGTTAAAAAAAAGCCAGGAGGCTCCGCACTCAGCTGTGATCACTTACCTATTTCATTATATGCATGAACTTTACCCCATATATTACGTTCCCCCTTGGTATATAAGAAAGGTTCCTGTAGCTTAAACCTGTATCAGCTTCTGTTCTCCTTATGGACACAGCACAGAAAGAGAATAGCTGGGACAGGAGTAGCACCACTTGTTGAAAAGTAGAAAGCTGCCTGCAGGAATGGGCAATTTCATCCTGTGGGAGTATGTACCTTCTTCCAGCTCCTTCCAGCTCACTCTGCAGAAAAAGCAGCTCAGTGCACAACCAACTTCTCCTGAATGCGGCTTCTGAGCAGTGCTCAGCTTCCCTTTTCCCACAGAGAAGCAAGGGAACTACCGTGTGCTGCAGACAGCACGTGAAGAGCATGGTTCACTGCGCTTTTATGAGGGCGTGTTATAGGATACGCAAACCACTTGAGATCACACACTTTGAACTTGTATAAAATACCAGAATGTGTGCAAGCTGTTTTATTTTCCTTTCGAAAGAATTGTTTTGCATCGTGTTGGCTTTGCCCGCTGCTTGAAGCTGGTTTTGTTACTCCTTTACTCCGTGGGTAAGTAGTGGTACGGTTCCCCTTGAAAACACATATGCATTCCCAAGGCCATTAGAGAAAAAAACTCAGACAAAGACTGACCCCACTTCTCCGCTAGTGAATGAACACATAAAGGCTGTATAATCCTAGTTTTATTTTTCCGTACGGCGTGGCATCAGGTGTCATTTGACCCTGATATCCTTATAACTCCCTGCGACCTGCAGCCCGCTGCCCTCTGGTACGAAGCAGCGGCTTTTGTTCCCGATGGCACACCATGCACAGCTGCCTCCGCCATTGTTCGGAGGGGGACAGATGGCTGCTCTCAGCACAAAAAGGAGATTAAAAAAAGAACCGAGGGAATAACATCACTACCCAGCCTGGGATTTAATTCATGGGACCTGTGGGGCTACCCACCAGCATGAACTCAAACTGCAGACGATTCTTCCCATGGAAAGGAAAAAGTTTTTATTTTGCAGAACCAAAGATGTTACTTTTGAAATATGTAGTTGCCATCACTCTAATATGTATATCCTATTACAGCGGTTTAGCTTATCTGCACAGATACTGTCCTATCAGTAACACTACTTTTAAAGTACTCCAAAAGCAAGACTGATGCTGTACCCTACCTCTATCCATGCCCATAGTTCAACTGCAGTAACTTGGTTTACAGCTTATTTATTTTGTTTCACTTTTTACGAGGCATTCACAAGAAACAGTTGGGGAAGCACGAAACAGAACAAATGAATTTCACCATTAGGACCGATCCTGCTAAGACATTTTGTAGGTAAAGCATTTCATACGTATCTCATAGCCTCACTTAAGTCAATGGAACTAAGCAGCACAAAACTTTAGTTCTAGAAGTAGTTGGCTTCGTAGTCACTTTTCTGCCTTGAATTCAGCTTCAGATGTATGAAACCATGCTGAATTCTCCCCCTTCTGATTACCGTACACCAAAGGATGGCAGCTGTTGCAGTAGTCCATGACAGACTCTCTGGGGAACTATGAATACCTTCAATGGAGGGTACATATAGTGATTTTGTCCACTAGAGTACCTTCTGCAGTTTAACTAGCTAGCATTTATCTGATTTTATTTATTATCTTAAGTACATTGCCTGATTACTGTTTGGGACAGGGGAATTTGGCCTTTGTATATGTGTGATACTTGGTGTCATCACGTTTTTCTGCAGAGCAGAGATTTTTGTTTTGTGACAGATGAGGCTCCCAGCAAAACCATGTAAAAATGATGAAATGAAAGTTCTGAAATGGAAATAATAGTGAGATCTTCCCAAAGTGTTAACCGCCAAGAAAAAAGTTAGCAGTATATACATAAGGCGCAGCATACATAAGAAGTGTCATGGATATATATTATGTCATCAGCAATCAGAGCAGGATTTCTGAATTCTGCTTCTTGTAACACTGTTGACCACAGACTAAGCTAAAATAATTAACCTTTCTATGCCTCCATTTTTCCAGCTGTAAAACTGACATAATACAAGCCTGCCTATGATCCTGGGCCTTCTGTAAGATGTAATTAGTACTCATGAGCCTCTGTTAGGATGTACTGGGAATAGCACAACAGAAGTACAATTTTGTAAGAGCTAGTAAGTTCAGTGAAATTTGTAAAATTCAGGAAACATTTCTAAAAAAACAAACAACTCAAACAGGCACACGCTGATGTTAATTTTGATCCACTGTGCTTAGTGGGTTGTTACATTTAAGTGATGTTACTGCTTTTAGGAATGTCTCATCGAAGGCACTTGTCAAAGTGGCCACAGAGCTGTTACCACCCTCTTTATGTTACCATCACTGGACATTGCCAAAAGACCAGAAATGATTTTTCTAAACTGATTTATTTCACCGTCCCTGTGAAACAACTGACGGACACCAGATGTGCAGGAATGCCGCGACATGAAGATGAAAACATTCCACAAAGAATAAAAAGCTCCTTCAAGGTGGGTTTTTTTTTCCCCTGGAAGGTAAAAAGGAAGGTACTGAGCACCTTCGGTCTCCTCAGAGACAACTGGGAGTACAACACATCGGCATTACCGAGATCAAGAAAGCCCCCAGCATCTTCTGTCACTGAAGTGATTTCTTCTTTCCTTGCGTGACTGGGAACAGCAGAGCACCGCTCCTCCATGCAGCCCGAGCTGGGGCTGAGACCTGCCACCTGACAGTGCCCCACCGCAGCTCCAGCTCCTGCCCCAGCAGCTGAATTAGGCTCAGACCCTCATCCTCAGACCTGAGGATGGTTTAACTCCTAAACACAGATCAGCGTTGGTGGGAGACGTCACTGTCTAATCGTGGTTTTGCCCAAAGAACCAAGCTGAACCTTTTTCTTCTTGCACCTAACAACACAGAGAAAGGTTCTTATCATCTCCCCAGGCACAGCTGTACAAACCAGCTCTATCTGGGAGACTTCTGCAGCAAACCTGTGGCTTTCAGCAGCTTTGCACAGCTGTGGCCAGAGGATGGGAGCACACAAACCCGTGATGCTGATGAGACAAGAGACGTAACAGCTCCCATCAAACGCGCTCTGAGTTTTACTGTCTCAGCAATGCTGACGGCAGCACCAGCGGCAGCGCTGGAAGTGCCCAAACAGACGATGTGCTGCACATCTTCCACTGCCACTAAATCAATCAGAGCTGAAGGCATTCAGCGCACCACAGAGTTAGGCCAAAGGTTATGATAAATCAGTGGGAGGACTCATTTGCTTCATAAAGTACCATCATTTTTTACTTTCCTCTGAAGAGTAGAACAGCATATTAGTCAGTATGCTTGAACTTGGGGGGGGGATTTTTCAGGGAAACATTTTTTGTTGCAGAATACGTGACTCATCAGACCGGGAACTTTGCACAGGGAAGTTCTGACCAAGACCCAAATTCCATTTTTTTTAAACTGTGGAAACATTAAAGTTTTAAATGTTTCAAAAAGCAATTTTCTGTTTCCAGTTTGAAACACTCTGTTAAAACAGTTAATAAAACATTAAAAATAGTTGGAGCAGTTTCAGTCAATCTAACTCAAATATTTTTCTGCCTTTTATCTGCTTCCTCAGTGCTCGGTCATGAAAAGTTGAGTGTTTTACTTTTATCGCAGTTCAGAACAAAGTTAAAACAAAAGTGCAGAAATTTGTCATTACTATTGTAACCTTCCACTACAGTGCTTTGATAGAAGGTTAGTTTCAAAGGCGATCCTCTACTGACGACGACTGCCGAGCAAAGTTGTATTCCCCTGTATGAGCTCAATACAGAGACACAGGGGCTTTGCATTTGATTTCTTTCTGTTAATCAGTTGCTCCCCAGGGCTCTTTTAATCTGCAGTGACAGCCTCAGTCCCACCGAGAACGCCTTTTCTGCTCCTAAAACAAAAGGCACATCTCTAAATACTTTATAATTTCAAGCAGAAAAGACTCTTATTCTCCTGACTGAAGAAAGCAATAACAAAAGACTCATGTCTTAGCAGGCTGATGTGAAATACAGCCATCTTCTGCTTTCATTTTTGTTCTCTCGGGACTTCAACTGAAAGACAGACTTAATCTCGCCGGCGCGGGAAGAAGGAGCCACGCCATGGCCATGCCCTTGCAAAGGCCAACTCGCCAGAAGGGGTCCTGAAGGAATGCCTTAGAAAGACTCTCAGCTGTTTGTAAAGTATCGCACTTCAGCCCCGGACAGACATACTTAATATAGAAGGCATTAATGAAGGATTTACTCAGCCAGGAGCAGACAATGCAGCATTTTAAACCCCATGTTTACACAAAGTAGTCAAAGACTTGCCAGCGCACAAGACAAAAGCTAAAATCGGACTTCACTGCATTGAAGAAAACCATGCCTTTTTGGGTGGTACATTTTTACACCACACTAATTGCTTCCATTTATATTAAGTTAATTTCCAAATTAGAAAAAACTTGAAGTTTTTTAATTGCAACATTAAAAATAAACAGCTCGTTGGCTCTACATTTTGAAAAATAGGCTGAGCGCTGTATTGCCCATTCAGATAGAATAAGTTAATTTATCACTTAAATGCATTTGCACTTCATTTTAAAACCATCCAACTTGCTTTTAGAAGTTTAACAAGTTGGTTTACTGTTGCTGTAATACAGGGAGATTTCATTAAATGACCTGCCATCTTCTATCAGCATCATCATGATTACGTGCTGCCCTTGTTTTATTTTAATTTAGAGCAATTTTTTGCAAGTTGCCAACATGGGTTCTTAGTAATTTAACAGAAGTACAAGACTAGAAAGCAAGCCAGTTGCTTTCATTTCCCCCGTGCTCCACATTTAATTCACACCCCAGTTTCACAGCCTCCAGTGCTGCATGGTACTTGCAGGGCGCCAGGCCTGGAGACTTTCCTGATGCGTAGGATGAGGTCTTCCCAGTTGGGGGCTTTTTGCTTTCTTACTAATCTTCTTCATTAACTTCAGCAGTGGCAAAATGTTGCGAAGAGAAAGGTTATCTCCACAGGCAACAGTTCACAAATTGCCGCAAAGCTCTATAGGTCAAACCTCAACATCCTAAATTTGTTTGCAAACTAATAGGCAAAACGTGCCGTACAAGACGTGTGGCACTTGCTCCACAACGCATGAGCCACTGAAGAGGACGGTGCTCTAACACTGGTTTCTAGCTTGGTTTTTAGGAACAAGCAGCTGGTAGCAGCAACGGGACAGATCGTGGTGGCAATGAACGTTTCTAAAGGAAACCACCGCAATCCCCAGGTAGATACAGGTTAAAAAAAAAAAAAAGAAAAAAAGCCCTTACTACCCTTACTAGATATTATATATATATATATAGCAATACCCGCAGTATAGCAATACCCTCAGTTGCCGGCTCTAGTAACACACACCACACAAACACAGCTGTAATCCCCAACAGACTTTCAGGTTGTTCCATGACATCACCCAGATTCAGGTCCAAGTTATCTAGAGCCTGACTGTGCTGCTGACTTCCACACCGCTGCCTCTATCCACGCGATGCAAATCAGTTGGGTGTTGGTGACAAAAAGCCCTACAGCTCTTTACCACCGCAGCTGCACGGACTCAGCAGGGCAGAGGCGAAGGGGAACATCTGTCCCAGGGAGCCCCTGGGACAAAGAACGAGCACCTGGAAATGAAGAAGTGGTGGCTCTCAGCTAACAACAAAGCCACTAAAAAGCAATTATAGCTGTTCCCGCAGCTGTTCACACTGACAAACTGGAACAGTCTGATCAATGATGGTCTCAGCAGTGTGAAAAACATACATGTTTACTGATAAGGGGAAGAGTTAGGAACCATCCAGGTACCAGCTCTCTACACCCAGTCAGCAAGGGCCAGGTACCAGGTTTTGGCACTTGGTGTGTGAAGAGAAGGGGACTGGGGTCAGGCATCGCTTCTTAAAAATCATAGCAAGTGCTTAGCACCAAATGAGATCAGAAAGGCCTTGCAGACAATCAGGGATAAGGAGATTAGCTCCTTGGTTTCGCGCGGGCCAATGTCATGGGAAGTTTATGCTACAGGTGAAAAAGAAGGGTAGAAATTGTGGCAGATTTTTCCCTATCAGAAAAACATCATCTGGGCAATCAAAAAGTTGTCCTGGGCTGCCAGAGCAATCTGCCTAAAGCACTCCTCCTCCAAAAGCAGAACGTCGAAGACAACTTACAACTGTAGTACTTTTATTTCTTACTTTTGAATGATAAAATTTCCACTTGAAAGGAAGAAGAATTCAGTGAATCTTCAGCCGAGATTCTTCTGTAGTTCAGCCCCAGCGCTAAACGGGGATCTCTGCCATCCCATAATGACAGACTTTTACATTGTGTATTTTTCAGCTGCTGCTTCCTGCCCTTGTGTAATTGCCTGTCTCGCGTTAGAAGAGGGCCATCCATCCTACTGAACACATTCGGGCCACTCTTTTCAATGCAGTTTTATGTACATGATCCATACTATTGATACTCCCATCATTTCCTGCTCATATTCAGCTGAGATGACTCTGCTCCCATAAATGCATGAAGCACCAAATGAGAAAAATACTTACTGAGCTAATTCCATTGGTAAAGTTTCATTTTTATTCTCTAAGATGTCTGGAATCACTAATACGCATTAACTCATTGCCTAAAGAAACATTTTTATTTTTTTTTTAGAAAAAATGAAATGTCCTCTACGGTTAACTATATGGTAATTCATGTAGTGAATTGAATGATCAGACCCTCTAGATTTACAGAAGTACTTTTCTGTATGCTTTAGCAATTCTCCAGTTAACAGTGATTTATATTTACAGATGCCCTTTAGGATTCAAGGGTTTTTTAAATGGCAGGGTCACAGAGTAAGAAGAATTTTCCTTTGTTTGGTAAATCTGTACAGTCTCACTATTTATTGTTAACAAGAAATGTCATCATATTTATCATCAGCAAATCTTCTAAAGTCTGCAAAGTATCAACTAGCTGCACGGTGAATTTATAAACCTCATGACTATTTTAAATTGTTACTATGTGCTAAACAACCCATAACGGAGAGCATTGGCTTTGACACCTAATTTCCCTCTGTTCATACTTGGTAAGACTCCAATTGACCGAACAGACTCTTTGTTTTTCAGTATTTTTTTTTTATTATTTGCATTGCAGTAGTGCACAGGAGCTTGAGCCTTCGACCAGGTCAAGCCAACAGCGATGCTGTACAAACACGGAGTAAGAGACCGTTCCCTGCCCTGAAGAGCTTACAGTCTAGAAAGCTGCCCCACCTTCATAACAAGGACTTTTTGCCTCACAAGAAAAAAATATGAAATGGAACATAACCACAACAGACAAAGACATTCATTTTTAAGCTTGTGAAGAAGAATTTGCAAATATTGGAGCAAGTACCCAACAGTAGATTACTAGAGTTTTTTTAAAAAGTGCACTATATATAATACCCCAGGTAGTAAAACTCCTGTCTCTCCTTTGGTTAAGTGCTGAATCAGTGATTAACACACAAATTAAGAGGAGGAGGGAAGTGGAAAGTAGAAACCCCCTTCCAATTCACAGGTTCTTCTCCTTGCTGACACTGTTTTGCCCAGAATAACCAGATCCCTTACCTCTTCAGAGAATAAATGGCACAAGGTCAAGAGAGAAACGTGTAGAAGGAAGGGCAGACAATTTATTCAACGTTTATAAAAATCTAGAGCTCTCCTCGAATATTATCATGGGATGCAGATTATTTTACAACCAGATACTCCATTTTGTAATTCCTAACAAAGCCCAATCTGCCTGAGAACCAACCCTTGCTACTGCAAACAGTCTGCAGTCCACAACACATATACAACTAAAATATTTTTAGAACATCTACTGAAAAATTGCAAGTATTTTAGTTCAACATGAGCCTCTCTTAGACTTTCCATTAAAATACATCATTAAAATAACTTCCTACGTTTATAAATAGACTGCAAACTAAAACGTTTAGGAGCCAAGAAATACCAAAGTTAAGAACTATCTGAAGAATTCCAGCACTGCCCTTCTGGGCACAACATGAATCTACCTACTTACAGACAACATATTTTGTCTAACTTTGTGTGTGTGTATATATATACCCCCCCCCCCCCATATATATACATTCATAGAGTCTGTCATTCCATGGACATTATAGGAAAGAAGCAAATATCAAGATAAAGGTGTCGTGGATTAACGTGATGGTTTATCAAAGAGTGTGAGGGGACCAGACTTGGCTGAAAAGCAAGGGATTCGTTCTGTGTAAAATTTCTTGTCTTTTTTCCAAAATTTCAAACCCCAGGGGAAATAGTGGGCATTTGGTGAAAGGAGTTTTCTGGTGAAAATGACACTGTTTCAGGTCTGCTGTGTCTGGGGAAGATCTGCCAGCCAGCCAGGGGACTGTTCGTCAGGTTCTCAGCTTAATGGCAGACTGCCTAAGGGCTGGGGATCGTTAACTTCCAACATAATTAGCCAATCTATCAGGCAGATTACACCAAGGCCGAGGACACCCAAAGAAATCCAAGGAAGCGGTGAGGTGTGAGTGCTGAGGATGGAGGTGTGATGTGTGAATACATATGGTCACTTGGACTCAGTAAAATATTTTTTTCTTTTTTATGAAACATTTCAGGCTTAAACATACATTTTTTTGAAAAATAAAGAAGAAAAAAAAAACACCTAGGTGTTGCTGGAAAACTTCCAAATATCTCTAATCTGGACTCCTGCCGAAGGAGATATACTGTGCTTACTGGAAGAACCAGGACTAATTTAATGAGCAGTGGGTCTACTTTTTCAGCAATGAAGATAAAAATAAATATTGAGCAGCTGCCTACTTCACTATGCAGCAGCCAAAGGCTTTAATCCATTTGATAGACCATAAATCTGCACGGAAACCAAAGAACAGTGGGAGTATTTTATATTTATGAATCTATTATACTCACGTAATATAACATTACACTATTTGTCTTTAGTACATCTGCATATGTATCTATCTTTTGATACGCTATGCACATACAATATATATGCATATAATATGCATATCAATATAGAAACATCTCTAGATCTAAATTTAATCTGTTGGCCATATTTGAAAAATGTATTATAGGCAAAAGAAAGATTTGGCATGTCAACTGGAGCCACGCACAGTAAACATCACCCTCACATGCTCAAAGTCTGTCTCTAAACCAGACATTATTGTACTAAATTGTTTACAGGTAAAACATAATTATCAGGATGTTTCATCAGAAATATGCAAATATTTAGACTTCCGGAATCACAATTTTGGATATTACAGTCCCACTCAACTGTATTTTGTAATAGTGGATATATAGGAAAAAGTACAGCAGTTAGAAAGATTGAACGTATTTTTTTCATATGGATCTAAGTTCATAGCCAAATCAAAAGAAAGCTTTATTCTAAGCAAAACATGTCACCTGTTCTTCTTCCTGCATATCCTTCAAATGTTATTGTTGAAAAAAAGATTGGGCTAGGAAGTATACTATTAAAATAGTTTTCTGTCTCGAGCAGCTGTGTACATTTACTGTGAGCGAGAGTGTTCGGTAAGTAAGAACCTGAGCTGTCTACTGAAGGAAGATAAATCATCTTTCCCTAAAATGATACCAGCAATTAGCAGAATTTATTAGAGCTAGCATCCCTTCTCAGCTATTAGGGGAGAGCAGTGCCTCATACCATTTGAAATGCCAATGAGAACGTGATTTTTTTTCTCTCATGTAGACATTGCAAGAGACTTCCTTCCTTTACCATCTTCAGGGTGAAGGGGCTTCCATGCCATTTGTTTAGGATCAAACCTGGAGCACCACCAGAGGCTCTGCATGACGCGGGTTATAGCCACCAGTCCCCTCGGTGGGGACGGGATGCTCAGAGCACCCAGCACCTGTGCTGAGCTCCCTGCGATGCACTTCTCCCCAGCGGTTCTCCATCAGCACCGGGAACTTCACTTCTCCCATCTCCTTCTAGCATATGAATTTGGCAGTCTACACAAACATCTACTTGTCTGAGTTTCTGAGATGGCTAAATTTTAGAGAGTGAACAGGAAGAAAAAGAACCATGCAAGATTGATCTGTGAACCTCTTTTTTTTTTTTTCCTTAAAATATCATTCCAGCTGCAGGTCATGCTTGGTTTCTGCTGTGGATCACCTACCGCGTTTCTAGTTTTTGTAAAACAAAAGCTGTCAGGACCAGGCACGCAAGATAAATCGTTACAAGTAACAGATAAATAAATACAGCCCAGAGAGATTCATTTTACGCTGCTTCAGGCAAACCCCAATTGCTTGCAAGTTTCTAGGAAAAGTAACTCGCTTCCTTATTTGTCTGTAAAGTGCCTAGTACATATCGGTGCTTTTATAGAAAATAGATATTAATAAGAAGAGAAGATATTAATAGTAATCCTCAGGATATCTGTGAGATGAGCAGATACTTGCTCCTGGGTGACGGAAAGCAAGTGACAACTGCGGGAGTGAGCATGGTGCGGGGAGAAAGCCTCCAAAGTGTTTTCTGAAAAAGCTGTCTGATTCATTTTCCTTTCTTTTTATTACAATATTGTGACTAAAAATTTTGCTTCTAACAACCACAAAGCTGGCAGACCGTTGCCTTACCCTTAGTGGTAAGAAATGCCGTGTTCAGCCACATTATGCTCTTAAAAAAAATAAAATCAAACACTCCCTGTGTCATTTGTTTTATTTGTTTCTTCCCACGACTTCATGGAACAAACCGGTGGCTATTTTTCCATCACGCTGACTTGCACTCAGCGAACAGCTGATTACTCACTGTCATGCATGTAAATCTTTGAAGTGCAGCGAAAAGAAAAGAAAAGAACGTCCCTATTTACTTCTAAAGTGAAATCCAAGCATCCAGCAGAATTTTAAAACTGATTTTTCTAGGGCAATACTTCTTTCATCCTCCCAATGCTGAATATTAAAGAAGAGAGATCTGTCTTAATTCAAGCTGAGCTCTGACCCTTGAAGTCTTATGATGTTGTCTGTGTTTACATGAGCGCAGACTATTTTTCTCCAAGCCAGTTCACATCATGCACGTTCCTCTCAAACTCTCTTCTCAGTCCTGAATGTTAATGTCCCTCCCTCACCCCCTGGCTCACCGGGGAATCGGGAAGCCGCGCAGTCTGGATGCCGCACAACAATTTCCATCAAAAGGCTGGTATTATTCCCATTTCATTGACAAGAGGCTGACTCGTTCTATTAATCTTTTCTCCTTTTTGGCACCTAATTGGAGTCACAGCTTGCATTTTTTTTAATAGCATTTAATAGGTTATATTATTTTCTATATTCAGATAAGAGATCCCATTAGTCTCACCTGCATTTACTCAACACTTCTGCAGAATCTAATTTGTGCACTCAGTAGCAGAAGTAGCCTCATTAGCCTCTGAGCATGTTTGAGCTATTTGCCAACACGAAATGAGGGCTCTGGGCAGGGATGGCATCCAGCCCATTGTGCAACTTTCAACCAGTGTCATCACTGCCGTAGACTTTTTTTTTTCTTTTCCTTTTCGTCACATGCCTTTCACTTCCATAAATAGGAAGGCAAAGCTGCTCGCCCACAGCCACCCACTCACCCACAGCCATGACTTAACAGTCATCAAGAAGTGGAAACAGTAGAAACTGTAGTCAACTACAGCTGTGGCATTTGGGGAAGGCAAAATTTGGAAATTCTTCTTCTTTTTAAACCACTTGAATCCAACCCGTGGACGACAGCATGTTTAACTACATAACTGTGCTACTTCAGCTGAGCAAAGTTTCTCCAGCGCACCGAGCGAGGCAGGAGCCCCCCAGGAAAGAAATGGGATCCTATAACTGAAAACAGTACCACCATGTAAACGTACAGCTGGGGTTGTACTGGTGACCCTCTGTTTGGCGTTCCCTAAATTCCAAATGCTTAACTTTGCCCCTTCAAAGCTGTTAATGTTGACCCTTTCCCCTCATTTCTTCAGACTCCTACAGCAATGTGAACCCCTTTCCTAGGCTAGAACTCTGAGCTGGGGAACCCCAATGACCCCAACATGGTTAATCGCCCAGATGGGACCAAAGCTTAAAAACCCAAGGACAGACATCTGTAGTATGAGCCAGCACGGCGACTGTCAGCAAGGTGCAGGTGATGACTTTGTGGATGGGTCAGTCATGGGAACGGCGTGAGACATCAATGGATTTTTCGCAATTGTCTGCTGCCAGCAGAGCAATGATCAGCCCTCGGACACAGATATTTTAAGCCCTATAAGGGAGAGGGTCGTGGGGTACAAACATCACCCTGGCAGGCACCAGCCTGAGCCTGGCCTCTTCTACCTCGGGCTCCTTCAGGCTGTCTCCATTAAAGTGAGTCATTTGTTGGAGCTGACCCTCCTCCACAAGGAGTTGGCATTCTTCAACAGAAAATTGCTGGGTAGAAAAATTCCCAATGAACTCAATTAGCTGGAATCTTCTACATGCTGTCAAAACCTTGTACTTCCCCTCAACCTCATCTGAGCATTTTTCTGCAGTCAGAGAAGAAAAGCCAGCTTGACACGTGATGTGGAAACCTCCCAGCCAAATGACTGCGGCTGAGCAGAAGCATTTTTGGGGGCCTTTTTCAAATGGAGAAAATCAGGCATTTATCCCTCTGCACAACGAAGACAGTAACTCACTGGGAACAGTCTCATTAAATAAACGAAGGAAACTCAATCTCTTTTGGAACTGAGCAGTCAGAAAAACAGTTTAGAAGTTTACTTGGAGATTTAAACCAAACCGAACTAAAGGAGACCATCTGATGCATATTTCTGTGAGATAATTTTTTAGTATTGCTGAGCACACAGAACTCCGAGCACAGTCAGGGGAACTGGATGTTGCAAACTGGTTCAAAACCAGATTGTCCCAAATGACACAGTGTCTACTCAGATACAAAGACAAGACCCACTCTGGAGGCCCTTCTTGCCATTGCAACGAGGACAGTGTGTGCTCCTCAGCCAAGGACCTAACTGCATTGCAGAAGGGTGATGCCCCATAAGGGCACTTTGCCACTTCCAAAGCTGCTATTCCCTCGTGCTAAAGACAGGAGCAACTACTCTCCTCCCTTCAGACCACATGAAAAGGGAGGAGAAGGCTGGGAGCCACGTGTTACTCAAGAGCATGAAGAGCAGCTACAGCAAAAACTCTGTTTTCTCCATCCCATACAAAAACACCAACCACGTTCTGGAGAAGCAGGAGTCACCCACCTCATGGTTTCAAACGAGCAGGTCTCAGATGCTGTCAGTGAGGTGCTCAACTCACCCACAGCCACATCTTCTCCCAGCAGCCATCAAGTAGTGGAAACTGCAGTCAGCCACAGCTGTGGCATTCAGAGTAAGGCAAAATTGGCTTTTTTTTTTTTTTTAAAGCCACCTGAAGCCAA